>JASFAT010002273.1:0-600000 GCA_031353405.1 Baronia brevicornis
AAATTTAATCATAAATTATCTGCAGAATGGCTATCTATATACGAAATATTTAGTAATGTTTACTGATGCCTCAAAATTGCCTGAGACTAGTTGCGTAGGTTCTGTTGTTTGGATTCCAAAATTCAAAATAATTTTAAATTTCAAATGTCTTTTGTCATTTTCTGTTTTTACCGTTGAGATTTTTCTTATAATTCGATTTGTTTTTGTATTTGATGTGTGACTCCCATAATTGACTTGCCAGTGGCAGAATTCACAGATAGTTGCCATAGTTAAAGAATTGAATTTAATTGAATTCATATTATGATATTGCACACACAAAGGAACAATACTAATGAAATATAGTATGTATTTCCTTAAATTTCCAACCAAATAAAAGCTACATTTAGTGTAATGGTTTAAGATTTGGTAAGACAATCTCAATGAGTATAACCAAAGGCTAAAATGATGTGAGTAGTTGACTAGCAAGTTCAATATCTGATACTCGAGCATTCTATTTGATATCGATAGGATTTTCCCATTATTTTGGTTAGTTTTAAAAATTTAAAAACACTCAATTGACAGTTTATGAAAGATTTGAAATGAGATATTCACAAATAATGTAATTTTTATAGATTGACATGCTGGTCGTCTATGCCATATATCAAAGACCAGTTGCTATTAATTAGGTTGTGTAAATAGTTAATTATTGCGATAAATATGTAGTAAACTTATTAAAATATAAATATCAAGTAAATAAGAGATCGAACAAAAATCGTTTAAAAAGAACGATTTTGTACTTTATTCCTATTGTTTCGTAGTTGGGGTATTTAACATTCATTAGTGTTTAATTTAAGCCCATATCCATTACGATTTTTGCATGACAGTTCGGGTGATCTACAATATGGTAGATCTAAAATAGGAGTGAGTTTCGAACTGGTGGAATATACTTTAATATTCTACTACTTCGAAACGAAACGCCATTCATTCACAACCCTTTTGAAAGTGGTGTAAGAGCGCACTATGACCTAATTATCTCATTGTCTACTATGTTGTCTATCTTACAATACATGTCGATTACCATAAGGTAGGTAATATATTTGCAGTGCTTCTTCTTAGTCACGTTGGAGCACTAGTTATACACTTGCGTGTTTGTCTATCACGTCCATTAAAAAAGTCATCTTTTGCCATTTGATTTGATGACAGCGAAATTATAATTATCTGTTTGATGATGCTTAGTATTTTACAATTACAATACATTAATTAAAATTTATATGTAATACACTAATTAATAACCAGGGATATTTTGTAGGGTCACGCAGTGCCCCTAAAGGATATTTCTAAAAATTGCCATAAACGTTTTATTTCCAAAGATATTATGTCCTTAAGCAATAAAAAAATAATTTACTTCGATTTCTTCTTCAAAAGAGTGGTGAGGTAGTGAGGTGGTACAAAAACTTACGGACTTACAACTTTCGAGATAATTCTCGAAAGTTGTTGCGTGCCTCCAAAAAAGAAGTGAGAAAAAAAGGCCTGCTAATAACACTTAATATAAAACATAGTTATGACTTATAGTTCAATATTGAATTGAATTTTTTATAAATAATCGTTTTGCACTTTCCATCTAAATTTTCAGTATGCCAAATTTCACACTATGTGCGCGAAATGTGCTTAAGCACTGGTACAAAGTATTTTGTTTACATATCAATATATACTCGTAACCTAAACGTAGCGTCCATAGTTCGTAAACTATATCTATAAACTGTATGAACAGTCTATTCTTCGTCGACTGTTTCTCATCATCGATGGTCGACGTGCACTATACGTTCACGTCGTTCGTTGTCGACTAATTTATTGGTGAACTATAAACGATATAAACCACGGTCTTATACACAGGTCTTGCAACAACAGCAGTGGGGCTACGTCGGCTTAATGGTTGCACTATTCTTTTCAATTTACTGCCGCCAGAGACATAACGATAGATGGGTGTGCTGTGCAACGAAGACAGAATAACATCTCTTTGTGCCTTTTAATACAACCAATTATAATGAAATGAAGAAAAAAATAAACCAATGAAACAAGCCGCTTACAGTCGCTTGTTACTCAAATTGCATCCGTTGATAGCAACGTCTTACAGCTGCATTGCCGCGAAAGAAAAGTTATAACACGATCGTACTAATCTCTCACCACTGAAATTAGCCTTCGTTGCAAGATCTGTGTATAAGACTGTGATATAAACATTATCTGTAGTCGACTGTTACTTGACGTCTATCGACGATGTCGTTCACGGTTCGACTAGTTTATTGCTGAACCATAAACTAGACTATCCGTTAACGATTAAAAACAGTCGAAATAAACTGTTCAACGCCCACTCCTATTATATAGAAGTACAATTAGGTTGAGACAACTTCAAGAAGTTGACACTCAATCAAACAACTATTCTCTTATATACCGAGGCGAAGTAGTTCGTAAGCTCTTGCTATCTCTGACCACTCCTAATATTATGTAGCTATGACTTCCTCTTTTGACCAGCCCGACTTTTACTCGCTACTTTTCCTACTATGATTAGTCATCATCCAGGTAAACAACTAACTCCCACTAAACCTATAATTATCTATCTGATCACTAGAGAATTAAAGTAATCAATATAAACGTCGTGCAGCTATTGAATGTAATAACGTAGTATTATCGATTTATTAAAATAGCAAAAGGCATTAGCATATTTCTGAGTATAATGTGTCTTAAACAAATAAAAACTATAAATTAAATCGTCAATTGTAGTAAAAGAAAGATATAACGACCCTTCTAAAGTGCTGTTTAAGACAAGGACTAAAAACCGTCGATATTTCTTCTTAAAATCGCTATTTAAATGATATGTAGGAAAATATTCTAATCTTTAAATAATATATCTACGCAAAATTTAAAGTTATACTTTAAACTGCAATATCTATGAATGTAACATGTTTAAATTCGTGAATAAACTACACCTATCCCTATTTACACAGTACTTTGAGGTGCATAGGTATGTATATAATAAAACTTCCAAAAGCCTACCTGCCTTTGCCTTCATACTTTTAAATAAATGTCATGTCAAAATGACCGGGACGTAGTGTCAATATGTCAAATGATAAAATGTTTACTTGGAAATTTATTTTTACAATATAGTTCTAATATATTTTGTTTTAAAATTTTATACACAAGATGGTTACTAAAGTAGCAGTTGTAACAGGAAGCAACAGAGGGATAGGATTTGAAATAGTTAAGGGTTTATGTTGTAAATTTAAAGGCGTTGTGTACCTTACAGCCAGAAACGAAGAGCGAGGACGACAAGCGGTTAAAAAATTGGAGAAGTTAGGGTTAAAACCATTATTTCATATTCTAGATGTAACAAGTGAAGAAAGTATTCAAGAATTTGCAAATTATTTATCAACACATCATTCGGAAATAGACGTTTTGGTGAACAATGCGGGTGTACTGGATTTTGATAAATCAGTATCATCATACGAAGATTCCAAGAAATTAATGGATACAAACTTTTATAGCTTGCTGTCAATTTCAAGAATACTTTTTCCTTTATTGAACAATGACGCTCGTGTAATTAACATAAGTAGTGATTGGGGTTTGCTTTCTAATATCAGAAAGCAGGTTTGGCTAGATACATTGGTAAAAGAAGATCTTGCGGTTAATGAGATATTAAAGTTTGTAGATGATTTCCTGCAAGCTGCTAAGAATGGTAAAAACTCCTTTATATCATTTGCTGGTCATTATGGAGATTACAAAGTGTCCAAAGTTGCCATGTCTGCACTGACATTTGTTCAACAAAGAGAATTTGATAAGCAGGGTAAAAACATATCCATTAATTGTGTTCATCCTGGATTTGTTAAAACTGATATGACTAATGGTATGGGTGATTTCACACCAGAGCGTGGTGCCCATGCACCCCTTTATTTGGCTCTAGAAGCACCACAATCCCTTAAAGGAACATTTGTATGGCATGACTGTCATCAAGTTAATTGGGATGATTAAAAATTGTAACAGAAAAAACTATTATTTACATTCTGTGATAATATTAAGTGTAAACACTGATACTTTAATTAATATATGATTTTTAGTTAAAATTGTTTTTATTTCAGTCAAAATTTTTCAATTTAAAAAGAAGCATATAAATAAAAACAAATATTTTTCTTTTTATATGTAATTAAAAAAAAATTATATTTGTCCTTAAATATGTAACTACTTTTAAAATGGTAACAAATTTTTTGTTCCTTTTCTTTGAATCAGAATTAAGGCTAGGAGAGGAGAAAAGGAATTCTTCCTAAAAAATAAATGAAATTTACAACCACTCATATATAGTAAGTTGTTTAATTATTTTCAAGACTTATTATATTTCAAGACAATTGTTGACAATGTTAACCGTATGTAGGTAGATTCATATAGTATAAGAAATTTGTATATTGTGATCCTTAACCAAGGAAAATGGTGATTTTTCTTTTTATTGCTTATCTATGATTTTTTGTCCTGTAACTAATAGGATAGAGAATGAAACATGATATTCAAGTGAAAGGTCTGGTAAGTATAGTAGATGCTGAGGGACTGCCTATCCAAGTGAAATAATTTGTTAATAAGTCACTAGTTGTGTAGGGTTCAAAACAATTTTCATGTAAGGTATATACTTTGAGTCTTCAGTCATCTAGCTAAAACAAGAATAAGTTCTTCATATAAATGGTTGCTGTGGTTGTATTATATAAAAATAAATAAAGGTTTTACAACGTTGTTGAAAGGAGGCCCGCAAGTTCCAGACTGATGATGACAATAATGTGATTAACTGCTACTTAAACGCTATTGATTGAACAGTGCACTAGTAAAGATCCAAGGCTCCCTCAGGTGCAAGCTAGACCTCTGTTCGACGGATGGGTTGGTCAATTAAAAACGGCCCAAAGATTTTGGGCTATTCTTGGGCGCAAAAACTTTGGTGCCCAAGAATATCTCATTTAAATTTTGACACACATTGACGCACTCCACACGCACGTCTTACGGCACACGCAGGCGGGCACGCGGCGTGCTAAATTATAATAAAACACATACACGCAGAAACACAGAGAGAGAGAGAGAGTCTCATAAATATATACACCTATCCCCCAATTTACACTGAAGATAGGTTCCCGATAAAACCGTATAAAATGAATGAAACTCAAAAATGTTTTTAAGGATATGTATATGCGAGTATGCAACCATATATTAAAGTTAAATTATAAACCGAGTAAAACAGGTACTGTAGAAATAGCGATAGGTATAGTTTATTTCATATATATTCCATATAATTCTCTTAATCTCAGTATGTATATTAGTACTAAAAACATAAACGTAAAATTTAGAAGTTAATACTGTATGAAATATTTGGTACCTCATATTCCATTTTATTTATTAATTTTAAAATGTATAATCATAAAGTTGTTTCTATGTTGTCTGTACTGTATACGAAGAAACAAATCTCATTAAGGATTTTCCAGTGCATGTGTTGCTTTTTATATGGATTCAATTGGCGTTTTTTGATCCCCACTTAATTGCATTACAAAATGGCGGAAAATAAAGGGGTAAATAGTAGCAGCTTAATACCTAATACCATTTAAAGAACATTGCAATGAAGCCATTTAATTGAACATACTAGTATGTGTGTGTATATATATATATATATATATATATATATATATATATATATATATATATATATATATATATATATATATATTTACACATACATTATATATTCTCGCCTATCCCCCGCAGGGGTTGGCAGAGATCACAGAGTTCCATCCGCTACCATTCACGGTCGCTTCTCGCCCTCGTGAGAATCAGGACGTGACGGGTGGCGAACCACGTCACCATCATTTTTCAACAAATTAGGTATATCAAATTCGTCTTAATGAATACATATATATATTCATGCTTCGCTTGGCAACCTGCAAGACCTAGACTACGCTGATGACCTCTGTCTTCTTAGTCATCGTCGCGCTGATATACAATATAAACTGAACGACTTACAACTGGAGGCAACACGAGTGGGACTAAATGATGGAAAAACCAAAAACCTAAGATCTGGAACGACGGATAACACCACATTGTAATAAGATGTAATAGAAGTAAAAAGAGTTACTGAATTCACTTACCTTAGGAGTGTCGTGTGAACAACTGGAGGATGAGACTTAAATGTAACATCCTGGATAGCCAAGGCTAAAGTAGCCTTTGCATGTCTTCGCCAAATGTGGCAATCGAAACACCTCTCTAACAGAGCGCAACTTAAAATCTTTAACACTAACGTAAAGTCGATCCTACTGTACAGGTATGAGACATGGAAAAGTACGAAAGAACTAGTACGCAAACTCTAGGTATTCGTCAACAGCTGCCTAGGTCGAAATTTAAAAGTATATTGGTCGAATAACATGGTCTCCAAAGAAGAGCTGTGGAGAATCAGCAAAGAGTATCCAATACATGTCCAGATACGTAAACAAAAATGGAGATGGATAGGGTATACTTTCCGGTGCAATGCCTTTGGGATTGGGATATGACCTCAAACAAGGCCTCGAAAACGTGGGCGCTCAAAACAAACTTGATGGCATACTGTGACGGCCGAAGTGCAGAAGATGGGCCTATCCTGTAGTGAAGTGAAGGGTATGGCCTCCGACTATGAGCATATATATATATATATATATATATATATATATATATATATATATATATATATATATATATATATATATATATATATATATATATATATATATATATATATATATATATATATATATATATATATATATATATATATATAGATATATATATATTTATTAGAGGCTAATCTCTAATACAAAAGTTCAATAATTTGTTTGAGCATATTTAACTAGGATCCTAATCCAAAGCATACCTCCTAATCAAAATCGATTTTACTTGAAAATCTTGAATTTGTGCGTAACATGATTGTAAATTAAGAATAGTTAAGCAAATTAGACTAAAAATCATCTCCTTATACCAAACTTAAATCCGTAATTTGTCAGTAGGTATGATTGTGATGTGTTAATTGCACAAAACAATCAACAGATAATGTCTTATGACATGCACACCGAAATGAAAACAAATGTCTATATATGAAATGGTGAATGTTACAGACAAGCCTTCACACGACTCATTCCGAATTAATAGCGTTTGTCGTTGCTTTTCATTTCACCTCGAGTAGTAATATACTAATGAAATCAAAATAACGACACTTGCGTGATAACAATCAATTACTTCGTGTTATAACACTAAAGGAATTTTTGTTGCCTTCAATAATTTATTTTAACCACTTTATTTTGTATATCTACATAAAAGACAATTTTCTCGATTAAATAGAATAATGTACGCGCTTTTTCTAAAGCACCGTCGTCTATCAACCGTTAAAATCCTCTTCATGGGGCGGAGGAGGCTTTTAACGGTTGATAGACGCAGTCGATGATCAGCACGGGCCCCAAAGTAACTTCGTGAGCACCGCATTGCTCGATTGAGGTTCGCTAGAAAGTTTCTATTTTGGACACTAGGTAACTGGAGTAGCGTACTCTTCTCCGATGATGGTCGAATTTATCTACATGGGTGAGAACCGATGTTGGCGAGTGTTACGAAGACCAGGGGAACGCTATGATGACGAGTGTTTTGAAGAAATCACCCCTTATGGTGGAGTGTCTGTTATGTTTTGGGCGGGCGTAACTTCCAGCTATCGTACCTAGAATTATTCCTAGTTACCTATTCATCAAAATAGCTCATTAAATGCGCAAAAGTACATGACAGAAATCCTTTGCCAACATCCACAATCCGCACTGACTGTAATTCGTGAAGATGCCATTGGCATGACGATAATACTCGGGCTCACCGTTCTGCCGACGTAGATGCAAAAGGTCGGTCTTCTCGCTATTAATTTTTATTCTTTTAACGATTTTGTTTATTAAAGTAGCATAAAAATGCTCATAGCCTTAATTTCACTATACACATAGAAATGTCCATTCTCACAAAGATTTCTATTTACGTTATATTAACTATTAACTGTATAGTTTTGGCAATCCTCTTTAGCACGTTCTTAACGTACGTGATCCAATTTTTATAAGCAGTTATTTATCTCTTTGAAACGATTCGTTTTCATTACGTCGCAATAAAGAATCGCAAATAAGTACACGTTTCATTAGGTTTCTTTCAATGAGCTCGTGTGGCACCCAAACAGCGAGCTTTTTTTAAATGAGTCAAAACTGTTTTGCGGTCAATTATCAGTTCTTCAGCTACGTCATAACTTATTAAAGAAGTCAGGCATTACTTTGCGGAAATCCATCACTATATGGACAGACAAAAGTGACTCTACGGAAGACAACCGAAAAGTTTTCTTTGACTTTTCGGTTGTCTTCCGTAGAGTCTACTATACCTGAAGATGCCTCGTGTTGGGGCGAAACACGTGTCGTTTACAAGATGGAAAAGTGGTAGTGTGTGTTTGGTGTTGTGTATAGTGGTTGTGTATAGTGGTTGTGTATAGTTCCAAATAAATCCACTTAGTCCAACAGAGAAACACACATTATTAATTTTCTGTTATTGTTTTGCTTGTCGCGGATCTTAGCTAAGTAAAACTTTTGACTGTCCATATACGTCATAACTACTGATATGCTAATCTTACTCCACTTTTTCAAAAATGGCGTCCATTTTATTCGTAACAGAGCGACTATAGCGAGGTGCAATTTAGACATCAAAATTCCTGGATTGAGAACGTTTAAACCAACTTTGCGCTACTCTTACTGATTTAAAAAAAGTAATTTAAATGAAGCGGTGAGCGCTTTTGTGTTATTTATTTAAATTACTTTTTATTTTAAGATGCAACTTTTTACATGGAAATATGGACTCAAATTTAAAGAGCGTCAGAGAGTAATATTAAAATATAGTAGTATAAAAAATAGAAAAATACGGTAGGCTATTAAATTATTCTTATGTAAGGAATAAACGGTTCATGTCAAGAGTTCAATTATAGAAATGATAAATGATTACGCCATCTGGATGAGTGGCCATCCATTACAGTAAGTTTTTCTAGAAACTTCTCTCCTCGCACCCCTACCTCTTGGAACCAGCTACCTCCAGCGGTAGTTCTGAACCGTTACGATATTGGAACCTTCAAAAAACAAGACTACACTTTTCTTAAAGGCCGGCATCGCTTCTGCACTGCCTATGGCGTTGCACATATCTATGGGCGGCGTTGATTGCTTTCCATCAGGTGATACGCTTGTTCGTCTGCCTTCCTATCCCATAAAAAAAAACGAACCTCAGATCGTAGACCAACTTTAACTAATTGAGTTAACGCTGCTTTATTTAATAATATGTGGAGTAAATAAAAGAATATAACATATAAATCATTCATAAACATTTATATTGAACTGGCCTTAAAAAATACATATGAAAATCAATTACATCAAAATAATATACGACGAAACTTTGTAGCGCCAACTAAAAAAAAATATACACAGTTACTAACCAAACGAGGAGAGTTGCATACGTCGGTTTTACCGCGCTATACCAGTTTATGTTCTGATGATGTCTGAGTGCAAATTAAGTCCTACTTCATAAAACACGGTGTCCACACACCTACTTGCAGCCATCGATAAACATACACTTTTAAATTACCATAGCTGATTGATTGTCTTTGGTGTTCTAGCCGTTATCTACATTGCACATGTAGGTCCAAACTTGACACCATCATTACATTACTAATTTAAGAATAAAGTATATTTATATCTTTAAAAATAATTACATATAGGTATATAGTAGGCTGGTACTCTACACTGCTGGTACAAGTATTAGTTTAATGGCTTATGAAGAGATACAGATATCAAAATATAGTTCTAATATCTAATATTGTAAGTCAATGATAATTATTATATTACAAAATTAGGAGGTGGGTTCTACTTTTCTTGCGAAGTGTTTGTGGATTGTAAAGTTTATTATCTTGGTAAATAGTAATGGATAGCCTCTCATAATATAGATAATATAACAATACTAATTTACCTAAAGTTTTACAAAAATGATTAAAATATGTGTGAATTTTAATCATTTTTGTAAAACTTTAAAAATTCAAAAGCTATTACTTCTCTCGGTATGTTTTTGTAATACGAAAATATAAGTTCATATTTATCTTGTCTATATTCTTATCACTGACGTTGCGTGTTTTTATTGACAAAAATACTGCGCTCAAAGTTCCCAACAAGTAAATATATTTTATATCGGCCACACACGCATATATACGTACATATATATACTGTATACGGTAACGAAACAATTATCTAAAATGGTAACCAAGTAGGTTGGTAGCTTTAGAATGGTAATCGACATACTCATAGTGTCACATTTATTAAATTCACTTGTGTCTCTTAGGAGTAGCTAGTCTAAAAATATAACCACGAAAATGTTGTGCCGTCAACACAAAAACTTATTTTATGAATTACTTATTACAATAACACTTTCAATAAAGTTCGTTTTAAAGTATATTACATCACCTAGATTTAAGAATAAATAAAGCGTTTCACACTCGACTAAAACACACTTTACTTTGGTTTGTATTAGACTATTCAGCTGTACATTGAAGCTTACTTAAACTATAATTTAATTTTAACAACATACGATTACTCACAGCTAAAATACAAGAGAGTAGCCTCGATTTTAAAATGAAGGTACATGTATGTATATATATGACACACAGTCTGGTTTTAATAAAAAAACACTAAGATGGAATTTTCGTTTTGTTGATACAATGAAGATATGATGTTTCATTAGCACACTGTGATGAAACATGAGAATCAATCTGTGCCTTTTTAATTGAGATATATCAGTAACTAAAAATGTAAGCATATAACAAATACAGTAATTAATTTCATTATTCACAATTAATTAATGGTTTTGCGTTAAAAGGAATGGCTACTAAGTAGCTTAAACTATGAGAATATGAAAAATTACATGTAAGATGTTTTTAAATTAAATTTGTAATAGAAGTATTTAGGTATATAATATAATGTCATACCAAAAATATCTCTTAGTAATTTACAAATGCTAGCTTAATGGTACATTTAGGTATCACAAACTTGTGGACGGATATGGATCAACTAAATATCTATTATATGAGAAATGGGAATATATCCAATCCTCTATTTTAAAAGCATACTAAACGCTAGGGTAAGAGTGCGCCCACGCAATTCTTAAGGCACTATTTAGGTAACAATAAATATAAATTTTATGTTTGTGTATTGAGGCCTTTCAATCAAAAAGTTGACTTTCGTATCGAATAACAAATTTTACCGCTAGGTTACATAATAATTTGTCATAACTCATACAGGGAGAATTTACGCTAACGCTAATATTTAGGTTATTAGGTATTAAAGTAGTTTAAAAAATTTAAACAGATTAATAATATCTGATGATCTGTTTTGTTCTCCATGTATTTAAATAAAACTACATTATAATACATTTAAGCCAAATACACAATAAAATTTTCAAAATTATTTAGTGGCCGGATACGGATTTTAGTTCGATTTTGCTTTAAAATAATATAAAAATTCATCTTTTAAAATGCTTAAAAACGTGAATTTTGTTTGAACCATTGGTAAGCTTTTTTGACTTCATAATAGGCACGTATAAAAGTTACTGACCACCACCACATACTGACAACTGAGTGAAGTCAATTCGAGATAAGAGGTGGGAGTGGTGAAGAATCGTTATTGAAGTATCGATAACGAGACGGTAGATTAGGAACAGCTGAAACATCAGCCACTGTCTCCGAATGTTGCGAGTCTCTATGACGACGCAGGTCCACCTTCCGTTGGAACGCCTTCTCGCATAAGCCGCACGAGAATGGCTTGTAGCCGGTGTGTTTGCGCATGTGCGTGATGAGGTTTGAACTCTGGCTAAACGCCTTTGAGCAAACGACACATTTGTGCGGCTTCTCACCTGCAACAAACATATATCTGTAATATAATCTAACCTGACAAGTTGCAATGTAATTTACACACATACCTACGAGTAGGTGACGTGACCCATTGAATATAAAATTAGAAGGCGTTCGTCGACAGAATTCAAATAAGTATTATGATATTAAGCTCAATTAAATAATTAAACTAAGTTCCCTAATTAATTCATATTCAATTGATTTATAACACTTAAAATTACAATGGTGTAATAATAGTAATCTTTTTTATTCATATTACTTTTGGATATAAATGTGATGGATGGATAAAAAGATGATATTGGGTCATAGAAATTCACTTTTCTATATTATATTTGAATGTAACTTTAAAATGTATGAAAATGTATTTGGATAACATTATTTTTAACTTTTGCAAGACTTTTGAGAGCAAAGAAATGTAAATTATGCTTTCAGGATTACATTGTAAACATTTTTAAAGTAGACCAGCAATGTTTTGATATAACTAAAATTCTTGTTATATTATATTAAAACATTTTGCGATCACACCCTAGAATAAACAGAATAAAAATATATAAATATATAGGTAAACTTTCTTTACTGCTCATATATCTCTATCTAGCACAGGATCTCTCCATTTCTAGAGAAATAAACATAAGCCTATCATGCTTGTCCAAGGCAGAATGGCAAGATAATAATACTGGGAATAAATACTAGTAGGTCATAGATACAATTATTTATCCTGATGCGGGATCATATCCACGACCACTGACTACGATAATGGCGGACTTCGCCAATTAGCCAATTATTGTCGTATAACAAATGTTTCAAAAAATATTAGTAGCTCATACAAATATTTGTGCTAGAGGAACCTGCAATCTTAGAATTATATAACATTTAAATACTTTTTACTACGTAATAATTTAAAAACAATAAAATTTATTTTGTTAGAATTTACCTTATTTTTAAGGCTAAAGTGAAATACTGTATTTTATTGAGAAAATTTTATAGACGCCATTGTAAATTTTGTTATAGTGAGTACATTGCTTATTCTCTTTTGTCTTTTGTTTTATACTTGTATATTCTTATTTACTTAGTCTTTTAAATAATTATCTTTACTGTTAAAGAAACTAGTCTATCGGTGCAAAAAGCGTTAAAATTCAATGGTTCGCCTAATCCGTGAAACATCTGCTATAAAAAAAATAAAATGAAAACGTAATTTTAAAGATAGAACAGGATTTAAGAGAACTTTTTCATCGCGCATTCGTTGGTCTGTGAAGGCTATGTGGCTAATTGCAGGTCGAACCGCATTTTGGAATATTGATGATGAGGTATTTATCGGGGGACCGGGACCATGTAGGGCTACAATAAATCATTCGAAAGCGTTGGAGACGTGAAGAGATGTGAGACAACGGCCAATAAATACGTCCGCTACTTTTTAGGTACTTAATTTGTCCCAAGGAGCTTATATTCTATATATACATTTGTTTTTTGTCTGATAGATACGTTAATACTTGATCACATTGTAATAAAGGTTATTATAAAAGTATTTGGTAAAATCTGTGTTCTTCGCTAAAATAGGATTTACAAAATAGAGTTAAAATCTACCTAAACTTAAGGTGAAATAAAAATAAGTAAACATTATCTATTTCACAATACATTTCATTGCTTGAAAAATAAATTAAAAAAGGAACCGAAGGAGATTAAAGAAAAAAACAACCGTAAACTATATCGTCGTATTACGTGTAGTATAAAAATACAAGTAGTTAATATGAATGTATGGTTTTACTTAAATCCTTTACTTTTTAATAGATAATCTGGTAATAGTAGAATTAATAATTGATGTCACTTTTTTATACGTACACTTAGAAAATTAATTACATTTTAATATGAATCATTTTAGTTTATAAATGTACTTACTGAGTTCTATTATAACTAATTGCATAGTATATTATTAGATTAGAAGAGTTTTCGATAGAGGTCCAATAGTGAAGCATAATAAGCTTCATAGATTTTTTGAAATCAATATCAGTGTTCAGTTGTTAATAGCATAATGTTCAACAGTGCTAGGGGATCCGAAGTGATATAATGCTACTTTGTATCTCATGTTGCCCCCACTCGCCCGCTGTAAAATATGCTGAACAACAGATGATGGTTTTGATGACCGATTAGTGGCGGTGTAAATATAATGTTATGTGGTTCTCGGCATAGATTAGGGAGGGATAACCTATTTCTTTCTATGTGTGTCGTCGACTATGTGAGCAAATAATAATAGATAGAAAACAGCGTGTACTTGAGAATTATAAACAAATCTTTGAATCCTGATATGCTTGCCAAACATAGGGATCGCGACGACAATCCTCATTGGTGAGTGGGACTAATATCCAACAGTAAACTTCTACAGCAGTTTTAATGATTGAAGATGATAGATATGTGTATGTATATAATAATTAGCCCGCATCAGATAGCAGCGTAGCCGGTGCTATATACCCAGTGTGGTGGCTAGAACAACTCCTCGGGAAACTTTTATATGGTACATGAATGATAAAAGATACACAATGATAAAAGGTATTTTTATAATATGCTATTCACAAAAAAAAATCTTCTTCAAATTGATGGTACGTACAAAAATGAATCTGTGGACACGGGTTACGTTAATCGCGACCTCAGACAAGAAGCTACGATCGGGTGCGGCGCGACGGCTGCCGGTACAACTCTTGTTTTTTGCTCATTGAAAATTCATTAACGCGACGAACCGGCCGCGATTTGCCGACGAAAAGGTAATTGCACAGCATTTAAATGTTTATCGGGACGTTGTGCTATCTTTTGGACTTGATTGGTTTTATTTGCGTATCCTGAAGCACATTCGTATCTTTATTTGCAATATAGTAAAATCTTTTACAACAACTCTTTATAACAACTTCTTTGAGTGTAAAGTAGTATACAGATATAACGATTGGATACGTATACATGCAAATGTACGTGCATAAAAGTTGTTATTATTAAATTAACGTTCCAACAAAATAAGCATTATCTTTACGTATCCGTCTTGTTTAATTAATAAGTTAAAAATAGTTATTAAATTTATTAAAAATAATAATATCAAATCAGAAAATGTACATTGATAACTACGTTATTCATTATTGTTGTTATTCCAATTGTAATTTCCATTAAGTCCCGTTAAATAAGGTCACAAGACAGTGAGAGTCAAATAAAAGAAAGAATTGGTGCTTTTAGTGACTGCCGTAAATGATTGAGCGTGATTATTACAAGAAACACTTCCGTCATTAAAATGTAAAGATTTCACTACATCAATATATCATGTCAAATGATGTTGTGGATCAAAAAAATATTATAACATGTAATAATAATAGTATTGAATTTCAGTAGATATATAGTGTATATATGGTGAGTAGGTCGGTTAAACAGTTGTTACGGTCTTGTCCGGTATACGGTACAGTCCGTTGAGAAGTCTGGTCAATATGAATAATGACCGGCCTGTATACATAACGCCCGTATCAAGAGGGCAATGTAAGTAGAACCGTATGACTAATTACGTTTCCCGGTCAGTATGAATTATAACTACCCTATCTAGGGCAATAAAATAAAATGGATGAACTGTAGTATTTTTGTATATTATATGAAATTAAATTTACGTAACTCTTATCGAAAGAAAGCAATTCAGCATAGTAGTTCAAAATAAGTTAAACAATCGAACAAAATAGTACCAGTAGTTGCTTACAGTACAGTAGTACCTTAATTTTATTTTGGTAAAAAATAATGCTAATGAATGAATAGTTCAGAGGTCTTAAAATTAGAAATCTTAGGATTGTGCAACAATTTTGACAACATTAGAATTATTTATTCCTGTAAATCGATTGATTTTTTATATGGACCATGGGCAGTCGGACATTATAAAAAATATGGGACGGCCAAAGTAATAAATTTATCATTTTGACCGACACTCTGGGTCATTACTATTATTTTTTATATAAGTAGGACAGAAATCAATATCTAAATTGAAATTTTTAAATTCATACCTCGTTTAATCCCATTAAATGTGTATGGGTGGTGTTTGGACTATATGTTAACCTCAAAGTGATTATTAAAAAAAAGCATTAATGGCTAACAAAATTAGCAGAAACGTAAGTAGAGTTTGATGTTCCAAAATTTTTTTTCCACAGCCCATATATGTCTCACTCCTGAGCAAGGGCCTCCCCATTTCTGGAGGAACGGACATTAACCCCCATAACGCTTGTCCAATGCGGATTGGCGGGGCTACCAGACTCGGAATACATATCTGTATGCCATACATATATTTATTCCGATGCGGGGATCGAACCCGCGACCATTGTCTCCGTGAGCGGGGGCCCTGCTACTGAGCCAATTAGTCGTACCAAAATAACACACATAAGTTCAAAATATACTTCTAAATGTACTCTATTCCTAAGAGAAAAAGTTCAATTATAGTGTAACTTTATAGTTACGTGACTACTGCTTAGCTAGCTAACAGTTAGTGTCATTTACTGTCAAAACTTTGTAAGGGTGGATTTATAAATCCTTAGAAGGTGATAATTTTGTCATAAACACAACATGTTCGTTCACAGACAATCACCACGATAGTTTCCTAATGATCATTTATTCATTAGAACTACTATATATTACTTGATGATTTTCTTTTTCGTAATGGTAAATTGGGTTTTATTGTTATATTTGTCATAAATGCTAAACATATAATTTCTTGCATTTACAACTAAACATATTTTTAGTCTTTATATATATGTGTATATACTATATATTGCTGGGTCCTATATGTTTTATCACTAGGTACGGGGCCTCCATTTTTAGAGGAACGGACATTAACCTACCACATTTGAGGTGGATTGGCGAGGCCTCTAGGCTCGAAATAAGTAACTGTAAACCGTACACATTGGGATTGGGAAATCGAACTCGCGACCGTTGTATCCGAGCCACTATGGTCTTTTTATAAATATCCTAATACTATGGTCTTACTATGATCTTTATATAATATCCAATACCTTCTGAAAAAGAAAATTATTTTGTCTCATAATATAGCCTGCGTTCATGATAGATGTATTTTATAGTTAATTAAATGAAAAATAGTTAAGTTAGTAAAAGTAATAACAAATCTTATAATTTTCTTCTTAAAAAATGGGATATGTGTGTA
Source organism: Baronia brevicornis (assembly GCA_031353405.1). Taxonomy (NCBI): domain Eukaryota; kingdom Metazoa; phylum Arthropoda; class Insecta; order Lepidoptera; family Papilionidae; genus Baronia; species Baronia brevicornis. Next base: position 17,133 of record JASFAT010002273.1, read on the forward strand.
AATAAAATATATGTGCAATGCTTACCTGTATGTATGTAGGTGTGTTTCTTCATATCAGACTTTTGATGAAATCGTTTTCCACAATATTGACATGGGTAAGGTCTCGTGTCCGAGTGGATAAGCAGATGCGTAGAGAGAGTGCTCGAGCGCTTGAAGCATTTTCCGCATTGTTTACACTGAACAAAATTAAATCCTTATTGATTATTTTATATATTAATATTTTAATTATTTTATGCATAATTTATATTACTACAAAAGATATGATTAGTGACTAATAAGTCGTCGTACTTGTGTCACCATAAAGCTACTACTTATGATGTTAGAGTGTTTTATTCATGTCATATGGATTATTATAATTGAAGGAAAAAATGATTACTTAAACTCATACTCTCATAGCACATAACACTTATAGCCCCACACTAGGCATTCCTAAGTGCAGGTTGCCATTATATATACACAAATAACAAGGATAAAGACCCAGACTTTGAATAAATATCTGAAAGCCACACAAATATTTATCCTGATGCGGGATCAAAACCACAATTGTTAGTTTAGAAAGGAGACAATTAACCACTGCGCTGTTTGTGTCATTGCATTATGTATAATTTATATTGGGCGCAGCAAACTCTAATATTGTCATTATATAAAAATTGCTGTTTTGTAACCTCTCCCTCGAGCTCCGAAAATAAACGTAAATAGAATAATATAACAAAAAATAATTCAGTAATACTTAGAAGCATAACTGAATATTACCTATTTCGAAAATAGCATTTAGAGCAATATCAGTGCTTGCTATCAATGCTTTCTACTGCATGGTAAATACTTGCGTGTGGCTGCTACTTGACCTTAATAATCCTTAAGGGGATTAATAAAATTTCCTACAAGATATGTAACTATAATAATTAATAACTAATTCACTGAACCATAAATATCGGTTCCAAAACTTTACGAGCCATCAAAAGATATGGAGATAAAATATAATATAATATGACACTAAAATAAAAGTCTGACTAAGTTCTAATTATTACTGTCTTTGTTCTTACAAACAGGATTTTTTAAAGATTCTTAGTATTATTTTTTACTAGTTAGCTTCAATTAATAAAACATTTATATGTAGTTCTTCTAAAATTACATTTTTACTTTCAGTAATTTCATTTTGTTAGCAAACATAAGTATGAATACAAATTTATGAATAAGTTATTATATCGTTTTTGTTATCTTATTAACACTACTGAACTGACAAAGTAAAACCTCTCATTTTTTCTACGAATTTTTATATTCGAGTATGTATTTAACCAGTACATGTAATAGCTACTTATAAATTGTCATCGTCTATCACCTATACGGGCAGTAAGTAATAAAGTATATAATTACAGGTTTATTTTAACCCCTTTCTACACTTTCTTGATTTCCTTCGAGAATTGATGTATCTTTTGTACTTTTTTTGCTGCCTACTAGTTAATATCAACTGGGTATTTATTGACGTTCTTACAAATTAAAGTGTAACGTGTCATGCCATTTAAATAATTCATAGCGAAGATTGTTATACTTTGGTGAACTGTAAGTTATTTCGGCTATATTAACGATAGTTCTATAAAGTGTTAAGGGTTCACAACCGATCTCCTTTCTATTTTGAGGTAAAGAATGAATTATGTTAATGAAAAATAAAAGTATCCATCTTAATTCATGTCGGTGCATTTAAGAACAAGATTATTATATATGTAAGATATAAACAAAAAAATATTGAATTACGATATTTGTTTTAAGTTTACTTTTTTACTTTGTTAATGTAAAAATTTATTTTATTTGATAATGACAGCATAAATGACATATGTCCTACCTATGCATTATAAATGCGTTATTCAAAAGCTAAAATTAATTTGCAAATGTTGAATTATAATATTTGGTCCCTTGCCTCTTAAACTATATTCAAGTTCTCTTTCAATTTCGAAAAGAAGGTTTTTGTAAGTAAAGAGGTACTCAAATGAGCAAGAGTACCTGGTAGTAAATAATCAGGGTATTCCATGTGCACTACAAATGTTTCGCTTACTTTACAAGTTGATATTTTAGGAGGATACCGTATAATTTTTATGTATTACATTTTCACCCTCAGTGTCATTTTATTTCTAGTCATACGAGCAGAATAATACGTTCCATTTAGTAAGGAATATTTCATGTGAGAGGAGTATCTTTTGTATTTGCGTAAATATCTATGCCAATGTTATGTATGTATGTATGTATTTGCATGTATTTAACTTAATTAACTATTAAAAAACTAATTATTATTTTTCTCTTGTACTGTGGCGTAACAAAAATACGCATAAGTCATTTTTTATGACATCAATCTTGATTGTTTTTCGGTTGCTATTGGAAACATAGTTTTTCCGTCTTTTCAATTCAAATAATTCGGATAATACGCCCCACATATTTGGTGACCCCGACGAAGAACTTTGTCGCGCCTTCTGCAATTAGTTTTTATCATCGTTCGAGAATATTTTAACCAAGATGGCGAAGTCTGAAGATATGGCCGCAACGGAGCTTTGCCGAGTTGGCATACGCATACCGCCATTTTGGCCGGATGACCCAGCGTTATGGTTTGCACAAGTCGAAGGTCAGTTTATTCTTTCTAATATTACGAGTGATGCAACTAAATTTTATTACGTTAGTGCCCAGCTTGACCACCAATACGCAGCTGAGGTTAAGGATGTAATAACGTCACCGCCAGAGAACGGAAAATATGATAAATTAAAAGCAGAATTAATCAAACGCTTGTCGGCTTCGCAAGAAAAAAGTCAAACAACTTTTAATGCACGAGGAATTGGGAGATCGCAAGCCGTCGCAATTTTTACGTCACTTACAATGCCTCGCAGGTCCGTCTGTTCCTAAAGATTTTTTATTAACCATATGGTCAAGTCGCTTACCGCAAAACATACAAACAATTATAGCTTCGCAATCGGATTTACCTATAGAAAAGCTTGCAGACATAGCTGATAAAATTCATGAGGTTGTTACTATCACACCACAAATTGCTATCGTCTCCACGTCATCAACCTCGCCGGACCTTGACATAGCTAAGCAAATTTCGGACTTAACTGAGCAAGTTGCTGCACTAACCACTAGTTTAGACAAATCATCGCACATGCGCTCTCGAAATTCATATAAAGGTTTTCATCGCAATCGTAGTCGCTCAAGGTCAAGAAAAAAACCATACAATAATCATGAGCTTTGCTGGTATCATTTAACGCATGGCTATCGTGCAAAGAAATGTAACCAACCCTGCAACTTTAGGTCGGAAAACTCTCAGGGCGGTCGCAAGTAGCGGCCAACGACTGCCCTTCATCATCAGGCCGTCTATTCATTACTGACCGAGCTTCGACTATCCAGTTCCTGGTAGACACTGGTTCCGATCTATGTGTTTATCCCCGGTCAGCTATCAAGACGCCCTGCACTAAGTCTAAGTATACACTCGTTGCTGCCAACAATACTCTGATCCATACTTATGGACCTGTGACGCTTCATCTGAACTTCGGCCTCAGGAGAGATTTCGTATGGAAATTTACTGTCGCGGATGTTAGCAAGCCAATAATTGGAGTCGACTTTTTGAGTCATTATTCCTTCTTGTTGATTGTAGAAATCAGCGCATTATAGACAACGTAACGTCACTTACAGTCGCAGCCGTATCCACCAGATCTCTTGAAAACTTTGCTTCTGTTAAGACCGTCGCTGGAGAGACGGAATTCCACAACCTTCTGAGAGAGTATCCGGATATTACTAGACCAGCAGGTATGCAGTTTGATCCTAAGCATAGCACTCTTCACTACATCAGGACAACGCCTGGACATCCAGTCTCTTGTAAACCACGTCGTCTTGATCCAGTTCGTTTACAAGCAGCAAAGAAGGAGTTTGATAATATGCTGGCTAGTGGTGTAGCTAGGCGTTCAGAGAGTGCCTGGTCTTCAGCTTTACACTTGGTCAAGAAGAAAGATGACGGATGGCGACCATGCGGAGATTACCGTGCTCTCAACGCTAGGACGATTCCAGACCGTTACCCGATTCGTCATATTCATGACTTCTCCCATCAACTTTCTGGATGCTCCATATTCTCGACTATCGATCTCGTGAAAGCATACAACCAAATTGCTGTTAATCCGGATGATATACCCAAAACTGCGATAACTACACCTTTCGGACTCTTCGAATTTCCATTTATGGGTTTTGGACTCCGAAATGCAGCTCAGACCTTCCAAAGATTCATAGATGAGGTACTGTTTGGACTAGACTTCTGCTATGGGTACATTGATGATATACTTGTCTTCTCATCATCAGCTGAGCAACACAGAGACCACCTTCGCGTGCTGTTTGATCGCCTGAAGCGGTATGGTATTCTTGTAAACACTGCCAAATGTGTTCTAGGACAGTCAACTGTCACTTTCTTGGGATATGAGGTATCCGCTGCTGGAACTAAGCCCGTGCCTACTAAGGCACAAGCTATTCAGGATTACGCTGTACCCAAAACTGTTAAGGAACTCCGACGTTTCTTAGGAATGATTAATTTCTACCGCCGATTCATCCCCAATGCTGCTAAAATTCAAGCCCCGTTAAATGCTATTCTCTCTGGCCCAAAGGTAAAAGGTTCACATCCTATAGATATAACGCCAGCACTACTACAAGCTTTAGAAAGCCTGCAAGACTTCGCTCTCACAAGCGACATTGTTGTCTCATCCAGATTCGTCTGCAGAAATGGCCATTGTCACGGACGCGTCTGACACTGCTATAGGCGCCGTGCTGCAACAAAAAACTGATGAGCATTGGAACCCATTAGCTTTTTTCTCACTAAAGCTCAATAACGCTCAAAGAAAGTACAGCCCCTACGACCGAGAATTGCTGGCTGTGTATGAAGCCATAAAATATTTTCGGCATATGGTTGAAGCGAGGACATTTTCGGTGTTCACGGATCATAAGCCGTTAACATACGCCTTCTCTATGAGCAAAGATAAGTGCACTCCAAGACAGTTCCGCTACCTCGATTTTATAGCACAATTTACAACGGACCTAAGATACATACCTGGAAAAGAAAACGTCGTGGCTGACGCACTTTCACGGGTTGATGAGATAACATCAGGTATTGACTTTGAATCTCTTGCACAATCTCAGGCTAAGGATCCAGAACTGCAAGACCTTCTTCAAAACGGCAGTACTCTGAAACTTAGAAAGATAAAGACTGAGTTTACCAACTTACCTGTTCACTGCGATACTTCAGTACAGCCACCTCGTCCGTATGTAACACCTGAGTTTCGAAGGCAAACATTCGACAGCTTACACAATCTTCATCATCCTGGTACGTCAGCTACAGTACGACTGGTCACTCAAAGATTCATCTGGCCAGGGATTCGTAAAGACTGTAGAGAGTGGAGTAGAGAGTGTTTACACTGCCAAAGATGCAAAATCACTCGTCATACTATTTCCCCCCTTTCCTCTTTCCTTACTCCTTCCTCGAGGTTTTCTCATATACACCTTGACATCGTCGGCCCTTTAACAATTTCTTCTGGTTACAGATATTGCCTCACAGTCATTGACAGGTTCAGTAGCTGGCCTGAGGCTATACCCCTGACCGAGATCTCTGCAGAAGCCTGCGCAGCTGCCCTGGTGTCTGGCTGGATAGCCAGATTCGGTTATCCTTCACGGGTGACAACTGATCGTGGAAGACAATTCGAGAGCCACCTCTTCAAGGCCCTCACATCACTGGTTGGAGCGCAACACTTCCGCACTACCGCTTACCACCCGGCTGCGAATGGTATCATCGAGCGTATGCACCGTCAGCTCAAGGCGGCTATCATGTGCCATGTTTCTTCAGCATGGACTGAATCGCTTCCTTTAGTTCTACTGGGAATGCGATGTTCCTGGTAGGATGATCTGCAAGCTTCCCCGGCAGAGCTACTATATGGTGAACCCCTCTCATTGCCTGGACAGTTCCTGTCACCAAACGATGACTACACCGTGCGTGACGTCGCTGAGTACGCTACCAGACTGCGTTCCTGTATGGCAAAGCTATCGCCGACACCTACTTCTTGGCATACCAACTCACCATTCTACGTACCTAAAGATCTACATACCACTTCTCATGTATTTCTGCGTAAAGACCATGTTCGCGGTTCACTTGAACCACCTTACGCTGGCCCATATAAGGTAGTAGAGAGGCAGAAAAAGTATTTCACAATAAACGTACGCGGAAAACTGGTCAACGTCTGCATGATAGATTAAAGCCAGCCCACACCATGAGAGAAGTCGTCACTCCTACTGTTCCCGTGTTCACTGAGCCACCCGAAGAAAGTAGGACCCAAAGCGGTAGAAGAGTTAGAATGCCAGAATATTTTCGATCGTAGTCACGGTCTGGCCAGGGGAATGATGTGGCGCAACAAAAATACGCATAAGTCATTTTTTATGACATCAATCTTGATTGTTTTTCGGTTGCTATTGGAAACATAGTTTTTCCGTCTTTTCAATTCAAAAAATTCGGATAATACGCCCCACAGTACCAACTCAATACCAGACCTGCATGTAGAGAGGCAATGTCTACTACAACCCAAAGGTTGACTAGTAAAACCGTGCCTTTCGGCATTAGGTCTGCTTCTGTCCCAATTTTCTACATAAAGAATTATGATATTTAGAATAACTGACAACCAATTGGAAAACATGCATCGAAATAAATACATATATGTATGGCCGACAGAGATTTATTCCGAATCTGGTAACCCCATATATCCGAATTGGACAAGCGTGATGGGTAATGTCGTGCTCAGCATTGGGACATAAATATTGGCTGCGAAAAAAAAGAAAAATTCTGAATAATAGGACAATCAGTTTATGTATAAAGTTTCGCTTTATAAAATTAGGTTTTTAAGAAGTTAGAATAGTTATCAACGCATGCAACGTCGACTAACAATTGATAAACAAATTCCTATTCATTTGCTTATTTCGTTACGTTAACAAGAATATTCAGACACTGGACAAACGTTACCCGTTTTAGATTTATTTACACAGTTGTATTCGGTATTCGAAATAACATTGTCGTTTGTGTTGCAAGAGTTTGCTCGAGAAAAACATTAATTCACTGTTAGATATATACATATGTACCGACAACGCGGCTGTGTTGAAGTAGGACGTATGTACATTGAAGGAATTTTAAGTTTCCCTAATATAACATTGATTTAATTAATATAGATAATACTGCTATAGCAACTTGAAGTGTTTAAGACATTTAATTTAATTTTTTTTAATCGAAATTAAATAAATTAATGTTCTTATCATGTTTTATTGAATCAAAATCTTAACTATACGCTTTACTCTCATAACCAGATACTAGGAATCCCTACAATTGTGAAATCCATTTAAACACACGCACTATAACAAACAACCAGACTAAGTAAATAGCTATTGATCAAACAAATATAATTATATTCTCAACCCGATGAATTTCTTACCTCATTATCTAGGTATAAATAAAAACACAAATTTTTCGTTCGTAACTGCTGAAGGTCAAAAATCAATTGAAACGTTAGGATTAGAAGTAGGGATAGAATAGTGTATGTAAGAAAGGGTGAAAGGAAAGTTACTGAATTATATTGTGGCGGTAGTCAATCAAAAAAGACACACACACTTGAGGAAGTAAATCAGTATAAGTATCTCGGTACGTCGTTAAATAAATCTTGGGAAAGTGAACAAGAAATAAAAACCCATATTTAAATCGCTCGTAGCTCCTTCAACAAGATGAAACGTCTCCTTTGTAATCGCAGCCTCAAAATTTCCTTGCGTATTAGAATGCTCCACTGTTACATCTGGTCCGTTCTTCTATACGGGTGTGAGGCTTGGACGCTTAAAGAAGACCTCAGAAAACGAATAGAAGCTTTCGAAATATGGGCATATAGAGGGATGCTCGCTATTAGCTGGGCTCAAAGGGTGGCCAATGACGAGGTTCTTTGACAAGTCAAGTAAAAACGTAAACTTTTGCAGTCCGTTAAAGGTAGAAAAGTTGCTTACCTGGGTCATATCATATGACATGACAGGTACAAGTTGCTGCAACTGATCATGATAGAAAAAATCGCGGGCAAAAGATAAGTTGGTCGAAAAAGAAAGTCTTGGCTACGTAATATCAGGGAGTGGACCGGGATAGCGGGTGCTCCAGAACTGCTACACCTCGCGAAGGAGGAGGAGAGTTGTGCTGAATTGGTTGCCAACCTTCGCTAGTCGGAGAGGCACTCTTAGAAGAAGAAAGTAGTCAATACTATTAAACGTATATACATTGGTGCTTGCGCTTTATCTTTATAATGACATGTAAATTTTGTGAATTGATTTGAACTTATTTTACATAAGACGAAAGAAAGTTGTTAAATGTTTATTAGTCGGGTGTTCTGTCGTTAAATATGCGCCGAATGATAATCCGCGTAGCGGGCCGCGGCCGCCGTGACAGTTGGCCCGGGGGCAGCTGCCGTGCCTCGCGCCTTACAAAAACTCTTAACTTTTTTCTTCTTTTTTTAGCGACGATGGACTCTTATAAACAACACAGGTGCTAGGGCATGACCATCCACATATGGTTATCGACCTATACCTTGAAGAGACGGTGATTTTTTTTAAATGTAGGCAGTTGAAATAAAAGTTAAAGTGTAGTTGGGCTCCCAATTTAGCGTTCCATTTCAACAGGTACCTCAGAGGTTATTGACCTGTTTGTGTAATTAATGAGTTTTAATTGTCATTATATACGATACACTGGTTCTGTTATCTATAGGCAAAATGTAAAAGTAAACTCATAATTTATCCTATTTTATGTTATGTTTTTAGCGTTTTTATATAAAGACTAAATTTATGATTTAAGGATGCGTGTTATCTAAAAAACACCCTAGCTACCAAAATCCTATGTTGAAAACTAATTTTGTTATTATTAGTTTTTAAGAATTTTTCATACGTCATCAAACTCGTTTTAAGTGTGTTAAAATTGTCATGCTGAAAATAAAGTAGAGTTTTAATATTAAACTAATTCATTAATTGCAATTGACAATTTTTATGTAAAAAAATGTACATAACCTTTTTATTTAATTTCAAGACATCAACGCTGAACATGATAAAAATAGGACCTCAATAAAGATAATCACTGCATGTTATGTAGTTAAAAATTTAGTAAATAAGTAAATATTAAACAAAATATTAAAGTTTTAGTAGGTTCAAACAATATGTAGTTAGGCAAACTTTATTTTCATATATGATATTCCGTAATTACCATGTCTATAGATTAATACGTAAATAAAAGTGCTTATACTTTTTATGCACTTTGTGCACATGGAAAAGAGTGAGAATTGGTATTGTTTCTTAAGGATGTGAATAGTGTAATGAAACAAGGATATGAAGAAGAAATGTGAGAATGGGGAAGAAGGAGGAAAAAACGAAATATAGGCAAGCGAAAGGAATTGTGCCTCCAGGTCTGTACACTCATCTTACGAAACGCAACACAATAAATTCCTACCACTTGATGCCGATATTCTGTGAGGGTTTGGTACTAGCAGTCGAGTGGGTCTATTCGTGCTACCATGGCTCTACCTCTATTATAGTATGTACAAATATCAAATATAAAGTGCCAAGGAAGTTGTGTTATATTTGATTTAATTGGAATGTTATAGATAATGTATCTATGTGTATGCTATAGATAATGTGCGTATTAGTATTATTAATATCATTATTTATTTTTATGGAAACTTATTTTTATATGACTTGTGGCGCCATCTGTTGGCAGACGATGTAAGTATAATATTGGTTTATGTAAAATAATTTTAATATGTAAAATTAAAATTATTTTACATAAACCATAAATATAAATATGTAATTTGAATATAAAGCTATATTTTAAGACTTGTTTTGCCGTAATTTTATTTTTTTGTTAGAAAAGAAGTCATGTTGAAAACAATCTATTTAAATATTTATTGACAGAGTCTTCGTTCGTTATTTATTGTCTTTGTGCCCTTTCCCGATTTTATATAAAAAAAGTCGAAATTCAGTCGGGGCGAGATTCATTCTAATTACAACCGTCGTCGCCGAAATGTAGTTAGTAGGAAATAACGCATTTCGTAACACGAATTATCAAGTGATCAAATATAAATGACGTAAAGCATGTCGGTCGGTCGGTCGCCGTCGATGTCGGTGGAGATAATTACGTTAAACGTAGACGGCAGCGGCTCGTGGCCGGCACGTGTCATGGTGTCCATTGCTTACCACATTGATAAATTCGCAGGAACCGCCCGACGTATCTGTTAAGATTTAGTCTACTTTTATCTTAGTACCGTATAGAATATTTTTTATAATATTCATCATTTTATTGGTAAACAAAGAAGATGACATATTTTTTATTTTTTAGAAGTACAGGATATGTGTAAGTATACCTATGTACTTTTTAAGATACGCTCACTACCTTCCATCCACTAATTACTTGAACTCAAAATAGAGGAGGAGGTCCTTTAATCATATCTAATTGAAAATCTCACGTCAACTTTAAAATAATATAGATTACTAGACTCTATATATCTATAGATCTCTATATATCTCTTTATTTCTATAGACTATATAAAGTGTCTATTAAAAATATTTATATCGAGGATAAAAATCACAATAAAAATAATAAAAACAGTAGTAGGTACAGTAAGCAGTATTTTGAGAAGACTAGAAGTGTATAAATTTAGTTATAGTCTCCTGAACTTTTTAGTTAGGTACAGTATTAGTTTTCTTTTTGTTAGTAGTATAAATACAATTGTTAGTAGTATAAATCTCACGTGGGGAAGAGGTTCCACCAAAACTCACTTAATATCACCCAGGGGGGTGGGGTTTAAATTTAAAGAAAAACAGCTCACGTAATTAATGGATGCCGTCTTATACAATAGGTGTCATACAAAGTATTCAATGGGTCGTACGTATACGTGTAAATACTAAAAATTTAAATATACCTACACGTTTTTAGTATTTCTTTTTTAATTATCGTACGGCATACACTGCCGTGCAGTTCCCGGCATAGAAAATAACCTTCCTGTTTCGCTCCGTGGGTGTTGTAAGATGTGACTACGGGAATAAATCACTCACCAGTGTCCGGGCTGCAGCAACCACTTAACTAATAAAACCAACCAAAGAGCCCCAGTTCTATTGCCAAGTGTGGTATTACAACAATGAAGGGTATTGTTATTTTTGACGTAGGAAGGCGGCCTCATGGACTTAGTCCGAAATTGATTGTGATAAGGATGAAATGTTGCTTATTTAATATTTTGTATTATAGCCCTTTTATAATGTTTTTTTATAGTATGTTATAAAATTGAAATGAGGTTTAATAATTAAAGAATAAACGTAAATAAATAAAAAATTATGTGTGCATATTGTAATTTAGTCAGAAAATAACTTTTAAAGAAATATACGTAACCTCCAAACATTGTCTTTTTATATCATGTTCCTTTATCAAAATACTATATGAATATAGTGTAAGGATAAGTAATTACATAATTATAGAAACATTTAACGGCGCCAGAGTACTAACTATCACCACATGACACAAGGTAATTATTTGTCCAAGTACAAACTGCTTCGTTGTGATATTAAATGTTTGAATTTTGATTAAAGCCGATGCGGATTTTTATAATGACTGCGTAGAAAAAACGAAAACTATAAAAATGGCGCGAAGACGAGCTACGCAGTATAAGGGCGCTCGACTCGTTTTGATGTCTCAGTACTTATTAAGACAAGGGCAGTTTTTGCTATTTGATTTGTAAAAAAAGCCTACAACAGATACTGGTTTGCTATTTAAAACCATTTCGAACGGAAACTGTACAGTTATTCCGACCTTGTTAAAGGATATAGCTATTTATTGACCGTTTGGAATCGGTGACGCATATAAAAAAGACTTAAACATTTAAACTACCTGGAAAGATTTTTCGCTTCTGTTTTCGTTTTTGAGAAGCAACGTGATGTCTGCTGTTTGTTGAGGAGGTGGGAACGACTGAAAGGTAGGGGCCGATGGGCAGCGGCGTAGTTCAGCGCTGGCGGGACGTTCCATTTCATCAGGGCTGCTGCGACACCTTTTTACCAGTTCTAGAGGTGTTTCTGTATCTTCTTGTGATTCCCATTGAAAACAAGGTGACTCTGCGCTCGCGTCTCCTTTTTCACGTTCACAAGCACTACCAGGCGACCAAATCTGACGATTTTTCGTGGAGAGATTTAATGGCAACTCTTCCTCGTCGTCTGTTAACAACAAGTTATTCAATTGTTAATGTAAAACCTTATTGTTTTTTATGCTCATTTAATTAAGGTCGGTCAGGTCAAATAGGACGTCAGTGAAATGACTTATGAAATCTGTACAGGTGTGCGACTGTTTGTCAACTGGTTACGTCAGTATTTGTACGAGAGTAAAATTCCTAGTAAGAAATTGTTAAGTACCATAGTATATCAGTTTTTCATTACTAAGACTTAAAAAAAGTAGTCTACCTTTAGTTTTGTATAAGCGTTATTTATGTTGTCTACGTCGGAAATAAGAGATATCGATCAAGAAAAAAATTATAAAATAATTATTGCAAAATTTAAAAATTATGAATATGCGACACATGCTAAGCACTTAAGTTATGGATAGATAGAAAAATATATTCACCGTGATTTTTTAATTACCCGAAAAAATTAAGTAATATATTTAGTTATCGATATACATTAAATTTGGCGAAGAAAAGAAATTTTATTTTTATGAAATATTTATTAAAAATGTCCTTAATATACACCAAAAATTATACAACAAAAAATCTTGCTAATTCAAATAGACATCATTCCAATATAAACTGCATGCAAACCAACCTAATTTGGCCGCGTAATATTTACAGGATTTCTTTGAAGTCCCATAAAACAATATTTTTGTATGAACGCTATAATATTTGAATGTTACTTACTGACATACATATTTTTACAAACGCGAATTTTAGTTTTCTCGGGTAATTAAAAAGTCACGGTGTATATGTGACTAGCGAACTATCGTAAGGAAAGTATTATTCATTCTAGCGGTAGTACATTATAGGACTTTGAATAATTTGTCACGTATGGTAAATTCTCGCGTTTTGAAAAAGTAATGATATAAATAAAGTATGTTTTAAAACTAAAGGCAATCTTAACTCTCTTGGTGTTTCTTTCTACAAATAATGAACTGAAATTTAATTTTGAACATAATAAATTCGATTCCAATCATTTGCATAATTAAAAACACAATTACTTGAACGTAAATTTTTGAATTTCATTTAAATCCTTAAAAAATTTTAACAAGTTTTTTGTTCAAAAAATCAGGTTGCTTGGTGAATCTAGGTTTCTTCGGCGCGCTATCACCAACACACAGGAACCGGTACGAACGCGGATAAGCAGCAATTTGAATATTTAAAGAATTTGTACACGATGACAATGAGTGGCGCTTATTTTGTAGGTATGAACTCGCTTTTCCTTGGCAGGTAGGAAACATGAGCGTGCTCCGGTTGTGGAGGTAAACGACATGTAAACGGCGGCGTATCAGTGGTGCGAGTTATTAATCGGCAAACGGCACTGATAGTTATTCTAATGAGCTCCGTGTAGAAGAAGTCGCGTAAGGAGGACGAGGTAACACACGTTTTCATAATGACACGAAAGTTAATTGATATTTTTGATTTGTGGAATAAAGAAAAACTTGTTTGCGTTATTTCTTCATCGGAAGTTGTTAGTTTTGTAGTTACATTTATGTTTATAAAAATATATTGAAAATTATTATTAAATACTTATGTACATACATTTTTAGATAACTGTAAGGCAAATCAGAAATTTATTTGAATTGATCAATAAAGATTTTGATTTAGATTAGCTTATTAGATCATGAGAAGGAAGGCATTATCGTTTCCTTCGTTAAAGTATACCTGTCATCATTTCAGAATTTCTTGATTTTTAAGGAAGGTTTAAGAAGTTTTACCATCTCTGGGTGGAGTATGCCTGGCATGGTTAACGGGCAGCGGATAGTGTGGAGCAGCTCGGGGTATCAGTAGAGGCCATACACCAGCACTGCTGTATAATGCACCCAGGCCACTGCAGTACATCAACGCACCCAGTTCTATTCAACAAAATGCAATTTAGAACTAAATAAACAGTAAACGTTTAATTAATTAAAGATAAGTAGGTACGTGAATAAGATGGTGCCTTAATAATGAAAGATCAGTTATTGTCTCTTATTGTTTATAACTATTCTTTTTATGTTTAAATTATAGATTTATAATCCAAGTGATAAACATATTACTAAAAAAATATAGTGAACTTGAAATATTTGTAGTGAAGTTTTGTTGTACTTAAATAATTTTGAGGGTCTTACCGGTTGCACGAGCATATTGTTTGAGAGCTCGTCCAGCGATCTCAATATCATCAAGTTGCAGCAATCGATGATGGGCCACGGAGTCTGGAGACTGTGGCGGTGATCGCGGTGAAATAGGGGATCTTGGGGAGGAGCTGCGGGTAGGGGAAGAGAAGTGCTGCTCTGGTGGGGGCGACGAAGACTGAAACTGCTCTGCCAAACGTGAGAGCAACACGTGGCGTGACATCCTATAGTAAATAATATAAATATATGCACGATATAGTTTACTTATGTCCATGTTAGTCTAATTTTATAAAAGAAAAAGTAAAGGCGTAATGTTATACTAGTAATGTTACTATAATATGCAATTTGAATTGTCCTCTTATAATTTACTGAATTATATTATATTGTTTACTATATGTAAGTAATTGCAATGTTATAATAAACATAAGCTCACTCGAGTCACCTTAAGCATGGCATGAATTTAGTTACAGCTTTTAATGCTTAAAGTGTTACACGATGCATAATTTTTATGTGTTCTGACTTCACTAAACAATGGAGATAAAAACTTTGTTGGATTGGCATTTAGTACTTTTCAAAAAAAAACTAATTCGCATATTTTGCCAATAAAAAGATATTCTTTAAAACCTGTTCAATTGCCTACTTGTAAATTAAACTATATATTAATGGTAATATTATGAATTAAGTTACAGTATGAAGTAAAATAATTTATAAGGATTTTTTGCGTTCATGTAATATTATCAAGTAAAATTAATGAGTTTTATTGCAATTATTTTACAGAAACACTGTCAGCTGTTTCTACATATTTACTCTGTGCCAAACTATGTAAGATAAGTGCAAGGCCTCCTTTATCATTAAATAATTCACTTTAACTCGATGGCATACATATTGCAAATAATCTGTGAAAAATTTTCCAACTACTGTGAATTTTCATAGATCGCTGTTATTCATCAATTGTGAAAAGTGATCTGAGTTAACCGAGCGCCACATATTTAATTTTCTAAATAAACGCTTTCATATATAAATAAATTATGACGTTTATAGGGTAAGGCTGCTGTCTCCAGTTTTATTGGAAAATTTCATTTGGATAACAATAAAATATCGGCCTGTATGAACAGATAAAATTTATAAAGTTAAGGTGTTAAAAGGCGCTGAAATATACGCTTCAATGTTATTTGTATGTGTAACTTGCCATCAACATAGTGTAACGTGATGCAATTTTTTCAATTTGGCTATCATTTTTTCTGATGAAAAAATACGATTTTTCGGAGAAACATCTTTCATCACTATCTATATATTACACATTATATATGTATAAAACATTACATTAAATTTTGCGTCCTCTAATCTAATTGAAATTTCTTATTGGTTTTTTTAAATAGTCGTCGTTAATTATGAGGTACGACTATCAAATTTTTACGATACTAATAGGTGAAATAAGGGTACGTACGGTACATCAAGTATTTGATGTACGTACAAATTCACGCGACCATTAAGTGCTATTAACATTTATCGTGTCCATTCGTTTGTTTGCTGACACCTCTAGCTGCTACGATTAATCCGGTCACTTGTCAGCGAATCACATTAAAAGCTCAATCAAGTAAATGAAGAATCGGAATAATGAAAGTGCCCGCCCGCCCTTTGCGTACGCGCATTAATAATGCACACTACGCCCGGCTAAAACAATCTTCATTACACTAAAACACAACATATTACGGAATGAATTTATTATTCGTGTCAAACTGGATAAATCGAATAACGGACTGAAATGTGAACAGATAGTATCTACAAATGATTTGCTAAATTTTGTAATTATTGTGATGGATTTCTACTCCGATTGGGGAGGTTAGGCGGAGCGAATTAAAAAACAAACTATGTATATTTGTTTCAGTGAGCGTATTTGTATTGAGTTATTCAATGTATATTTTTGATATTTAGGTTCAATTTGTAAAGAAAACTGTTGTGGAGTTTCTTTTCATTTTAAAGTCTGTATTGTTGAAAACGGAGTTTCTTAAACTGATTGTAAACTAGTTTAAAATTTTATATAATATTTTTATAACTTGGTTTTTATAACTTTTATAAATTAATTACTTGTATGGTCAAGTATTTAAAATATTAAACTAAAAAATACCTATTTAATAATCTATCCCGAGACAATATATCAAAATTGCTTTAGGATTTCTCTTTGGACTTACTGTTAGGTCTGTATTTCTTATGAAGAAAAGTTTATCAACGAATTGTATAGATATATAAATGTATGTAGCAAATAGAATTATGTCGGACATTTGTTAAGGAACTACTATACTACTATAATACACTACTACTATAATATATCGATTCTTTAATTTATGAGTATACTTATATGTACATTTGTAGCTATATTGCAATATATTTCAACTAACACCTACGTTCATTGGAGGTAAAATATTAAATTAATTTAATTTGCAATATCTTTAATTGAAGGATATTTTAGCTGTTAGGGGGCAAGGGGCTGATATAATTTTAATGAAAGGTAGTCGCTAAAAATGGATAAGAAATTATAAATCTTTAGAAAGATTATAGAGCTAAACGCTTAAAATCTTATGAATATTATACTTATGTAACCATTATTATGTCTATCAGTATAAATTTAATACAAATTTATAAGGTTACATATATCAATTGATACAGTAACTTTAAAAAAAATGATATATAATGGGGCAAGGAACAGGTGAATGGAATTGATTGGAGCTATTGCCACTAATTAAGTAACTATTGAATCGTTATGTCGTTAGTAGTGAGTTGTGTGTCGCTATTCCTTGTTTCAATAAAGTAAGTCTTTATTAGTTTCTAAGTAGCATTTACTGTACGGGACAGTTCTACACCTATTTGTTTATTATCATAGACGCGGTGGGAACTTGCACAAATGGCAACTTGAGGAAATCTCTCCGCCAAACTACTGTGAAAGCAGATAATAAATGAAATGAATAAAAAAACCAAAAAGCAGTTTTAGAGGGGAGGTAAATTTCGTTGCAGGAACAAACAAATGTGTTCAATCTAATTGTTTTTTTTTGTATTATAGGTAGAAATATATTTTTTTTATATAATTCATTTATATTTATAATATATTGAATATTCCTAAATCAACAATATGTAGAGAGCAAGTTTCAAAAATGCTAGACATTAAAGTCTCTGACGTGATAGATCAGGTTAAGGACCGTCATAGATTGAAGTAGATTTGTCGCCGTGTCGTGGAGAATATTGAATTACGTTTACAGTACCTACGTTGATCCTTTTGGAATTGATTACATTTAAATTAATGAGTACATTGTAAGCGGATTGTAAGCTTAGGTGTGTGCATAAACATAACTTGCGCTCGCACATTTTCTTTCAAATTCGAATCCTCCTACAATTCACAAATCCTAATCTAGATTAAATTTGGGATATGAAAAAATAGTTACCAAGTACCGAATAGGTCACACACATTATGTACATTTAATATATATCATTCGTTTTATTTTTTTTTGATAGCGGCCATAGTTGTTTAGGAGTTAAAAATATGAGATGATAACGTTGCGAGTTCGATTCCATCTACAATTGGACTATTGCTTGTACGTGAAACATTTTATATAATCGAACAATAGTTTGAGTGTTTAATAAGTTTTTTCGAAATGTTAATAGCATTCCAGGTCTTTTTTAAACTCAAAATTTTGAAATCTGTTATCACTTAGCTAAATAAGTACGAAAATATATACAATAATATTAAAAAAAAATCAGTCATATTTTTTATTATTATTAATATTGTCTTAAAAATATAACTGTACTATAAAACAGTAAGTAATAGTACTATAAACAGTATTATAATACATCATACAGATGGTCCCAGATATGTTTATTTTTTATTTAATATATATAGTGAAATGAAACTTCTATATGTATTGTTAACGTATCGATTATGTCTTACTTGATTAATTATTTATTGTGTAAAAATAAAATTTCAGAAAATTTTATAAAATTGTGAAACTAAATATTGTGCTACATAGCAATAAAATTATAATAATCTTAAGAAAAATCAATAAAAAGAAATAAAATATTGAAGAGACATTTAAATAAATCTCCGCAAAATCTTGTCAAACATACCTTGGGCGGCAAATCTCAGTACTAAATATTTCACTAAATCACTGTTGACGTTCACATAAATGATAAAAAGGATATTTTTTCTTATAAATAAACTCCGTTCGCGTATCCTACTATCATTTTAATTTTTTTTACTTTTTTGAAATCAGATATAAATATTAAAAGGCAGTCCGCAACGACGTGAGCCGTAAACGCTTAAAGGCTGTATGGGGTCGGCTTGCGTGCCGGCACGGTGTATCGTGTTCGGCGCTTGGCACCTGACTGAAACGAGGCTTGCGCGCCACGACCTACCCGATTCATCCACAATAACGTTATTTTTTCAAAACTAACAAAAAAGAGCAGGTCGGGTGGAGGCTGCGCAATAAAGAAATGATTTGATGAAACGGCCGCGGCGACAGGTGGCTCCTATCGCGACACCGGCTAATTGTACCTATTTGCTACAGACGCAAAGGATGCGCTAAAATTACTTTAATTCATGTAAATGGGGGGTTTCTGTACGCGTCACATTAAACATCCTCCTGACACTTCAGGGCAATTTGTCGCCAATGACATTAGCTCATTAATACGTCACAGTGTACCTACTTAACTATTGTATAACGTTCTTTATGTTTTACGAAATTTGTGATTTGGGAAAACTCCGAGGATTGTTAAAGCTTAGATTTGTATTTGCCCCGCCCATCGTACGCGATTGGTTGCCGCGCTCGCAGGCGGGGCGAGGCTTAGATGTGAACTTAGAAACCTCGCAAAACGTTTCGGATTCTTGTTTACATTGAATGATATTGTTTTCGATTTTCGGCTCTGATAAGTAAAATATGATATACACATATATGGAATCAGTTATTTAATTACTTTCATTTGATATCAAGATTTTTAGTATCAAACTTTTTATTGATTTAATTTCAACTGTTTCCATTATTCAATTTGCATCGAATACTTTATCGGGTTTTAATGATTATTAATATATTATATATTGTTTGCACTAAGACCTTTACAAAGGCACGTTGGTGGCTCACAATTTACGGACTAGAGACAACAACGACGACGATGACTATGATTCAATCCTGCAGATATTACTTTGCGAATATCCATTTTTAAGATGAAATATACAGAATTCTATACCTATATATATTAACTTTCGTTAACACTTTCTGCTTTGTTTTTTTTGGATCTTAGCAGAGTAAGTTTAGAATTTTATCTTACGAGGATATTTCTTATAGATTATGAAACCATACCCTCAATCCTATCAATACACATAACCATCAGACAGTACATACATACATACATTATCAAGCCTGTCTCACGTAGGGGTAGGTAAAGACCACATATCTCCATCCGCTACGATTCCGGCACACCTTCCTTGCCTCCACACTCATCCATGTTGTCATCCATCCTTCCTCTCACATTCATCGTAGCGAAACAGCTCTTCGTTAGTCGCTTCTCGCCCTCGTGGGAATCAGGACGTGACGTGGGGTGCCGAACCACGTCGCCGTTATCTTTTAAAAAATTAGATTTATTAAAATTCATCATAGTGAATTCCACGAGCCGCAAGGGACGATGGAGATCCGCCCTAGCAGAGCCCAGTATGCTGAGGTAAGGCACTATAATACCCGAGGGAGCCCGATCCCGGGGCGGTTGGCATCCATTGGCACGCCAGACCGAGGATTGGTGGAAAGGAAGGGAAACGGTTAATAAAGAAAGGAAAGGGCAGGGGAAAGGAAAGATGGATTTAGATAGGATGATAGGGATAGAGCGATACTGTACTAGCTCGGGAGGCCGGAGACGCGTACCCGTGTACCAATGTCATAACTACCGGACAGGCGATTAGGCTAAGGGAGGGGAGTACCCCTGACCTACTGCTATTAGACATTATTGCAATTTATTAACAGTTCGTTATTCACTATGTATGCACCTTCTAGAAGGTCAATAGTAACATTTCGCTATATGTATACAAATTAAAATGGAAGTCGATTTCAACGCAATCAATGACGCAAGCTGTATTATGTTGTGATGGTCAAGGTCGGTGTCAATGAGAAAGTTCCCCTAACTTATTAATCAGGTGTAACTTCTAACTCATATTTCCATATTCGCCATCTGTACTCGAATAACTCAGCACAGAGAAATAGAAAACCTATCATTAACATATGTTATTTCAAATTATCACCTTTTCCTAAGTATAGATGCTTATTTTTACGATACTATGGCTAAAAATAAAGCTGTTTAACTGTTATCTCTCTATCGGATTCGAAAACAGATTTATATAAGCAGTAAGAAGACTCTGTAATGGTTGGTATAATATTCTTTTTTATTGTATTTCGTTAATAGGGTTTCCTTAAAATAGAGTTTTTGAATAATATGTTATTGTCGTATTGGAAAGTATTTTAAAATATAATGGAATCGAAAAACGTTTGTTCGTTTTATATTGATGATTACATATAACAAAGCAGACAGAATTTATTATAATAAGTTTTACTTATAAGTGAGACTACACTAATATAGTATCTAGATAGTTAAAATTTACGTACCAACGTAGAAATATTTTTAGTTTCAAAAGTGACGGTCAAAATCAGTAGGTATTCTATTAGTTTTGCCCTTTTAAAGTATGTAGATATCTTTTATGAACTTGAAAGTCTAGTAGAGATTTAAAAAAGTATTAGTTTTTACAAAATATTGTCTAACATATTTTTGTCTTTTGGGATTTGTGTAATACTTAAGGTGTATGGATTTGTAGCAGAATTTCGACGCTTGGACAAGTTATGGCCAACATTACCTGATTTTCTAGTTGAACTTTGAGTGTAAATGATTTATAAGCCATGAAAACAAGTAGTGAAACTATAGATTTTTAATGTTTATTTTATGTTATACCTGCTTTTTATTAAAATTATGTAAAAATGTACTAAAGTTATATATAAAAATTACACATAACATATACTCTTCGAAATTTATTTCGGTCTGTTATATGTATTAATTTTTTTATCAGTCGCATCAACATGTTACATACAAAATTATAAAACGCCTATTTGCATATGTAATTAAAGTATCATATTTGATTTGTTAAATCTTTCTAACACCTGTCTATCCCCTCCGCTGGGTACTTTACAAAGTCCTTGGTTTAATTTAATAGACTTACCATTATTCTTGAATATTTAAGCCAATCAGATCAATGGGAAGGGTTAGGTAGATACTGATCAGACATTTCGCAAAAGGAAAAGTTGTTACTTATGAAATATTTTATATCTATTAACACCTATCTATACTACTAATGAGATTATTTATTTATTAATTTATTTCAATGCTTTGATATGAATTTATATGCTTTTGATATGAATATATATATATATATATATATATATATATATATATATATATATATATATATATATATATATATATATATATATATATATTATTGCTGCTTTAAAACAAATAATTTTCTTCAATACTTAAATGTGTTTGTTTGTAGCAAAATGTAAAAGTTTTGTTTTACTTATATAGATATTAAAGTATTAATAAATTAAAATATAACGGTTATCAAGATCACCAATATCACAATGTTGTTACATTTTTTAAAACTTTATAGTACAGTATAAAGAACTAAGCTAATTTTCATAATTTCATTGGGTTGTTTATCTTTGAATTAGACAGCTCACTAAATATGTATATAGATTTAAAAGTGCATATTTTTTTTCTACATACATATGTATAAATATATTACGATATAACTAGAAAAAGATAGTAAGGATATCATCTATACATGATTCGTCTAATTTCTCTATTAAACTGGATTTTACGAATTGATTGCTTTTTATTATATAAGCGAAGCAAAACGAAAAATAACTGAAATACCACATTGAAGGAACTTTTTCGACGGGCCCTCCTTATATTTGTTAACGTTTTATTTAAAAATATCTTTTACTAAATAAACTACTTGTCTAAAGTTTAACCGTACTAAATATTATTAGTACAATACTTACAGAAGTCGTCATAAAATAACTTACCATCAATAACAAATACAATTATACTATATAAAATGATCCTAGGTATGTAATTTACTGTAAGTCCTATTTGAATAACGTTTACACTCGATTTACTCATTTTTACAATCTCGGGAAATCTAATTACGCAGTTAATCTATTTTGGTTAGTGGTGTTTAATTACGTATGGGAAATGTAGGGTTTCAGGGGGTGAGTACTTCAGGCGCGACACAAGGGTCGCAGGGGGAGAATGCTCCCTGCGCTGGACATGGTGTATGGTAAACATAACGGCAGCGCGTGGCGCGGGCGGCCCGTTAGCGCTCCCCGAGTTGTCCCCCTCCTCGTACTGGCATCCCAAGTCGCCTCTCCCTCGCACCGGCGCGTGCACATGTCGCAGCGGCACGCGCCCGCGCTACTTTTTGTTATCTTTTTTCGGTCTGTTTTTGTTTTCTCTTTGTTCGAATTTTAAAACCTTCGATTTCTTAAGATATAATACTATAATGTATGGTAAGTTTGACAGTATCTTAATGACCGTGATATTTTTTTTCTTCTTATTCAAATTTATTTTTTGTTACTAACCACAGTATAAGTAGAATAAGTTCGAAAAGACTGCGATAGCAAAAGCAGTGTAAAAAAGCGATTACAGGGATCGCAAATGAAATTGATATGTAATCTCGCACGACGCGCAAATCCTTCGTAATGCACGCAGGTACATGTTTGATAGATAAGTAAATCAAAATAAAACGGCGGCCGGGTACTTATGTTTCAGCTGCAGGCACGTAGAACCGGTACCCAGGCGGCTGTCGCTGTCGCCGTGCGCCATTCTTTACAGTCGTCTTTTATTAATTGGGCAGATGAGAACCACGACTTCCATGATGAATGCTTGAGCCATATACGGAGAGTAGTTCGCGAAACCTTTTATAGATTCTCAATTAAAAGTGTCTATTATAGTTAATAGGACGCTCGGGCAGGCAGTACGGGGTTTATAGAAACAAGGATATTTGCTTTAAGTAAGGAATAAAAAACGGGCAACATAACGGAAAAGACGATTAAGTGGAATAAAATATCGTGTAGGGGTGCGGGCGGCAGGTGGCTGCGCGCTAGAGATGTTACGGTGAGACCTCGATATCGACGACATGTGCCACTGAGAGGTATTTGACCTACTTCTAATTTAGTAGTCAGTTTGTATATGTATCATATTTTTACTCTATTTGCAAGTGGATATTTACATACATACTAAATAGTGTAACAAAATTAGTGGCAATATAAATATTTATACAAAATAACCTACGCCTAATATAATCATCAATATTACCTTTATTTACATATTTCTCTTCTAATAACAATATTATTAATATAAAAAATCTCTATATAAATATTTAATATTATTACTAGGGTTATTAATCTTTCGTGGCGGGATAAACTAAGCACACGAAGTATTATGCATCCAAAGAAAGGAACCTTCTCACGATATGGCTACTTTTTTAATTTTGAATTTAACCCACTTACCTAAATCTAACTTGGGCAGATAAGCATCCAAATTTTACCGATAAGTCCATTCACGGAGACTACTATGGGTACAATGACAGTTGCATCAACGTGCCACATCGAAATCTCATGCGCAAGGTCGATGTATTTTATTTATTTTTTTCCGCTTTGATGAGATTCTAGTCACTTTTTTTATGGTTTAGGAAGGCAAACGAGCAGGCGTTTTACCTGATGGAAAGCAATCAACGCCGTCCATAGACATCCGGAGCGCCATAGGCAGTGCAGAAGCGTTGCCGACCTTTAAGGAAAGTGTCATTATGGGAGTGGGAATGGGAGGAGGAGGATATTGGGCCTCCGGAACTCGGCCGCTCACCGTACAAAGCCCGGTAGCTAAGCTACCACTAACACGCCGGTTTTCACAGAAAAACATTATGACATTCTTAACAAAGTATTCGTCTGTAGCGTGGCTCTACCACTAGAATCAACTATCATTTTCTTGCGTGTAGTAGTAGTGTATCCACCATTTTAAATTAAGTAGTAAAATAAATTATAAATGAGATTGTATCGATATTAGAAGCAGGAGTGCCCTATGCCTATGTCTCGGTCGACAAGATTCACCACGCGACAAGCCCGCGCCTCCTCGGCCGCGGCATGTGCACCCTTAACGGATTTATTCAAACGTCTGCGCGCCGCCGCACTCACTGCTTTAAACGACTCGCACTTTTTTATTCTTTTCTTGATTTCATTGAACCTTATAATTTACGGTTACAAAAAGGCTCCTTTTATTAACAACATTGGGCAGGATTGTAAAATAAAGCTTGCAGATATTTGATTGAGCAGTAAAAATATTTTTTATTCATAAAATGTTTTAGTATAGAAGAAATGGATATTTCACTCTTTTTGTTTTTAAATTAGCTCAATTTTTTAAATTAGTCCAGTTATTTCAATGATGCCTCTTTATATTCCTCAGCTGATCTATTATAACAGCTAAACTATGCCTTATTTACATACGTATCTAGTATTTAGTATCTAATGCGGCTTTATTCAATATCTTACGTGAAATTGTATGAAAAAAAGGTTATATCGTGCGTGTATCGAAATCATCAGTTTTGCTCGCGAGCCTTTCCGACGAAATTATAAAGGGTCATCACATACGAAATAAAAATAGACGGAAAAACAGATCAATTAATAAAATAGCTTAAAAAAATTAAGTTAAATGTTTTTATTAACCCAAAAAAAATAAAAACGGGGGTCGCATAAAAAACTGAATTAATTAAACAGTTTTTCTATAGATTCTTATACGCCATGTTTTTATCTTAGTGTGTCATTTACGTATTTATATTTTCTAGTTGATAGTTTGATTTTTTTTATATTTTCTGTTTTTAGTTTAATTTATTTTTCCCAATTGTAACGCATAGGACTCGTCAAAACCAATTACATAACCCCAAATTCTAGGGGATTATTACTAGTAATACTAGAAGAGTTCCACTGTTCCCCTCCTGACAGACCCTCGCTACTAAGTTGAAATTGTCATATGAATGTATTGTCACAGGAACTCAATGTGTGTCTAAAATTTCATTAGAAGCGGTTTAGTAGAAGTAGTTGAAAAAGCCGTCGCAAAATTTGATACAAACAAAGCTGTTTATGAATGTACATCATATTAAAAACACATTTATATACATATAAAAATGTAGTGTATATGCAGTTTTGTCAGTGTATAGAATCCTTATAATTGTAACAGCTTGTTATATTTCAAAAAGCTTGCAGGGTGCAGTTAAAGACTACAGTGGGTGTTTGACGCAAGAGAACGGTTTGTAGGCAAGTCATATGGCTGGCGTCGGTGAAACCGTAAAAGATCCGCGAAGCGCGCATGCAAACCTCCACGCTTCGCTCACAAAGCTGAGCATTGTGGCCAAGTGTAACACGCCCGCTCATCACGACACGGAACTCAGCTACCTACACTCAGCTAATTGCAATTGCTCTTGCGCGCTCCTATATTGAATGTACACATGTTACCGCTTCCGAGGCCGCAAACTTCTGCTATATTGCGGTTTTCGATTACTTCTTGTGTAATGAGTGCGCGTTCCCTCGGAAAAAATTACGTTTACGCTATTCATATAATGTTGCTTGCCTTGTCTTTACTGAGACTTATTAAACACACATCAGTCACAATTTGCGGTGGCTGAGGTAAGTTTATAAGGAATGCCTTCATAGTATATCTATAAGTAAAATATTCGACTTTTGATTATTGGATTGGGAGCTATCAGGAGTGTATATACGAGTAAATATGCGTTCGTATGTGCTTTGACAATTTAATAGCATGTGTGCATGCACCTGCCCTTGCAAAAAGAAGGAGGCACGCTTCAGGCAGTGAAGCACGGAATTCATGCAGCTATTGCACTTTTAGCCTATTTTATACGCTATTTATTGATAATTGATTGGAAAGGTGCATAAGACTTTTAATGTCCAGGCTTACTATTAACTTCAAAAACGTTTACAATGTGTCTGACTTTGCATTGGTCCGTTATCCGATATACGTATAAGCAAGTTTTTATTATTCTCTTCGATTAATACTATATTTCGCCTAATTATATGCAACTAGGTGGCACAAAACATCTGTCTGGTGAGCTATACAGCTGAGCATTTCTTTTGGACGAGTAGAATGTGCAATCTATGTACATTTGATTGACTCTAGTGGTAAGTAATTAAATATCTAATTGTAGACAATTAACAAAATAATAAAAAGCTTGCGATTTGTTGTGATTAGGCGATGTTTTAACCATAAGAGAAAAGTAATAACATATACGTAAATCGTGAAAGTAATATTATCAATTATAAGCGATTTTTAATGCGAGATAGAATATTCTTTGAGATCTTCCCTTTACCCGTTTTTTATAATTATTTTTGCGTTGCGATTTCCATAAATGTTTAAGATTTCATTTATTATGACGTTATTTCTTTATACATTTTGCACAGTGCGTGGTTATTTCGTGTAAGCGAGGACACGGTGAAGATGTCCGATGAAGTTAAAACGTGCCCTACGGCGACGCGTTTACTGATGCCCATGTCTACATAATTAACTTTTTAACTACCCCATATAAATCATGTTTATGCATACATTTACCATAAACGGTTGTAAATACTTATAGGACTATATTTAAACCACGTGATAAAGCTAAATTATTTGTTTAAGTTTATATGTGAATTTTTCACGAATTATTATGTTCAATAGGTTTTTCTGTTTTGTTAAGCATTATAAACAAAGTATATGATTTGTAATTGAGCTATTTTTTGGATACTTGAGTTGTCTTATAAATAAGTGAAGTTGCATAGACAAAAACGGAGACGTCAATGTAAAAAAACATAATTTAATCGGTTTTATTTTGCTTGATCCCGTATATTTGCTTCGATTTTTTCTTGATAGTGAGGGTTAAGAGGGTCAAGAGGTAGACAGTGTAACGCTTCTACTGAAACTCGTAACCCTATCGAGTTTGAGCTCATTTGATTGGTTTAAATGAGTCGAATACAGTACATTTGGTGAAAAAAATATACTAAAACTAGAAAATAAGACTAGGTAAAAAAACTATTAAGTTCAACGGTATAATAGGTGGGATATAATGGCAAACGATCGAGCGTATCGTGAGATGGAAAGCTATCAACTCCTGTATAGAGACACTGCAAAACCAAGGACATTAGAGAAGCTGTCGGCCTTTAAGAAAAGAATAGGCTTACTTTTGAAGGTTTCAATCTGAAAATCGGTTAAACTACCATTCACATATCATTCTAAATGATTCCTTAGACAACTCCTCATGGTAAAAACGGTATTCTTATAAATAATAACGAAATAATTTAGTGTTATGTTTACTTGTATTTTTGAGTAAACCGTCAAACTAAAAATACATGTGTCTCATTTATTATTTATATATACATATACACTAAATAATATATACATATTGCGATAAAAACACAGTATTACTAGATTTTGAATACATTTAAAAAAAATAAAAGAATTTCAAATGCTATTCATTGTAATATGTATTTAAAATCTAAATTTCTTTAACTTTTATTCCAAACTATATAGACCTGAATTCGATAACGAAGAAAGAACAGTTTAGAAAGTTAAAATATTCTTACAAGCTATCGTATCATTATTTCCAATCGCATCATTATCATTGCCAATTAAACGTGGATTATAAAATAACACTTCTGAATTGTCTACTCGTATAATACGAGAGGGGAACGAGGTAGGCGCCGTGATTTTAGTGGTTTCTCAGTGGAATACGCGGCCAGGTGGCATGAAGGTCGTTTATGAACTGGGAGCATCGCCTACAGTTAATTGATTCCAATCTACTAGCAGACTCTCCGCAACACATTTATTATATGCAAATTCACTGCTATATTAAACGACTGTTTAGTTTTTTATATATTATTGAAAATTAATGTATAAGATTATAAGTTTGATTTCATTTAAGATATTCATTCATATAATTCCCACACTTTTATTTACGTAGAAATGTTAGGATTGCCCCGTTTAGGAGTTTATAATATTTGTTGTATCGTCGCTGTAGATATATGCAATGTGTTAGCTTTACCAGTTAATTTATTAAAGTAGCAACAGGCTGCTGGATGTATATACTGAAGAGTCAGCATCCGTTTGAGTAGGTGGGTACTAGCGTGAAAATCAAGTTTACTAAATATGTGGAACGCTTCCAGCTGTGAACAACTAACACTGGCTACAAGTTCAGATATGACCGTATGATATTTATTAAGTTGATGATGCTAAAAACTTTTCATCTTCTTACTTGATGTCATATAAGCAATGAATTGTATCATTGTCAAGTAAAATACTTTACAACTGTTTTACAAAAATTAGTTCAAAAAGTAGATTTTCCACTATAATATCATTATACCTCTACTATATCTGGATAAACACTATATCAAAATTAATTATCTTATATTTTTGGTTTTATGTAATCGTACAATTTTTGTTATCATTAATTCATTTTTTATCATAACTATTTCTTCTCGTGAGTGTTCTACGAGGCAATTATGGTAGCGTAAATATGATACTACTAAAATGATATTAAAATAAGTCTGTTAATAAATAAGACATTCATTCCACCGGCCAAATGTAATTGCGGTATCTTAATTCAATTGCGAGGGATACTTCTGTGAACATTTAATATAAACACGGCTGTATTAATTGATTGATCTGATTGATTTAATGAATGGAAAGCCAAAATATTTCATGAATTTTTTCCGTTATAGAAAAAAGAATCTGGTGGTTATGAGAGCAAATATCAATAGATGATCATCAGCGTCTGCCTGAGTCAACTTGCCCGCTTCGATTCCAAATGACGTAAATAGTTTTTCAGAGAACAATGTCCCGCAGTGGACTGTTACAGCGGTATTGATGATCATTACCTACTTCTAAATATGATCTTTTAAATGCTTTCAATGTGGATAGATTTTATGTCGTTTTACTACTTTAAATGTTAAATATACTTTGCCTTGTTAATAAAGATGTCATCTCTATTCAGCGAGTAACTGATAGTTTAATATATTTCAAAATTTAACGCCGAACCGTTCGACGTGGTAACCCTTTCGATGCCCACCCACCTCTGGGTCGTAAGTTGGTAATAAAAGTGCGCAGCAGTCGTCGCGGATTACTTCTTCTCTAGAAGCAACGATTAAATTGCTACCATTAATTCACGGGTACGAACATTTTCCACTTGGTGGCCATTTAAACTGGGCATTGAAGCTTTTATTGTCGGGTTTACTTAATACGAATAGCCGATTTATTAACTTGATTGTAACAAGCAGATGTAGGAATGAAACATTTTACATTTTGAAAATTGCTATTATAATTTATAAAGTAATATATCTGTGAATCAAATATTTTATATCAGATAGTTTGTCTAAATATAAACATACATACATATAGTCTCGCTTGTCTCCCTATAGTGTTAGGCAGAGACCACAGATCTCCATCCGCTACGATCCCCACACACCTTCCTTGCTTCTTTTACACTCATCCATTCTTCCTCTCACATTCATCGTACCGAAACGGCTCTCCGTTCGTCGCTTCTCGCCCTCGTGGGAATCAGGACGTGACGGGTGGTGAACCACGTCGCCATCATTTTTTAACGAATTAAGTATATTAAGATTCGTTATGGTGAATCCCACGAGCCGCAAGAGAGGATGGAGGTCAGCCCCAGCAAAGCCCCGTATGCTGAGGTAAGAAACTATAGTACCAGGGGGAGCCCGATCCCAGGACGTTCGGCACGCTCGCCCCTAGCCATACATCCTTTGACACGGCTAACCGTGGATTGGCGGGTATATAAAATATTCATATATACACGTCGGCCTAATTAAGCTTCTGTAATGTTTATGTATTTCAATGTCTATGAGCGGTATTAATTGATTTCCACCAGGCGACACGCTTGCACGTCTGCTCTCCTATCCCATAAAAACCCACAAAGACATTATAATAAGATCTATTTCCCTAAATAGTACATTCATTCTATTTCTCTTTATTGCACCAGAAACACGTGAACATAGATGAAATAATTTAACAGAAATTAAGTTTTATATTCTTCCCTCTGTACAACATGATGCCGTTTTAATAATTCTTCACGACACGGTAAATAATTATCATTTAACTATACACAACGTAACTGACTATTAGTATTAATAGCGAGACATTTCGTTAACTATGGCTTGTTTGATTAAAATCTCACAAAAAATAGTGATAGAGGGAGCGAGTATTTTATAAAGCGTCTCCATATTTGTAGAAGCGGTCAGACGACAGCTATAAGTGTAGGGACGCCATATTTTTTAAAATTTTACATGGATTACAAACATAAAAAAAAACCAAAACTTTCTCACAATATTGTATGTAAGTGAAAACTTCTAATTGACTTTTAGTATAATTTTCAGTACAGAAAACTTTCAGTACAGAATACTGAGTATATCTTTATGTGAACAATAACTTGTCCAATTATTGTAAAAATAAAATAAAAATAAAATATTAAGCTGTATAAATATCTTCTTCTTTTCATTTGGTTTTACATATAGGTCAACAAACATAAGTATTTAAAATGTATTTGTTGTGTAAATTACAAATTATAATAAAATAAGTTTTTATTCATTATATTCTTTTTCTTTCCTTTGTGAAACACGCCTCACTCAAATCTCTACTATTTAATTTTTATTTATAGACAGAATTTTTTACATTAAGTCTATATTTTGATTACCTGACAAGTTCAGCCGTCAACAATTTCTTATTAAGTGGGCACTACAAGGTATATATTACGAATGAGTAACAAACGTATTTATAATTGTTATTTTCCGATTCAATCAGGGTGTAGACGACTATCTATATAATATCTAAGCTTATTTAAACACCATTGCGTCTGTATAGGCTTCGAGTATATTTCATGGAGTACCTAAGTCTGTTTATCATAAATATTAAGATGATTTCTTTAGCTTATTTTTTTTACTATATAACTATTACACTATAACTTAAGAAATCTCATTTCTAAATTGTGTAAATAATAAAATATAATTATTGTTTATGTCACAGGAATAATATACCTGTGGAATCAGCTACCATCATTGATAGTTCCGACTTGGTAAGATATTGGAACTTTCAAAAACAAAAGTCTACACATATTGCTAAGGTCGGCAACGCTTTTGTCTATGGTATTGTAAATGTCCTTAGGCGATGTTCGTTACTTTCCATCAGGCGACACTCTTGCTCATTTGCCTTCCTATGCCATAGCAAAACAATACTTGAAATTAGGAAAATCCGTAATGAAATTAGTGATGGTGCATGTATACACGCACGAAGTGCACGCGCCGAATAATTGCCGGCAAAAGGTCGCACGCGCACATTGCGCCGCCTGCGACCGTAACATTGACTCCCCACCCCTAGTCAACGTTGCGTATATCGCGCCTATCTACTAACTTGACATCGCCACTTAGGTTTCTTATATTTGTTATCTGGATACGTGCTATCTAAACAATATATGTTTCAATTTGCAATAAATATTATATATACACTTCGGCCTAATTAAGCATCTGTAATGTTTATGATGTTGTATTTCAGTTGTTTATGGGCGGTATTAATTGCTTTCCACCAGGCGACACGCTTGCAATTTTGCTCTCCTATCCCATAAAAACCCACAAAGACATCTAGATCTATTCATTATGAACATAGTTACTAGGTGCATAGTCTGAAGGAAGTATAGTAACTATTACTACCTAAGCAACTACACTCACTAATCCCAGCTTTATCGTCTCCAGCAAAACAGCATAGGTGTACTCCTAAATAGACCTCACTAGGATATCGCAACTAACAAGTTTTTGTTTCGTTCACACGTTAATTCGGCTTGTACTTTTGTATGTGTATGTATTAGTTATGTAATCATATACAACTCTATTTTAATATATGATCCAAAATATCCTAGCCCTATATAAATTATTATTTTACACTTTTAATAATGCTTAAAATAAATTTTTCTCAGAAATAATGAAAACTAATTTTTTATAAAGTTACTAAAATGAAACTCAAATTAATCCATAGTTTAGATAAATAGTTTGAATATTGTTGCGTAAGACATAAAAAAAATCATTTTTTTATGAAACGAATCAAAATCCTGGTCAAGCAAACCATTACAACTTTTAAAAATAAATTGACAAGACGTCCGTCAATACGTGACAAGAACAGTTAATAGAAAATTTTATGTATGTATGCTCACGGAAAATTTCGATTTTTTACCTATATAAAGATGCGACGGTATCTCGAAGAGGGAGTTTAAAAGTTTAATACGGAAAAAATCGAAAGAAACGAAGAAGTGGAAGTAAAGTGAAGAGAAGTGAAACTTAAAGCGAAGAGAAGTGAAACTAGTGGCCGATGTCATTTTTCCCATCCCCGAACCCCAGCTCGTAACAACATATATATCGAACATAAATTTTAAAACGTTCATCTGTTACATACATAATTTACTAAGACAAGTCTAAAATATAAATACTGGTATAAAGTATAAAATTTAATGTAAACATATATTAATTTTTATATTTTATACCAATATTTATCAAAGATTCTGAGTTATTCGGTCTCTTAAAATGTAGAACAATTGTTCTGGAACTTAATAATTCAGGAGTATATTTTTAAGCCAAACTTAAATTTAAAATTGGTTTATCAAACAAATATGTTTGATAAACTAATTTTTTTCATATTTCGAGCTTTTATTATTTTTCATTTGCTATTCACACATATTTTTAGTCGCAAATACGGTTAGTGTTATTAGGTTTTACAAAAAAATAACGTTAACAACATTTATTTATTTATCTCTATTTGAAAAAATAGTATAAAAGTTATAATTTTACACAGCTTACAGCTGTCTCGAGGGCTCTATAATTAAACGGTCAGTAAGATAGATTAGGTCACAAGAAGAGAATATATAATGTTTTCACGAACTTAACATGTTAAATGTAACAAACTGCTTGATAGCAGACCGCCGTTATTGATTCATTTAATTACAAAAAATACCAACCTCTGCCATTGATAAATTAACTGAGAAATTTTTATGCAACTCTACGGTCTTATTGCATTCAACACTTTTCTTGGATTAAATATCTCTTGGCGTTTATATACTGTTAGAATTTACTAAAAAAAATCCTCGTTTGGATCAAAAATTTTGAATATTCATAGAACAATGTTTTCAATTTTGTTAAAAAATAAATCATATTTTTGAAAAGAAATTTGTATTGTACTTCAAAGTTACCTAAAATATTAGAGAATTATTTTTAAATTTCATTACCTAAAGTAAACCTTTAATTTCGGTTTCCTTCTACACCTATTTTCGAATACGTACCCAAAGTTCATTATTTTCTTACATTTTCCGAATAGCCTTTTTCAATACTTACTACCTTCTTTGTGTCTGTAAGTCTGTTATCAACAATAAAAAGTTGCTCTATAAATTGTTGACTCGATACAGTCTCGTCTCGATAATTACTGAAAGTCGACCGTAATTAAAGTATTCGAACAGGATATGTGGTTGCACTTCAAAGAGTCTTGGTGGCAGCTACAAATTTTATGTGTTATGTACGAACACGACTGTCAGAAAATAACTGGCTGTTTCATGTAGTCGCGGCATCTGCTTATCACTGTCAACGCTTTGTAAACTATTCTATTGCTCTATCGACTCATAAACATTTAACTTGTTGCTATATACTATTAATTCGTATTCTTTATTAAAATATCGTTTAAGGATAATTCAAATTATCTACGTTTCTTTTAAACATTTTATGCGGTTTCGCCTGCGTTCATAATATTGCAATTTTCTTAAAAACTCCAATTTTTCCGGGCTAAAAGAGGATAACATTCCTTATAAAAGATGTTTTTCTTTACCTGCAAATACAGTCAAAACCGGTTGTTCCAAAGATCAGACTAGACAAACAGACATCCAGAAAAATATTCCGTAAAGGGTTGGATTTGGATATTATGCAATAGTCCAGCTTTTTAATAAAATTTTTATTAGCAATTGTTTTTTGTAAAATATAAGTGTACTAATATATTCTTTTTTCTATATAGTATATATATAATATTATTTATATAATATATATATATATATATATATATATATATATATATATATATATATATATATATATATATATATATATATATATATATATATATATATATAATAAACTAAGTGAAAATGTTATAATTGTGTATGTCTCAAAGTAAATGAAGAAGGATTTAGATAGGAGTAAATATTTATAGATGAAAATTCAGGTTGCTTGTTCGTTACAGCTTTATCGCTAAACTATTGAAATAACTTTGCAGATCGATGTAATTCGAAAATATATCTAAGCCACTTTCTTTCAATTTTCAAACTATGCTAACGAATTGAATGATACCACTTATCAACTGTCGTAAAAACTTAATTGTTGATTATTTTTAAAACTATAATTCCTAAAGTCTCTTCTCCATATCATGATCAAATCTAAAAAACTAAAAAATATCGATTGATTCAAAAGGGATCAAAAGAAACGATTTGTTTATCAAGAGTGGACTAATTGGACTATTTTCATTTACCTAAGTATTATTTATAGCTTTGATATAGAAATATGACAATAGCCTATTTAATCTTAACTTACTAAGTTTAAGAGCTTATTTGTAGTCCTTTCTAAGATATATAGCATAATCGTGCCTTTTGAGAAAAAAATTTAAATATTTGATTATAAAATATTTAATTACGATTTTTCTTTTCAGAATTCTATACAGAGCACCTGCTGGATACCAATTTCGTTGTCAAGTAGGCAATGAGAAGTTAACGTTTGTAAAGTTCATAAATATTTAAAGATGTCTTTCTTTTTGTTACAGTGAAACTCGTTAAATAAAAAAATTAGCAATTGCCGTAATACATATACATATACTCTTAATTAAAAACAATTTAACGATTAAAATTTATTAAAAAAATGGTTAATGTAAAAATTAAAGACTATCCTCGGGAATAAATATCGCACTCATATATATAATAATAATGAGACAATCTATTGTTTAAAATAGCAATTACTGAGTTTCTTTCCAGTTTTTTAGCACAATTTTGAACCGTATGTCGTTAAAAAATAGTTATTTAAAAGTACTTCAGGTAAAAAAATGAACATAAGTTTAAGATATTTTTGGGTAAAGCACTGTTAACTATTTCTTTTAGATCAAAAGAAAAAACATATCTCCTCTCGGCGCTACAACCGTTTGTGGATTTTTGGCCTTCCTTCTAAGCCCATATTTTTTTGTAATCGTAATATTTGGCTTTTATCTACTACATTAAACTTCAGTTGGTTAACTCAGTAAGATAACTAGGTGATCAATGGTCATGATAGAGTTTTCGCAATATAAATCTACTCATCAATGTATGGATCCGACACCGGTGTGTTGACAATAAAATTATAGCAATCATACAATTTCAATGTTCCTTTGACGGCAAAGTATATCATATATAAGTATATCATCGATGAAGATTAAACTTTTTACGACTTCAATTAGGTTGCAGGACTTGTTGATGTTTGACGTTTATTAAAACGATCTTAGTAAAATAACAAAATTTTATGACTTTTTCCACTTATGCATACCGCGGATCAGATTTTAATATCAAGCTCTTTAAAAGGCCGCATAGAGTATGACTATAAAATATACTTTTAGTGTGCGTCTCTATTTCAATTTCAAATTTGTTAATGTTCAATAATGATTGTACTATTTTTAAAGGCTGTCATTTACCATATTATACTAGAAAATTGTGGGATTGTGATTTATAATTACATGCATGAGCACTTTCGTCTAATTTCACGTCGATAAATCTTCCGATGATAACACTTTTTATTGCAATACAAGTTTTTGTGCGTGGTAATAGTTGCGTTGCACACGGGGTTATAAATAAAACGTTCGCGGCGCAAGCGCGTTAAATCGAATCCGACGATGGCTGGAATTCGTCTGCGTGCACCTGCGACAATTTTTATAGTATAAATTTGCATTAATTCATTTAGTCCTGTTTTTATAGCAGCATTTACTCCGTATAAATGGGTTAGCCGGTAAGTGGAGGGATCTAACCAGTACCGCTGGTACGATTTACCGCGTCAGACTTAATTGACAGAAAATGCTCATGCGTCATTTTCCCCATCAATGAATCTGATAAGACAAATTCCAAAATGATAGATAAATATAAAATGAATTTCCACTGGGAGATGTTAATGCATCCGCCATACAGCCCTTACCTTACGCTTTCAGATTTCCACCTGTTTTGGTCTCTGCAGAACTCTTTAGGCAATGTATGATTACATCAAGAGAGGACTGCCAAAACTACTTGTCGCGTTTTTTTGATCAGAAGTCCCAAAATTTCTTCAGCAACGGTATCATACAAGGTGGTACATACATCGAACAAAATGGCACATATATATTATAATTAAATAAACTTTAAAAAAAAATGACTTCAGTTTTCATATAAAATGCGAAGAAACTTTTTTCCAAACTTATTTAATATATATATATATATATATATATATATATATATATATATATATATATATATATATATATATATATATATATATATATATATATATATATATATATATATATATATATACTTCTTTCATGGAACTTAAAGAAGTAAATTTTGAATTTTCATTTTACGAGGATTTATGGATACGATACGACGATTTATGGATTTCCATCAAGTAACGTCTAAGTATTAATCATACTAAGCAAAATAAATCTGAACATGGAATATAAACATTGTTATTTTACAGTTTATCGTTCATTTTATTTTACCCATTCCCTGATGTATCCTGTTATATAATATATATATATATATATAATATATGTTCAAGTTGGTTGACGCATTTTATCAGCTTCCATTGATAACTGGTTTGTAGAACATCTTGCGAATCGCTAACATTACTCTGCATATTTTTTACACGTTTGTACCGTTTCGTTCAACAGTACGACATCTGTTTTAATACAAAAGGATAATGTGTTGTGCTTGAACATAGCTATAATTATTTTACTTTTATTTAAATACTACTTAAATGATTTCAATATTTGTATAGTATACTACTTAAAAAAATTACAGATTACCATAGACACCAAAATGTGAATTTCTATCTTAAATATTCTTGCCTTCAAAGTTAAATGAGGTTTAGAAAGTTAATTAATAAAAAAGGTAATTTGTAATTATTTTATGTTATTAATTAAATAGAAAAATAATACAATATTTTTAATAAAATATTGGAATTATTTTACATGTCCATGATATTGCATCAAAATTTATTTAGCACGAGGTGCTGCTACAAATAAGTTTACGCACATTTTTTGTTTTAAAACGTTTTTTTCTGTAGGCACCTTAAAAATTACAATAAAATATTTAATTACTCTCTATTACCTCTACCAACTTTTCACGAATATCTATCTCTAAAACAATTGATTTATTCATCTGTCTCTATCAAACGCAGATTTTTAAAACGGGTTTATCGATACAGTGCTGAATGTTTATTTTATTATATAAAGACTATAAAATATATGTAGGTAGGTATATATCTACATATACATATGAATTGTAGTTAATACAGCAAATAATGTAGATAGTCGGTTTTATAGATTGCAGATTTTTATCCGTAGCTCGAACTGGCCGTCTCTTTCGAAAGTGCTCGCTCTCGCAGAAAACCGACTTCTTTCGAATATAAGCTTAGCTACTGCGCTTCATTCAGTGAGCCATCAGTGCCACCAGTCCATTCTCTCTCGTTGTCCCTCACCTGCCCTAAATCAAATTATGCAAACGTCTTATCTAAAAGTAGGCAACGTATCAATAAAGCTCCTGGTAGTGTAGATGTCCATAATGCGCGGTGATTACTTACCATCATTTTAATTATGTCCTTGATTATATTTAATGTAGTGTTTTGAGGAGTTACAATTTAGGATATTTGTCAGGAGATAACCGTAATGCTTTAAGGGTACCATGATCATAACTGTAATAAGAATAATAACAACAAAAATATTCCTAATGCATTATTATTATCAGGTATAAAATTAACGAGATCTTAAGTCGTTTCCTTCTTATATATCACTAAAAATGTATCTTCGCAATTTAAGATTACACGCTACAAAATTAATACCAAAAATATATTAGATAATTAATGTAGAAAGCTATTAATTAAATTAACATTAAAACAATTACTCCACAAAATCATATAATTATTTGACTTCCAAAACTCTTTAATAGATAACAATTTCCTAATAGCCATACTTTTAGCATTGTCGAAAAGACAATCAAGTAAATTAAAATCAAAAAGTAGTAGAAACGCAGTTTTTTTTTAATAAATTTATTACAAAGTCGTTTCATTGTTAAGTTTGAACTATTTACATTATGTACACGTGTTCGAAAACAAGGAAATGCACTTAAAGATGCAGCAAGACATCACACGTTACGGAATAGGATAGGGGCTAACCGCCTTAACGTTCATAGTGTCATTGTTGTTCGAAAATATTCCCACGAAAGACGCCGACCGTACTTATTTGTAAACCGCACCTACGGTTTTAATACTTTTAATTTTTTACATTCGTTTAATGGACATTAAAGCAGACAAATAAAAAGGGAGATCCTTCCCCCCTTTCGCGTTTACAGGGTGTAGGAATGTGTTCCGGGGCTAGATCCCATTTACACGGGCTGAAACTTAGGATGCCATTTCCTCCTGGTCATGGGCTGCCAATGAGAAAAATGTGAGTTTTAAGCATCCTGAAGCAACTCCACATCGTCTCCAGATATAGTTAAATGTTTAAAAGGCAGTACAATGACCAAATCATCTAATAATAAGTCAGCATCATCGCATTTAATTTAAGCTGCTATGCCTGCTTTTAGGATAGAAAGTTTGAGAACAGGTAAGGCTTTAACATCCCATCAAAGGTGTCCTTCATTACGACCAATAGCAAAAATAAATTTTCTGGGTGTAAATTGTATTCTCCCGAACGAGTAAGCTCTCTTTTTGTATTATCCCGAATGTTAAAGACTTTAAAATTAGATTCAGTCAGTGAATTGTAAAACATTCAAAATTTATTAATGAAAAAATCAAATGATCAAATGATATTTAATTCTGCAATCCACTAGCTACGAATATTTAACTTATGAACAATTTTTAAACTGCCCAGTTAACTTATCATAAACAAAGTTTGTTAATGAAAGAAATATAACATTACTCGACATATTTTATAATATCAAATTTTTAATTGAAATAAGTATATTAAAAACTCACACAGATCATATAAAATTTCTATTTTCTAAAGGAAGAAACTCATTTCTATTTTCTATTGATTTCCCTAAATCAAAAGATTTACTTTTATTTATTATTATATGTTATATGATTTGTAGAACCTAAATAAAATTGGACAATATATAAATTTTTTTTTCTTTGTGCTGATAGTCGATGGAAAAGATATCAACGCGTGCAACGTATAGCTACGAAAAGTTAGATACCACAACAGCACTTTCTCCTATTGTTAATGGCGTGTAAAACAAAACCGCGACAGTTCTTACAGCATGCCTTATGATAGTGTAAAAAATCGATGTGTTTTTTGTTATTCTAAAAAATTGTGAGGTAACGAAATGTTTGAGTCACAAACTTATTATGCAGCCTGGAAGCGACTCTGAATTTGTTATGCTATTCAAATTATTAATCATTTTTATGAGTGTTATTTAATAGTATAATTTTATTTTAATAGTATAAAATACATAAATAAAGAATATATTGTTTTGCTCTATATAATTAACCGTATATTAGATAACCTATATTTAATTTTTGTCCTTTACAAAACATATTAACATTGTGAAATAAATAGAGAATATGATTAATAATACTAATCCTATGTTCTCTTATTGTATGTAAAGATATTGGAAAACCTGAAGCCAGTACAATTTCATCGGAGGGACTCAGAAGCAGGAGGCCCAATGCAGAATAAGAACAACGATGATTAAGGGACGAACGCTCCTCTTCAATCTCGTGACCCTCGGAGTTGATGGAATCACTTACGATTACAGAGAAGGAGGTAGTTGCGCAAGAGCGCCTCGGATATACCTTCATTTTAAGAATTTTCTTGCCCCAATTTAATTTTGAAAATGAAATATTTTACGTCAATTTACAAAATTGACGCGTTTTGTCTTATTTTTATAGTGGTTTGTCATCAAGTTTCACTACTTGATGACAAACCACTGTAAAAATAAAAATAATAAAACTATATTAAATGCAATTCAGTGGAATTGTATTAAATATAGTTTTATTCATGGGCTCAAAATAAATGAAATTTTGTATTATATATACAACACTCTTATGTATTCGATTCAAACAAAGGTTCATTGCTAATTTTGGTAACGCGACCAGTATTTTATCACCACAACATGTGATAATATTTAAGAAATTTAAAAACAATTTTATATAATATTTTCAAACTGAATTGATTATTGCAATGCAATTCACGCAGAATAAAGACAATACATACTCAAATATGGGAATATTCACAAAACACTTCTAGTTGTATTCTCTCGATGTTTTGAAGACATTGCATCGCTTCAGTTGCCAGGAATGGATTCACGCCATATGGGGACCCACATGCCTGTGCGCCTCACCGCTCGTGCGCTCGTTCCAAATTGCAGGTTACTTCAATTGGGCTCATTGAATTAAAACGGAGGGCTACCAATTCTAATATCTCCTGACACAAGCGGATAGCGACCAAGGTAGTAATATAATATTTAACAATTCTCTAAAAGCCCTGTAATCACTACTTTAATATAAAAAGAATTCTTTAAACATAAGCCTAGTAATCGTCTAAGGCCATTTGAAATGACTGGAGATGTACATATTTGACAAATAGATGTGAGCAAGTGATGATGATGATGATGATGATATGGTTTTCTTAAGGTCAGATTTTATTACCATTTAAACGCCTATTTTAGGACCATTATTTTACATAACATATATTTACATTATTAACATATACATTATTAATATATAACTCGTATTTTCGTACTGCGATGCGCAGTGACCCAACATGAGTCTTGGCTTCCGATAGTATGAGACGCCATTTAGGTCAACCTTCCATCGCGTTCTCTAGCTAGAACTTGCGTTATTTCTTAAGGACCTAATCTTTCCTATGATACTTATAACTTCTGTCAGCGAAGTCTGTTAGCTTACTTTTCTCTTTATATGATGTTTGGCTTAGCTATTATTTTTATGTTTCGGTTGCTTTCCTTTGCTTCAAACACCATTCGTGTCAGACCCTTCAATACTTCATTTATGTAAAAATGATATTTTATCTTCTCAAACGTTGGGACCGAGACATCGCACAAGTAGGTATCGCAGCTACACGTCATTTACCTGCATTTTAGAAGATCTAAAGTATACTGACGGTAATAAAACATGTGTTAGTAAGCAATTTAGCAATGAATAAAAAATAAAGGTAGATATTCAAAAAATGCAGGCTAAATTTTGTCCGTGAATAATCCGTGAAAGGCAGCACAATGAACCCCATCAACCGAAAAATGATTAACAAGCGATTATGCTGACGGATGGATAGCGGCCGCACTGGCTTCCCTGACCACAGACCATTTTATCTACCATAGTTGTCTTAATCTAAAAACTACAAAATAATTTTTGCCATTGATTTGAATTGTTTTTATAGGATACAAAGA
This sequence comes from Baronia brevicornis, assembly GCA_031353405.1. Taxonomy (NCBI): domain Eukaryota; kingdom Metazoa; phylum Arthropoda; class Insecta; order Lepidoptera; family Papilionidae; genus Baronia; species Baronia brevicornis. Next base: position 59,333 of record JASFAT010002273.1, read on the forward strand.
AAATGGAAATGTTTGTCATTCTTTTATTGCGCTTTAGTTATTTTCAAAGCTGCAAAGAACCAAATTATACTAGTATAGTATTAAATATAGCTATATATGTATAAACTAACTAGCTGACCCGACAAACTTCTTACCGCCTCAGAATCAATAAATAAAAATTGCAGAATGTTTCAACTTTTGTAAAAAAATGTGGTCAAAACTTAACAGGAACAAAAAGAAATCGTAATCAATAAAAAACTGAAAAAAAACTTCACTTTTGAATTTAATTTGATTTCTGAACGACTTTTAAATTTAATTGATTTCTGAACGACGGTACGAACATTATGTATTTGACAGGTAGAAATAGTTTCTAAGGGAAAACGAAATTGTTGCTTTTACTATATTCCTAATATTTTTATCATATTTACTCACCTTTTAAATCTCCCCTGGATTTCCAAAGATAAATCAAAACCAAATCGGTCCAGCTATTCTCGAGTTTTAGCGAGACTAACGAACAGCAATTGATTTATATATATATATATATATATATATATATATATATATATATATATATATATATATTATATAGATGGAGCAAAAAGGAAAGAAAGAAAAGAATTTACATCTTATAACTATAAATAATAAAAATGATAATGGTAGCTATGATATAACTGCATGCTTTAAAGTTTATTTCAAATGTCAATAAAAATTTAATCTTTCAGCGTAATCAAACTATACAATATATATGCATATACCACTATAAGAAAAACTATAAATCTGACGTCGTATCCTTAAAAACATTAAGTTGAGACAACGGCGAAAGAACTTTTCTCTACTAATGCATTTAGTATTGTAATTCACAGTTGAGATGTGAGTCTCTTTTTACAAGCATTTACTCAGATCACAGTGATGTGTAGTAGTGTAGATTTTATAGCAGAGCAAACAAGGTAGTAATAAAAATAAGTATTACATTTTCATTGTAATACTGGCTGAAATAATATTATTATTGAACTTTAAAATGTATGTTTCTTCTATAATTTCATGTCTATGGTTTCATCCCTGAGTGAGCGGCGCGAGCGATGCGCAGGCGCACGTGCCACGACATATGGCAGCGCGCCATACTGTTTGTTTGCCAATCATAACGGACATATTTCATCAGATAACGGCCCGCCACCTCCGACATATTGGCTCAATCTAAAACAATATGCAACAATTAAAACGTCACCGCAGGGCCGGCTCGTTCGCCAATCATTCGATTCGCTTTTCAGCGTGCAACTTACATATATGATTAATTATAATAATATATTTCCATTCGTTGTTATTGTAATAAATTATAATTTACTACGGTTATGGCGAGTAAGGTAAATATTTTTGTACATAATATCGCATTGGATTTATTTTATGTAGTTATTTCTATATTGCTTAAGATTTTTGTTTAAAAGGAGGGAACAGTTAATCTAATAGTAAGTAATCACGGCATCCACTGAGATTTTCCATACTTGGAGTACTACTACAAATGCATGGCCTACTTTTTTAATTTATGTAAAAAAGTGGGAGAACAAAAGGGACGTAACAGAGGAACGATAAAAGTAAATAAGGACGAATAAAGATAGACATTCAGTGCTCTATAAAACAACTGCAGTAGCAATGTTACTATGAGAAGTGGGCTTTTTGCAAATCAGTCGGTTTGGTGGTTTCAACGGAAATAAAAATAAGTTTATGTTTTTGTGTAATTATACGTGTGTAAAATTGCAGTAATGCCACAGAGTTCTAGTCTACAGCAAGAATTTTTGTTACTCCGAGGAATTTTTTAAAAAAAAACAAGTAATGCTACAAATACAAATAAGTTTTCTCAAAACGTCAAATTCAATGATGAATTCATGCACTATCATCTACTATTTGGCCTCGTTTTCATATTAATGAATTTGTACCAAGGCCATGTTTGTACTCAAAATAAATATTTTAAAAAATGAAGAACAATAAATAAAAACGTAGCTACGGACATAAAGAACGCGATTTTTGAAAACGATTTTCATGCATATTGATGTAGCGATAACTAGTAAGGATCAACGTTTTGAATACATTCTGTAAGTATGACGTCATATTTGGGGAAAATTTATGCCTACATGGATGTCTCTTATAGGCGTTTATATCAGAAACGAGTTTTTGTGGCGGATATTTGTTGTTACTATTAATATACATATGTGCTGTTGGCGAGTGATTAAAATAAAATAAAACAACTCATAAATAATTTTTAGATTTCATTACAAATCAAAGAATTCCACTTATTTGAATCTATATTTCATAATAATGTGCCGATGGGAACGTAGTTATACACGTTCAATTTCAAATTGAGCGCACAATTCGTTGACCCTTCAAAATTATCATCATTTAAAAATTTTAATAAGTGTGAATTTATTACGTAATCTAGAGCGAAAAAACATTGTAAGGAAATGTGCACACTGAAGTGAAAGCCAATTTGGATCGTGGACCGTGAAGATACATATTTTTTTATAGAACAGGCGGGCAATCGAGCTAGCGTAAGTACGTCTTGGAGTAAAATACATAGTAAATAGACGAGTAACAAAATCGTGCTTACAATCAAGAGAGGTAGAGCCCCTATGACACCATCGCGGCGACCCCACCATTGACATTGAACTCGGCTTGGAACCAAGGGAGTTACGGGTGAAACTTACTACTTCCCATAAACCACAATAAGGAATAATATAATATTTAATTGATTTGATTCAGTTTAGATCATTGTTATTTGACAAATTAATCTACCTACAAACTGTTTTTCTTAAAGACTCAATAATTTATCTATTTTAATGGCGTAGTGGCGACCAATTGGCGCAGTAGCGGGACCACTCTCTCACGGAGTCCATTGACTCCGTCATGGGTTCGATTCCCGCATCGGAATAAGCCTACAGATAAGTATAATCGGTTAAATGTCTGTTCCTCCAGAAATGGGGAGACCTATGTTCAGCTGTGGGATATATATGGGTACAAAATTAGCATAGTGCTTCAGAGAGCTGCATTTTTTACAATCGTCCAAAGCTGGGCGAGGGCAATTTCTTGAAATATAGACAATAAAGTCAAAGCTGCATTATTATACTTTTATGAACAATGGCGAATATATTTAAGGTAACCAAATAAACTTCCTGCTCGGTTGACGCTTAAAAATTTATCACAAAATGTCACCGTGACCGTATCGGCTCGACCGTATCATTATAACTCTGTAACGTGACACAGTTGTAAATGATTTGGACTAAAAACGCAATACATAGAAATTTCATATGGATAAGGCTACTATATGACATCGGCAGATGAATTAAATTATGTTGTTACGATTCATTGATTAGCAGAATAAACGTGTGCCTGTATCTATTTACATCCTCCAATGAGATTCACGAGATTTATTTTATTCCTTTAATAACCAAATCCAATATATCAGACCTTACTACACAGCCTGGTTAGTATCACAGGTGAGGGACCGTCATCGATAGATGACAGTTAGTGAGGCCAAGAATATAGAGAAGAATACACATATTTGTTTCGAGTTTGGGTGTTTTTCCATATGATTTGTTATAATAGTGGTACTTCAGACTCCAATTAGGAGTATGAGTGCAAAGTTGTTAAAATAATAGTATAGATGCTACAGAGTATGAATGGGCCGGCTCCACCGGTGAAGCACCACACCTTCACAGTATGTCGGCGCCAAGTGGTAGCATTTTACTGTGTTATTCCGTTTCGTGCGGTGAGTCCAGGAATTTTGTGGACCTACGCATTTCTCACATCTTTACTTCCTTCTCGCATTTTTATTTTCTTCTCTCTATCCCTTATTCTAAGGTAGGCTACGCAACTGTAGTGCTCTTAGTACCTAATGCTTAAGATCATGTAGTCATTTGTCTACCTTTTACATTAAAAAGCGTATATTTCTTTATATATTTTTCTCCTCGCGACTCACCTCGGAAACAGTTAAATTCGGTATCACAGAATCTAAACTTCCTATATCTCTCACTACAGTAACAACCTGTTGAGGCTAAATGAGCCAATGAAATGACTCATTCACAAAAATCTAAATACATACTTAAATTTCCATGATACAGATAATATTTAACAACTGTGCAATCTGTCGCATCAGGTGCGATGTCTGAATTGTATAAATTCAAATATCCAGGTGCTTTCTCGAAACTAGTTAATATTTAATATAAAATCAATTTAGATTTATAACGAAAGTGTGTCCGAATGTTATAGGTTCCCCACATGACATATGGCTGATGCGGTAACGTGTACGTAGTACAACGCACGTCGCCCATCGCCCGCATAAGTTGCGCGGTGATTTGCATGCGCCTCCGCGCGGTAACGCTGTTCGTTATTTTTTTTTTTACTTACGCTAACCAAGTTCTAAAAATAAACGCGAAGCTTATTCTCACGATTAATATTAGTAATATTTTCAAAAGTTTTGCAACATTTTTATCTCTCGATACCTACAACAGTATAGCGTTATGGTTTTTTTATATGAAATAGAAAAATGAAGCCGCTCCTAGAAATTAGTAACACCATAAGCATTAGAGAAACGTTATCGGTCTATGAGAAAGGTGTAAGTTTATTTGAAAGTTAGATGCGTATATATTTTGAATGATTTTTTACGAATATTTACTACATACATAATATGAATTATATGTATATGGAAACGCAGGAAAAATTTCACTTAAATAGCTGCGTTTCTTTTTTAAAATAGAGTATCTGTCATTTTTCCCCTCCCACAGGAAATACATTTGCCCGAAACAAGGACATTCCATAAAACAAAAGATAAACTGCAAATATGCTTTCATTCACACGATTAAATGTGTCCATTGCGTCGCAATTCATTATCCCCGACGATATTTTCAATTAAGATAGGGTCGTTCCAATAAATTTTAAGATTATATTAAAACATTTGGCACGAAAGGAAACTATTTATCTTTATAGACTTACGAGAGGTTTCTATTACTTTTTATATTCATAATGCGACAAACAAATAAAACAAACAAATTGAATATACTCGTAGGTGGATAGTTATTGCTGGATGATATTAATTGCGCGTACGCACCTGGGCGACGCAGGTGACGGTTTCAATTTGGGGTCAGCGGTGGTTTTGACATCGAAACGATACGCTGTAGCATTGTGGGAACTGACCCATCGCTCGGTCTTAATTAGTGCAGGCGTTGCTGTTAACATCGCCGATAAAATTGGTATCCACTCATATCAATTACCTCACAAAGATAAGTAAAATTTCTAATTCACATTTATTTTTTGTATTTTTTTTCTAGTAAGTTTAATTAGTAATGTGCTGCCATTTTATAAATAGGCTCTTTAGAATCTTACTCCATTTTTCTGAAAGGCAAATAAAACTATTTATCTAGAAATATCTAGCTAGTGCTGTTTATCTTAATTTGGCATCGTATATTAGGGTTAAAATTTGTGAGGGAAAGATGATTTCAGCTAGGGTCTTTTCCCGTCAACTTACATCAGTGTCGTCATGTTTTTATTTCATTTTCACAATCTTATATTATTATAAATTATATTGTTTAATTGTGGTGGTGTATTATACAATATAGTTCGAATAAGCCACATTTTATCAAGACGAACGTGATAAGTTGATTAGTTTTATTTCAAGAAATTTGATGTTAACATATTTTACTTGACACTGTCATAATAGTTGTAACTAGTTGCCATCAAAGAAAAGAAGTAGATTTCAGATAGAGTGAATATACTTAGAAAGAAAGCATTTATCAAATATTTTGGGTTTCCAAGATATTTTCTGCTATTCTTTTAATTATTTAATAATAAATAATTCTACTATGAATCAATTCCGCTTGTGTACACTATGATACACCTACTAGTGTTGCAATCTTTTTTTGACTTTGAGTAGATTACAGACTTATATTGTAGAGTAAATATATGAAGTGGATATAAGTAGAAATTGTCATTGAAATGTTTCATTATATTTATTTTATTATTAAAAAAGATGAACTATTTTTAACTCTTAATTTTATTATATTACAACGAGTTAAATAAAAATATTGTTTACAATTATATCGCTTATCGTATCTTTGTTTTAGGGATGGAATAATTCCTGTTTACTTAATTAAACTATTTATTTACGTGACATCAGCAAATTGCCCCAGCATAAGAGAGGGCACAGCCATCAAGTTATGAACTGCTTTATTTACTTGATGATTATGAATGTTAAATAATAAGTGCTTGAGACAGAAATGATTGTCTTGGTGGGAACTATTGACCTGTTAGGGCCTAAACAGGTAAAGCAGCGTGCCACGCGGCGCGGCCGTGATAAGCAGCGGCTGCACCACTTTGCACATTGCATGAAGTGGCAGCGGGACGGTGCTAAACAGGTACAAACTCGCAAACGCGGTCGGCCGAATCACCTTCTCAAAGAGCGACGTCCTTATTACGAATACCCGCAAAGCCTGTCCTAGAAAATGACCGCGCCAAGCTCTTTTGCGATCGACCCATTATCGCTGACAGGATTATTCTTGCCAATAGACCTGGTATTGTGACGGTGGATCGAACCCAATCAAAGGCATATTTGGTGGATATTACGAACCCATATGATCAATCCTCATAAAAGTCGGAACAGACAAGAGGAAAACATATCTTGATTTGGCATACGAGGTAACTGACATGTCGAGTGTAATGTTCACTAAAATATTGCCAGTTGTTGTGTCCGCGAATGGTTTGCTACCGACAGGTTTAATTCACAATCTTGACCAGCTGAGACTCTGTGCTCTGGAGAGTGGAATGCAGAAGGCGGTGGTGCTTGGCACAGCCGGCTCGTCCGTAAGTTTCTGTCCTTATCCTGTCCCTATAAACCTCAACCGTTTGGTCGATTGGCATGGATAGAATCTGATAAAAACGAAAAAGGAAAAACAAATAAAATACATCCACCTTGCGCATAAGATTTCCGCCATGTCACATGTGGATGTCACTGTTATTCTTCCCATGGTAGTGTCTGTGAATGGACTCATTGATAAAAATTAGGAACGCTCATCTGTCCACGTTAGGTTTATTAAATTCACAATTCAAAAACCAGCCATATTGTGCAAGGCTAGGATCATGAGGTTTCTTTTCTTTAATACCCAAATCCTTCATTGACTTGGTTTATACCGCCACGAAGGAATAATAACCATAATAATAATATAACTTTGTTTTTTATATTAATAATGTTGTTATTGAGAGACAATTGTGTAAATAAAGGAAATAATAATGTTTTTTTATAGGTTGACAATCCGCTTGATTCAGTTGTTAGAGTACCTGATTTAAATCCTGCTCGAAACACAATTTTGTTGTAAAAAGAAATGTAGTTTTCTGATCTCTTAGATAATAATTTGTCTTATACATGTCTCAAAGACACTACATACAAATTATTTTTCAAACGTACAGAAAATAATGTTGTTCTATTGGATAAAGGAGGATTCGGAAGAGAAAGTTCCTTGTGTTGTATCAATGTAAAAAAATTTACCACATTGTAGCTTATTCCAAATACAAAATCTATTATTTTATAAAATATCGTTAATAAACTGAAATTAAAAAAAAATAGTTCCATACAATTACACGTGTGGACAAGGTGTCATGTAGATACGTGTCGATTGATTCTTACTACTTTAAGAGATTTTGAACTGGAACTTTGAACACTGAACCTACCGACCGATATACCTATTTCTACCGATGGCGGTTAAATGACCGCTTTTCAAATAAACGTTATATTTTTTTCAGTTATAAATAATACAGAATTTATCATGAGCAATAAAGACCAAAATAATTGTTATTTTGTTTATTACTCATGTACATCATAAGTATATTTCAAGAAAGAAGAATAGAAATTGAAAAATTGTACTTCGGAAATTTATATACATATTGATTTTCAAATTAAAATAAAGTTATTTATCGTCACCGTTTTTACAGATGGAAGGTCTCTCCTGTAAACACTCCAAACACACTCTTGTAAACACATGGTACTAAAAGGGTTAAATATGTAAAAAATATGTTTGTGGAAAATGTTTACAAGAGAGTTTTGCCGAACTATTACTTTTTAATAGTTTCAGGTAGACATTTACCTATATTTTCAATTTTTATAAATTTTTGACTCGAACTGAGTAAAATAACTCATTTGTTCGATTTGCTTTTATAATAGTCAGAGTACAATTATTTGATTTGTTAATATGAGATGGAAACCGTGGCATATTGTTTTTCTTTCATTTTGCATATTTAGGTAATTCCCTTTTGTTCGCTCGAATCGGTTTTTTACTATTTTATTTTTTCATAGAAGTTTTGTTGCTAAAGATGAACTCGTAAAAAAAATTAGAATGGTGAAAAAGAAGACAAACAGATATTGAGAAATTAAATAGCTATATATATTATAGAAAAAGACGTGCACTGAGTTCAAGAAAAATGTTAATTGAATTTTCAAGAAGGTCGTTGGACCGCTCTGGTAGTTTGTGTTAACTAGGTATGTATTGTTTTTACACGATAAAAAAACACATGTATATCCTGCGCCGTTAATATTGGATTTACATAATTTTGGGTTTCACAGAATTAAGCAACGTAGCTAAATTAGGATAGAATAAGTTATGTATTTACTACATTATTATTTATTGATAATTAATAAATATAGGTGAGTGATAAAATGGGAAACTAATATGTATTACAACTTTGTGTTTATTTAGAATATTTATTTTAATAATCAGTAATTATCACATGTGTGTACGAATTGTTCAAGCACGTCAAGCATTTATCATTAAATATTTATTCCCAGTGCACATGTCTTCTTGCAATAAATTATTTAATATAATAATAGTAATCAAAAATATAGAACGAATGAGTAAGTGGAAACGATTGATCAAGGACTCATCTTCACGGTTATAGATAATTGAAAGTTGAGTGGCAAGTTAATCTTTTTAGGTTATAATCTAAATCTAATGTTATTATATTGAATCGTTGAATAATTAAATCCAGTTTGCAAGAAATTATATTTGAGCTACGCTTAAGTAATCAATATTTCTCTAATCCTACAACCACGTACAAAGTTCACAAAAAATATCAGGTACTACACAATTATATTGTATATAACGATAAAAAAGTTTAAGTAAGTATATGACTTACTTAAACTTTTTTACCACCACTCAAAAAAACAGTGAAGCCAAGTATATAAGTCGCGTATTTCAAGCATTTTTATATACTAAAATTATATTTTTAAACTATTTGTGACTAAAAAAGAGTAAAGTCCATGTGCACCGGACAAAAAAGTCAGTCCTTCAGATTATTATCTTCAGGAGCACGTAAGTAGTAAGTAGGGTATATACTTATTATACATGTGTAACTTGTTCCATGCGTATAACTCTCGCGATTAACAAATACAAGATTTGTTTATAAAAACGGTTATAGAAGTAATTTAAATACATTTGATTATTGAATAGTTTAAACAATTTAGACATTCCAATGAGATATACAATTGCAATGGAGACGTTTAAGCTTCCTAAATAACCGGAATATAGACAGCTACAGTGTATATGTGTATTTTTAAATACAACAAAAGAAAATCTGGTCAAGAGTTACAATTGGTATTAGATGCAGATATACGACGAATATTAAATAGCCTACGAAGATAACATAAGCAACATAATTATATTTAAATTAAAATCATATTCGAAAAATAAATGAGGCGATTGAAAAATTCTTTACACACAAAAGAGGAACTTAACAAAACAAAATATGATAACAACTAATAAAGAAATTGTCATGATACCCTGAATTGATTATACAATTAATTAACAAAATTATACTAAATTACCTATATAAGATAGTTTTCTGTTGCCGAGAGGTAAAAAGACTTGAAATACAATCGTATACAATGTATTCATTTAATGAGATCTCCATTGTTATGAATAACCGTGAACTTAAAACTACGTTAGTTATTGAGATCGTTTATATCAGACTGTTAATGGCAAACACAAAATCTCGTTTTTTTTTCTCAAATACAGTTCATGTCATTCGCTAGTTTTTAAATGAAACAATAATGAGAAAACGATTTTCGTGATCAAAATGCATATACATAAGTGCTCATAACTGTAGTTTTAAACTTATGTTACATTATTACAAAATGCATAATTATTTATACATTGTTAAAAACTGTAATAATATATGCGCTAAGACCAATACGAAATCAAATATTGTAAAGTTTGATCAAGATTTATCCATCCAAATTGTACTGCTGATAATTTCAATCTGTTATAACAATGATGTTAACATTACCATTTATATTATTTTAACGATATGTATTGTATTGAAATTTCGGGTAGCGTGCATTTCTCATTTTCTACCAATTGTAGAAAAAGAATATTTAAATGAATATAATAATAGAACTATTATTATAGTTTGGAAAATTTGTAAACATGTGAAGTGCATACTATGTGTCTAATGTGTAAGCAGTAGTAATAAATGAAAAAAGTAGTTACATAAGCACCACCTTCAATTTACAGTGTATCTTAAAGTATTATTAAAATTTACAGTTGTTTTATACTCATCATTTACGTGGTTAAACATTGCACGCAGGTAAATTGTTACCGTTCTGTTCCGTTGTTTAAGTCTATGCGGTAATTATAGTCAAGGTCAAACGAAGGAAGAGGAAACACATTTGCAATTTGAGTACAAAAATTTGACATTACGTACATATACAATTGTAATTTTTTTTAATTGCAAAGAAAAGATTTGTTGTATAACAAGAATATTATTTCTTTTAATCTTAAATATAAGCCCCATCGTACACACTCGGAATTTAGATATTGAAATTGAATTCCGAATTGTTAGAAAATATTTAATTTATACGTAGGACGTATTAGATTTCTCTTCATTTGAATTTATTCCGATCGGAATTCAGAATGTGTGTAGTCGGCTTAAACAAATTTCTTTTTTTTAATTTTACAATTATTTTACATTATAGTGTATCTGTGTTCTTTTGTTTATATCCAGACATCACTATTTGCGCCCATCAATATTCAATTCTAATAAACCCACTAACAATGAGCATTATAATGAAAAATATCATTCCAATAAAATATTGTCTGTATTTAGATGAGCTTATACCTATTTTAAAGCAGGTATATACAATCATAAATATTGTTAACATATAAAGAGGAATATGAGACGGAAGAATAGTGACGAAAACCTTATATACAAATACAAATAAGGCTCATTGTAAATATAAGTAGAAATTCACAATAACAACGAGGTTTCCACGTAGTTAACAATACTTAAAGTATACTCACAACAATGTAACTATAAAAATGGACAGGTGCGTATAAATCACGTGTATTTCCTTACAAAAATGATAACGATTATTTATTGAACAAAATATACAGCAATTTGTACTACAGGCAACACAAAATTATCTCATTACATTAGGTAAAAATTTACATCTATATCGTAGTGGTACATGGGATGGCATCACTTGGAGGTTCCAATGTATTTCAATAATTGTATGACTTATGCTATGTGGTGTAAATGTTCCACCTTTTTTAAGGCCATAAGTCGTTTTTGACTTATATAAGTTTCTTTAGAGCTGACATTCAATTAGTGTGATAATAACTGAATTTATAAATGAATTTATCGACACATCTATGAATAAAAATAATCTTCTTTTATTAAATTAGATCTATAACGATGAAAATATATTGATTTTTAAACAAAAAACTTATTTTTAGCTCTCTTTTACTATAGTATTCTTATTTAATAAGAATCGATACATTTAAATAAAAATGTGCTTGTGTAAACGTGTGATGCATATGATAAGTGCGTATACAAATTTTGAATGAACCCATTAGAACCTCTAAGTTTTGTCATATTGCATGCCTCTTTATTAATCAAAAGAGAACAGAAAAAATTCAAACACCTGTTTGTAATAATATCAATAAAGAACTAAACAATGTGTGTCAGAGTATTATTTGTGCACCAATGATGTTAACCTCCGGAACCCTGATTTGCTAGTCCCTGATTTGCCCTTAGTCTTTTTAGTTTGTTCTTTAACACCCCTGAAAACCAAAGTTAGATAAATATATATATTCTTTATTGTACACCAAATACATAGTTATACAATTGTTGATTGTAATATTTATATACAAATGGCGGTCTTATCGCTAATTGCAATTTCTTCCAGACAACCGTAGGATGGACAGGTACGATACCAACCGTAGGTTGGTGAAACATTATCGTCAAAATCATAGAAAAAATATCATAAAAAAATATTAATAAACAAAGTTAATAAGCAAAAATATAAGTATATATAAATATGAGTTAACCGTAAAATACATAAGATACATAGATACTACTATTTATAAAAATAGTGATTTTTGACAAGCTGTTTGAAAATCAGGAGAGACTTCATTAATTACTGTTTACCTTTAAATATTACCATTTTACTGCCACCTTGACTCAAAAGTCGCAGTTGCGAAGTATTCGCTTTCTGAGCCAAAGGTTCGTCGGCTTTGATTCCCGCATCTGGATAAATATTTGTAGGGCCTACGGTCATTTATTTCTAGTTTGGGTGTTTGTATTTATAATGTAATGTACCATACAACCTATGGTACCCAGGACAGGAATCTTAATGTTGGTCTAAGAGTGTAGATTATTTTTTTATTACTTTAATAGATGGTATGTACGTATATATACAGTCGACTCTCGATAATTCGAGGTTGAAGGGACATTTCTAATACTTCGAATTACTAAGAGTTCGAAATGTTGATTACTCAAAGTAGTATTATTGAAATGTTAAAATGTATTCAAGCACGTTGTAGACAATCACTTGCACTTTTCATTTATATTAATATAATAAAAGTTTTAAGGAAACTAAAACCTTACGTCACAGGAACAGGATTAGATATATACATGCTAATAGCTTTTAATAGGATTTCATATATATATATATATATATATATATATATATATATATATATATATATATATATATATATATATATCCTATAAAAATAATCCGTGTAAAAAAAAAGGCTACTAATTAATAACGTGTATGACCACCCCTTGCAGCAATTACGGCATGTAATCGTCTTGACATGCTTTCCACCAGGCTTTTGATAGTGTCCTGTGGAATGTTTTACCACTTAGCCGAGATCACTTTCGATCGAGGTTCAAACTCCCTGATGTTTTGTGAAGAGGTTGGACAGATCGTAGGCGCCCTTTTAGTAGGTCTTAGATCCACTCGATGGGGTCAGGGCTTCGCGCTGGCCAGTCCAAACGACGAATCTCTTGCATATAAGCATCTACGTCGCCAGAACGATGGGCTCAAGCATTATCATCCATGTAAATGACATTTTCACCAATTAGAGTCAGTGCGGGTTGTGCATTTTGAAAAAGGATTCCCATTGTACTTCTTCTTACCCATTATACTTCCAGCTATTGTACCGAGACAGTAGTCATTTTCAATGACTACTGTCTCGGTACAATAGCTGGAAGTTACGCCCACCCCAAACATAAATGGTCTTCGTAACACTCCCCGATGTCGGTCCTCACCATTCAGATTAATTCACCATTCAGATAACAGAGACAACAGCCTCATCAGAGAAAAGTACGCTACTCCAGTTACTTAGTGTCCAAGGTTGACAATTTCTAACGAACCTTAATCGAGCAATCCGGTACTCACGGAGTATTTTAAGAGCCCGTGCTGGTCTTCGACTGCGTATATCAGCCGTTAAAAGCCTCCTCCTCTCAGTCCATAGGCTAACTTACGCTCCTCGTACCTCTTTAAGGTTTCTTTTGAGGTTTATATAACTGCATTTGTGGTTCCTCAGCGTCTGAGTGACTAAAAAGCGATCATCACGTGCAACATTTTCTCCCAGAACATTGCCTTCTCTGACGGAACCTGTCTCTGGGTATCAAGTCCAGGTTCTTTGGACGGTTTGATTAAATAAGTAATGACGCACGTTTAACCGCTGTGACACATAACATTGGCTATAACCCCTTTTCCAGCAGCGCTATCATTTTATTAGTTCTTATTGCTTTTTCTGCCATTAGACACAAAGATCTCTGTTTTAAGTCATAATAAGGCAGGATGATGCGACAAACCCAAATTATTCTAATAAAAATAATAAAGAGTTAGTTTTAGTAGCTTGATAACCTTCTAACAACAAACCCGCGAAAGCAACATAGTTTGGCTATTAAAACCTCTTTCCACCCGTTTTTTTTGGAAAGGAGTATACATATTAAGAGTCAGCTGTATGTAAACATATTATTTCACGGTTCTTAGTAAATTAAATTAAGCAGTTGAAATATAAATTTTAACACCTACAAATATCGAGTGAGATCCTCAATATCCACGAGCATAGAATCTTGTTTCATGTGTAATTCGTCTCGCTCCATAAGCAACTTGACCAGTGTATCATTTCGTGATTCTATTTGCGAGTGGAGCTCATTTACTATAACCTGTAACCAAATGATAACAATCAAGATACCATATTTTACCAGCCCTAGATTTATTCACACCACTAAAGCTACATTTAAAAAAAAACTCTCAGATAATAATTATTAAATATACACTCTTTCCACTCACACATGCACAAGCTTACACACTACACACATACATTACATATGTATGTATATGAATCCATAAGTGTTTAATCGATTATTCAGATACATTTTAGCAATATTTTATTGCTAAAATGTATCTGAATAATCGATTGCTGTGGATTTTATATTAAATAAATAAATACGAAAACATAAAAATCTATCAAAATAGAAGTAGTTACATACTTTTATCAGTAATACTAAGTAGTACTGTATAGTAATATTAAATTAGGAGGTTTAGTGACTATATAGAACTATGAGAAAATTCTAGTAATGTTAAAAACATTGCTTGTATTCTTTTCTTCAAAGTCAACTACTAATAATATGGCAGTTCCTGTAAAAGCTTCATAAATACGTATAGTACATTTACGATCAATAATAATACACTGGGCATCAATAAATCCAAGCCACTGTTATAATTATAAAAGCTAACTAATATGACATAACTCTTTAAACGTTACAACAAACAGGATAATTTATATGTAATTCGATATTTGATCAACAGTGTATATTTGTGGGTACATATTAAACACAGTATATTCTACTGATAACTATCCTCATTGGTAAGTAGTGGTTAGTATGATTCCAGGTGTTGCGATCAAGTCAACCTACCATTGGACTATTGACGTGAAGCATTTCTCTAATACATTTTAGCAAGCCAAGGCAGGCTGGTGTTTGTACATTTGTACAAAACAAATATTATATATAAAATTATAAAAAAAAACAAAAAGAAAGTTCAAATTAAGTTTTTTCCTTTATACGTTTCTAAACCAGTCATTCAATAAAACTTTGATGAATTGTTTGCGTACAACCGCGACGATTCCAGGCTCAAACGCACAAAGGACACACACGTCAAAAATTTCTTTGTGTGTTCTCTAAGCGTTCTATATATACCCTTTCCTTTTTTACGTAGCATTGCCCTGCGAGCCGGATACAACTAGTAATATATATAAAACAGTAGTTCTCTATATTATTTATTAAGATGGATGTAACACAAATGCTTATATTATTTATCGTTTTAAAATGTTTATCTTATTTTTTAAAACAATAGCTATTGTTTAACAAGAATCACAAATGTGAGTTACCAAATGCTAAGTAACATACACACGCAAGGTCGCATAATGTGCTGAAGTTTTGATGATAACCTCGTCATAATGATAATTTCGAAATAATGATATATACTGATTTTTTTTGTTTATACCACAATTGTGATTTTTTTTACTAATGAAAACGTAGATATGTTAAATGGCAAAAAAATAAATTCCTATCATACATACTATAACATTTTTTTAACTGCAATATAAATAGGCTAGCTTATCCCAGGAAGTATCACATTCCTGCAGGAAACTGAGTTCTGGAAGCAATTTTGGTATGCTTTATTCACTAATGAAATAAGCCACAGGCCCAACACTTTCACTTCTTTCACTGCATTTATGTCAATTTCATTTTAACTTGGATCTTGAGGAAAGCAATCCATCTGCATTGTCTATGTCTATATATATATATATATATATATATATATATATATATATATATATATATATATATATATATATATACATATATATAAATATATATACATATATATATATATATATATATATATATATATATATATATATATATATATATATATATATATATATATATATATATATATGTTGCAGTAATCAATGGGCAGCAACGACTACTTAAGAGTGACACATCTGTTAACTTACATCCTCCATACATAAACCTATACCACATACTACTAATTAAATTATAAACAGGAAATTGATGCTTTGATTGAATGCATTATATATATATTAGTAACTGGAAATAATAAGCAGGAAATTGATGAGGCAATGGAGGAGAAGGAGAAGTTCTCTCCTACCCACAATTAAGTACTATTAAAGTGAAATACAAGGACGACATTAAATTTAATGAATAATTTAAATTAAATGAATTCTAATTATATTAGGTGTACAAATAAGTTTCCGCGGTTTGTCAAAAGATGGCCCCACCAGAAGGTTATGGAGAAATTGTCAGATGTAAAACGTAATATCCCAAGTTTAGTCATCTGGCAACACCATAACCTTAAAGTACTAGTGATTCCGTATCAGCATCACGTAATTTTTTTCGTGCAAAAATGTCAAGTTTTATTCCGAATAAGCATCATTTGCGGGAACTTTTGATTTACTTCTTTAATGTGAAAAAATCTGCAGCTGAGGCGCATCGATTGCTTCTAGAAGCATATGGTGAAGCTGCTTTAAGTGAGAGAAGTTGTCAGGAATGGTTTCAAAAGTTTAAGAACGGTGAGTTTGACGTTAAAGACAAAGAACGCAGTGGAAGGCCAAAAGTGTACGAAGACATGGAATTAGAAGTACTATTGGAGGAAGATTCGTCCCAAACGCAAAAAGAACTTGCACTTACTCTACAAGTGACTCAACAAGCAATTTCACATCGTTTAAAATCGTTAGGAATGATTCAAAAACAAGGAAATTGGGTTCCATATGAACTAAAGCCGAGAGACGTTGAACGCCGATTATGCATGAGTGAAATGCTGCTTGCCAGGAATAAAAAAAGAGTTTTTTGCATCGTATAGTCACTGGTGACGAAAAATGGATTCACTACGATAATCCAAAGAAGAGAAAGTCATGGGTTAAGCCCGGCGAACCATCAACATCGACAGCTAAGCCGAATATTCATGGAAAAAAACTCATGCTGTGTATTTGGTGGGATCAGCTTGGTGTCGTGTATTATGAATTGCTGAAACCAAGCGAAACCATTACTGGAGCTCTCTACCGAACACAATTGATGAGATTGAGTCGGGCACTTAAGGAAAAACGCGCCCATTACTACTCCAGACACGACAAAATTATTCTTTTACACGATAATGCTCGTCCACATGTTGCGGCGCCGGTAAAAACATACTTAGAAACACTCAACTGGGAAGTTTTACCCCACCCGCCGTATTCACCAGACTTAGCCCCTTCTGATTATCACCTGTTCCGGTCGATGGCACATGGTCTGTCTGAGCAGCGCTTCACATCATATGAAGACACCAAAAATTGGGTAGATTTGTGGATAGCGTCAAAAGATGAAGAGTTTTTTCGACGGGGTATCCGAATGTTGCCAGAAAGATGGGGAAAAGTAGTGGCAAATGATGGAAAATACTTTGAATAAAACGTAATGTACTTTTCCTTTACAATAAATTCCTAATTTTTTATAAAAAACTGCGGAAACTTATTTGTACACCTAATATTAACATCATTGTTGGGCTTGATTGAATTATATATTTAGTTTTCAAAGCTATGAAGCTATGGTTTACATGAATAACAAACATGATAAACTATATTCTATACATTTTCTTTAGTTACAAAAATTAAAGTACTTTTATAGGATATAAATGCAAAGTCGTAAACAATTTAAAAAACATATATTACCTGTAACTGTGCTATGTTCATATCAGTTAGCAGCTGACGGGAAACGCGACGGCGGTCAGGGGCCAGAGGTGCATTGGCTTTCTCCATGCTTTGACGAAGCATTTCTGTTACTGGTGACACTGCCCGACTGTTTCGCTCATGCTATAAACAATGTATAAAGAAACAATGAAACTTATTATATTCAACTTTGATTAGCACTTGTTTCATCACCACTTAAAGCTTGTGTACATTTAGATCTAGATATTATACTACTATCTAGATATAGAACTACAATCTTATTGCCTTTATAAACATACCTCCATTTGAACTTGAGCTTTTTCTTTAGCTTGAGCTAATGCAATCTTGGCTTCTGTTTGAAGTGATGCTTGTAGAGTATAAAAATCAGATTCCCTTATGTCCTCATGTGCTAATGACTGTGTGGACAGAGATTTTGATGATTTTAAAGGAAAAGACAATGGACGTAGTTTGGGTACTGAAAAAAGTTGATATGTTAATTCATTTTATTAGTGATTACAACAAAAACATCTGAAATACTTTTTCTTATTTATCTTATTCTTATTTGGTATAAATTTGAAACATTAATGAAAAGGGTAAGTATCACATTGTTAAAATATTATGTCATATACTTGAAACCATTACTAACACATTGTTGACAAGTGTTAACTTGTGTTTTGATACATAAACATTTTGTCAGGTATCAAGGTTACTCATCATTGCCCTTACATTCATCATCATCATCAACAGACTGTGGCAGTCAACTGTTGCATACCAAGCCTCCCCCAAGGAGCGCCATCATGATTATGTTTAGTCAACTCCAATACCTAGGTTTTATCATAATTTTAGTAATTCACAAATTTAACAATGATGGAAAATAAAAAGTAAAGTGAAGTTCAAGGAATTATATGTGGATATACTTCTATGTGATGGTCGGAGTGATTTTAAATTAATTATAGTGATTTGAAAAATAATTAATCTGATACAATACCACCAAAATGACAAAACAGAAATGTTATACGGTCTGATAGTATAGTGAAACAACATCTGCCAAACTTGTTGTGTATACACATAGGTAATTTTTACATACTTTATCATTAATTAACCAATGAAAAATGTTAATATATATAAAATATAAAGTAATGAAAAAATAAAATATATTTTATTCATTATAAATAAAGTTCTTTGAAGTTTATATAGAATGTTTTACTTCCACATTAAATTACGAAATAAGAGCTGGTCACATAAGTTTCTGTGTAAAATTACTGGTCAACAATGGATTAAGTAATTATATTTTTTCTTAATTACACATAAATATATTTGTTTATGCTATAGATAGGAAAATAACTTGATAACCAACACAATCCTTAGCAGCCACATCAGCTGGTAAATGTGATATTAAAAAGCACATAAAAGCATAATGAAATATATATTTTTGATTTAAGCAGAAGCAGAAGAATTATAAAACAAAAAGCTCCATAGATTTTTGTACTTACCACACTGAATAGTACTACTTTTTTCATGTTTTGATATATTCACTGATAATGGTCGTGTTTGATAAGGATGATTATAGTTGCTCTTTCCAAAAATGCTTGTATGTGTTAAACTATTAGAATGAAGACTTCTTTCGATATCAGAAGTTTGAGATTCATTATCAGATGCTGTCTCGTTCATGAAACATATTTGTAGGTTCATCCCTGTATGCCACACCACAACACAGTGTTACTCCCCCAAGTGAAAAGTGGAAATAATTAATAGCATGTGAAGACAAGAGTGAAATGATGATTATAAGGTTAAATTTGATATTTTGTCCCCCTTTTTGCAATCATTCAATGTGAATATTTAAAATAATTTAAATTGTAACAAATATCAAAACAGGCAATAGTATTGTAATCAAAAATGACAGCAAAGTAATATTTAATGTGATAATTTTTTTATAAACTTAAAAAACAATTTTTTTAAATAAAGAACTAAATATTTTTTAATAATGATGTTCCTTGATGAGTATCATGATTTTGTTTTACAATATCAAGGTTTTATAATAAAGTCTGTGGACTTTAAATCGCTAAAAGTAAATATATCTTATTTACATATTATTATCAAAGTTTTATTACAAAGAAATACAAAATGACTCTTATCAATGCAATGCCTGAACACTTGACTACACATCAATTCATACTTTGATTTTTTAACTAAAAGAGTCTTTGAAAATACCAAAGTTAACAGACACCAATTAACCACTTTTTAAATGGGCATCTTATACATCCACCACATATTAAAACACAAAACAATTGCTTATATACCAATGATACCAATTATTCCAAAAGATATACAAAAATTTCACTTCCAATATTAAATGTTCAAATTTAGAAATAGATAAAAAAATTGAAAATTACCATTTTGAAGACGAGAATGTAGACTTGGTTTTTTACCAGGTCTATCTGTGTGTCCTAAGCTATAATATTCGTCATTCTCAGCCATTGCCAGTCGTTTTCTAATCTCTTCCCTGTCATTGCGTTTCTGGAATTTGATAATTTATTTGCAAGTTACAGAACTGACTAGATATTAGCAAATTTAAATTTTAGTTGAGATATCATACTTTTCTATTATATAAGGATTCATCCGTTACTGTGATAACTTTTGTAAATTTATCTAAAATGTTAGGATTATTTTCTGGCATAATTTGCCACGCAGTTTCCGTTTTTACACATTCTGCTGTACCTAGAGCTCTTGGAGATAAACTTAAAAATGGATCATTACAACTATTATTTACATCCAGAGATGCTATTTCAGATTTGACCAATTTTGTTTTAAATATCTGCAGTCGTCGTTTATGGCCTGTATTATCCATGTTCACATTATCACTACTTTCATTCGGATTATTTCTGAATTTTCTTTTAATAATTGTAAATAAACTTTCAAACATCTTAAAATTAATCAGACTTTTTTAATAATTTTGGTAAATATGGCACAAATAAAATTCGTTTTTGGTATTAATTATAGGTAGTTAGTTTAGGTTATTTGGTTTACATTCAAACAACTTATTATTATTTTTTTGGTATTGTCTCCAAAACCAATTACCTAAACGCTTCAACGATTACATTAAAGATATGTCGAACAAAAAGAGAAAGACAAAATCCTGTCATAATTTGACATTTAGGGCAAGGACAAAAACCACGATTATGTCGTGGTCTATTTTCACTTTATGCATTATGGTTTTGCAATAAAAATAAAATAATTATATAAGGCAAACTTACAAGACAGCAAATATTATCGACGGATTCATGGTTATCATATGTTATTGTGTATAAATCCAACAGAAATCTAGTATCCTTTTTGTAATGTCTTTGTTCAGAATTAAAATAAGGCAAGGACGCCATCGCTGATGAGATTAAAAAATAAATATTTTTCTTACGGAATAAGAATACGTCAGACGCACTTGCAAACCTCACAAAGTAAAGAGTGAAGTGGTGCATAAAGACAGTCAGTCTGCCTACGCCACCACAGTTGAATCACCGTAGAAACTTGTTACTTAAAGTTAATAAGTTAACTGTTATGCGAGCATACAACCTCAGCGTGAAATGTTTTAGTGTATAATAACTTTATGTTTAGTGCTAAACTACATCAATCAAATTTATCATTCTCTTCTTACCCGCCTTTCTGCTTCTTTTGCAGCTTTTAAATGATTTTCTATTACATCCAAATCTATTTTCGGTAAAGCTGTTTCTATGTTGTATACATCGAAACCTTCTGGAAATGTAAAAATATATTCTTAAAACATTTTCAATTCGTCATTGTTTTCAACGAGTAAGGATAAAGGCAAAACGTAAATTAATATTATCTTCCCACGGTATACAAACTTTTTAAGATGATAAGAAAATATACAATATTTTACTTTTGAATTAAGATGTTAAAAGGTATAGGTGGGTGTATATAAAAGGTAATATATTTTTATTAAATTATTATAGCCCAGTAGTATATATATGGGCTGAATAAAACAATAGATTAAATTAAAAGTCAATAAATACTCGTGATTAGATATAAAATAATTATTTTTGGATATTATACACATATATTTTATTCTTTAATCAGAATCATGCCTGCTAAGTATAGCTGTTTTGTCATCACACCTACCTATGTCATAAGAAAAAACCATAACAAAGGCTGTATTATACAACAGTTTAACTGTATTTAACAATATTTAATTGTATCACTTACCTAAATCGTATTCTTTTATTGTATCATTTTTACGGACGGCTGATGCAGTTAGTGGTGACTTTATTGCTCGATCCACAGGAGATCTCTGTTCACTGAGAAAACGTTCAATGTATATATGTAGGCATAAATTCAATTGAATAAAATTTCAGTTTTCTTCTAGAGACATTGACATGGACGTTTGCTTTGGTACTATATTTACCAGGTTACATTCAATTCGTCATTTCTATTTAAAACCTGTGAGTTCATAGTGTGATTTACATCTTGCATCTTGTGATAGATGTTTTATATGCCTATCCAAACGTTTAAATTTTAACTTTTATTATTTACGAATGAATGATGAGTTGGATGAATAATAAAAGTTAAAATTTTGATATTAAATTAAGATTTTTTGTACCAAATATAACAACTTTTAGTTTAAAAGTTAGATAATTATAATACTTAATTTTAAATTCCTTATATGTACAATAACCTAAGATTATTAATGGAGTCAGGCGTTACTTTGCGGAAATCCATCACTATATGGACAGTCAAAAGTTTTACTTAGCTAAGATCCGCGACAAGCAAAACAATAACAGAAAATTAATAATGTGTGTTTTTCCGTTGGGTTTAGTGGATTTATTTGGAACTTAAACCAAAAACTTACCGAAAATTGAAAGACTCTACGGAAGACAACCGAAAAGACTTTTCGGTTGTCTTCCGTAGAGTCTACTATACCTGAAGATGCCTCGTGTTGGGGCGAAACACGTGTCGTGTACAAGATGGAAAAGTGATAGTGTGTGCTTGGCGTTGTGTATAGTGGTTGGTGGGTGGAGAGTTGATGGCCGATTTTCGGTAAGTTTTTGGTTTAAGTTCCAAATAAATCCACTAAACCCAACGGAAAAACACACATTATTAATTTTCTGTTATTGTTTTGTTTGTCGCGGATCTTAGCTAAGTAAAACTTTTGACTGTCCATATAATAACCTAAGAGTTTTGACACTAAAATAATTTGAAGCGTACATGATATTCAACAAATTAAAACTATGTTCGATGTCTGATACCTAGGGATATCCATTATTATGTCATGTTTATTCATGTAAGCTCTCTCAAACACTATAAATTTTGTAAATTGAATATTCTACTAGATACGTAATAAGATAAACGATATTTGGAAAAAAATAATTTTTACAAAGAGTCACCGTGGATGGGGCCAGCGACAAAAAATGAATAAACCTTCTCCTTCCCTATTAAAAAAATAATGAATTCATTTTTTATCACCCGTCACGATGCGATGAAGGAAACTCTTCCTTTTTATTGCAATGAATACAAAAGCATTGAATATAAAATGTTTGGATTATCCACACATCAACCTACATAAATATGAATAATAACATAAGAGATATTAAAATTATCACTTAATCACTACCACATTTACTGCCTAAAACGTGACGTCAAAGAGCTGACATGAACTTCCAATTCCATAAATTGCTTCTGTAGGTAATAGTTCATACTTAAATTATGTACGAATTTAAACCAATGTAACCAAAGTTAACTGGTGTACCTACATACCTACGCGATCCGCGGTCCGCGACCTAGTTGTCTTAATAGCATAAGTATCAGAACTAAGTTTGGAACTTATGTAGTAATGCTCCATTGAATCACTACATCTAGTTTTATTTAGATAAATTTAACACAATTGCAAAATTATTAGGGGATTGCTTTTTCTATGTAATTTATAGTTTATATTTATTCGGGTAAATAATGTTGTTTTTCAAGTGGTATTTTATTTGTTATTACTACTAATATTATTACACCTTCATGGAGACGCTCAAATGGGAAGTCCTACCCCATCCACCATATTCCCCAGATACTGCGCCGTCAGATTATTACTTGTTTTGTTCGATGATATATGATCTGGCTGATTAGCAGTTCCGCTCATATGAAGACATCAAAAAATGGCTTAATTGTTGATAGCCTCAAAAGACGAATACTTTTATTGTAACGGTATTCGATCTCTGCCAGAAAGATGGGCAAAAGTTTTAGCTAGCGATGGGCAATAGTTTGAATAATATATATATATATAAGCATTTTTGCACAATTAAGTTGCATTTTTATAAAAAATCATCGAGAACAGAAAATAAAATAATCGAAAGGTAAGTAATGCTTCTTATAATAATACTTTTGCTATGTTTTGTCGATGAATTTACATCTTATTAATGGTTTGACGCGATAAACTTGAATTTTCTACTATTTAAAATGGGTAAGGCTTCAAAGACATCTTCAAGAAAATATAGAGAGATGAAAACTTAACAGCATTCCACACATTTCCAGAGAGACATAGCAGCTATTGCTGGGGTTTTAAAGATTTATGATCTATCGTCGATCGAATTTGAATTTAAATTAAAAATAAAAAACCTCATGAGGCAAATTGTGTTGGCAAATGTGTCAGGAAAAGGATCACTACTCTTCGTACCAATCGAAAAATCAGGAATATCTGTCTCGGAAATCGTAAAAAGAGCGTTACCATTTTGACTACGATGATAAACGACGCGGGTGTAAAGATTTCGGAAAGAAGAAGTCGAACAGAATCTGATGGATCAGTGGCCTACCAAACAATCACGCCTAGCCGATTGTGTGAAAAAGAAACAACTGCAATGGACTAGACATAATCGAAATATGACTGTTGCAGACTAGAGTCAAGTACGTAAAACTTTCTTGAATTGTGCAAAATTCTTTTAATTTACAGATGTAATTTTCCGACGAATCAAATTTTGGTTAAAAAAGTTCTTTTGTAAGACGATGCCCTGGGGAACAATTGTATATAGAATGCCTTATGGAGAGGGTTAAACACTCGGTTAGCGTTACAGTGGGGTCTTTTATCTCAGTCAAAGGCATGGGACGCCTGTACATTGTCGAAGGGACTATGAAACAAGACCAATACAAGCGAGTACTAGACCCGGTTACTGCCGCAGGTCAATGAATGGTTCCCTGATGATGACAACTACATTTCTATGCATGACTCGGCACCGTGCCACAAAGCTAAAGTGTTACTGCATTATTGGTCTAAAAAAATGTCTCTGTTTTGGCTTGGTCAGGGAATTTACCAGACATGAACCTTATCGAAATCGTGGGAACTCATCCTCGAACTGGCGATCGCGAAAGAACTGATTACCACCAAGCGCCAGTTGATGGAAACTCTCATCAGAGAATGGAATCACAACGCCACGCTCCAAGAAAATGCAAAAATATGTATTGAGAGCATGCCCCGACACATAGAAGCTCTTATTGCAGCAAAGGGAGACATCACTAAATATTGAAACTTAATTCGTTGATGTTTATCAATATTAATATTACTCTTACAAAATAGTTTAGTAACGTTTTATAGTTTTTATGATCCCAAGAAGAATGCAGATACAAATTAAAAAAAAATAATAGTCCTATCATTTGTTAGAGAAAAACAATTAAACTAGCAAATTCAAAAACATCAGTACTGTCCCTAATAATATAGCCAACTACTGTAATTATATTTAGGACTGTACAATTCATTTAAATTAATATTAATATTTGTAAAATTACAACTTCTATAAATTTACTTGTTCAACATTTTCGTTGTGAATATTAAACTTAAAATTAAAGAATAGTCAACCAACAAATACAACAATCTCGCACATACCATGACCAAAGAATAGCAATTAATATAAATTAAAATAAGAATGACGATATACTTATGTAAATGGTTCAGTGGCGAAATCACCGATTTCCGCGGATTCAATTCCCGCATCAGTATAAATATATGTGGCCTATAGGTATTTATTCCTAACTAGGGTGCTTCGATATTCCGCCTTGGACACAAGGCGGAATAAAACATTAATGTATCAAACATTAATGTTTTTTCCTCCAGATATGAGGAGTCACGTCCCAAGCACTAGAACAATACTTAGTACCAAAGAAACTGTAATTACAGAAATATATAAAACAAAGAAATTTTATATTTATTTACACAATGTACATTTCAAAATATCATGAAAATACTCAGGAGAGGGGGAAAGCGGATTGAAATCTCGTGAGAAACCGCCTTAAAACAGCCGGCGACAGGCGAAGTAACAGAAGTAGTGCTACCGGCAAAGCTAAATTAAGCGAAGAAATGTTTACAAACAGTGCGGATGGCAAAGTGATATTAAAATATGAGTTAAATACTTGCGCAGTTAATATCATATTTTGAACGAATGGATTTAGTGAAAATAACTTTTTAAGCAGATTTCAGATAATTTTCGAGCCGACTTTGGAAAATACACATTCCCTTGTCATACACATTCCCTTGTCATTAAATACATACATATGATCCCAAGTGTACGCATACACGTACATGCATTCGCGTTTAACTATCCGAACAATATCATTGTCAACTATTTAACACATATCAAATATTACTTACCCATTTAGTTTTAATGGATTTTTTTTAATTTTACAAGTTGCAATTAAATCGTTTGGGTTGTTCCGGCTAATTTCTCTTGAATTATGACCTTTTGAGGTATATATCTCATTTGAATTTCCATCCCTTATAATAGACTTTGATTCTTTCAGATTCTCAGCCCATATTTTATCACGTTCTCGCATTTCATTTAGTTTAGGTATAATTTTTCTTAATTCAGTACTCAATTGCTTAATTGTATTTTCGACATTATGACTTAATGTCTCTGTGTCATATTCCTCTTCATATATATTTATTTCATCTTTACCGTCAGACAGGATAGCATCTGTTATTTTATTGTCAAAAGTGTTTTCTATTAACAAAAACGTAGGCCTACTAAGATTCATTTCAGTTCTTGTATTAGTTTCATTTTCTTTATTGATTATATTAAGCTCTTTAGCTTCCTGGTAACTATAGGTGGTCGATTCTAATTTATTCTCATTACCATCGCCAGCATCGTTTTGAGTCTCAACTAGTTTCTTTATAACATGATTAACAACGTCACTAATGTTGTTGATTGTATTTTCTATCGGCTTTACAAACGTATCTTTGATGTCTTTTCTTAACTCTTCTAGATCGTCTTGTATATTTATATTGTAATTTAAAAGTTGTTTTATTTCATCTTCAATTTCTTTATTAAAATCTCCTATTATATCTTTTGGATTAAAATTATTTTCTATATCTGTGTCCGAGCAATTGTAATCATTAACGCTTGAATCATCATTATTATTGTTGTTGTTATTTGTAGATAAGGTTTTCAATAGATCTGGAATATCACTTTGTACTTCGGAGTCTAAAGTTTTACAAATATTTGACAAACCACTAAATGTTGTAGTTTGTTTTTCTTTATTTTTGTTCACAATATTATTGTTAAAATTTGTGTTCGTATCCGATATCTTCCTTTGATTGGTTTCAATATTATATGCGTTTTCCCCGTCTACATCATCATCGGTCATTTCATTCTCGGAAGGATAAAAATGTTCTATATTTGAGGAGTAATCCTGTAAAATGTAAAAATACAAATATTAAATTCCTTCTCTTTTTAATATCACTGAATTGAATCAATTTCATCGAATGTGAGGAGCGTAGGCTGCAAAATTTAAAAGTTGTATTCCAATAAGAGTAAAGAATATTTAGTTATTTACAATTTATAATATTTTATTAATTTTTCACAATATTAGTTGTCGAAAAAATTTTCTTTTAACTTTTGTCGTATCGATACTTACCTGCAAAGTATGCGCTAAGTGTTGGAATCCAGGATAATTAGGGTTTACGATGCCTCGAGGTACAGAATGTACGATGTTTTCAGACATTTCATCTGTATCCGATTGTTCAAATATCCTTTGTTCGTCGACAGTTGAACTTTCATATGCATTAATACAAACTGTAACGTAAAACAGATAATTACAAAAAAAAAACTGGCACCTTACAATCATTGCTCGTCCTATGAAATAAATTAATATATTTAGTATTAGATGACTAGAAACTACTTTTTTAGAATTTTTTTTAACACTTTAATCCTAGAATCGGTGTTATAGTCAATGTAAACAGAAATCGGTGTGACATACGTAGATATTGTCATGCCTGTTTCCCGTAGGAGTAGGCAAAGATCACAGATCTCCATCTACTACGATCTCGGCATACTTTCCTTGCTTCCTCCATACTCATCACTCTCTTCATGCAATCTCGTCGGCTGACCTGGCCTTTTTAAAAACTTCGGTAATTTGGTCAAGGTGTGTTTTCCTTGGTCTTCGCTTACCGACCCTTCCATCCACATCTACAACGTAAATTTCCTTTGCAAGTCGTCTTTCATCCATTCTCTCTATGTGCCCAAACCATCTAAGCATCCCTTTCTCAACTTTTGTCACGACAACTTTTATTCTACATCGCTCTCTTATATCTTCATTCCTTATTCTATCATTCAAAGTTACTCCACACACTTCTTAATGCTCTCATTTCCACCGCATTCAGTCTGCTTTCATAACTCTTCTGCCAAACCTAACTTTCATTACCGTACATTAGAGTCGAAGGTCGGGGTTCCGCGCTGGCCAGTCCAAACGACGAATACCGACCTCTTGCATATAGCCATCTACGTCACCAGAACAGTGAGCCCGAGCATTATCATCTATATTAATGGCATCTTCACCAATTACAGTCAGTATGAGTTGTGCATGTTGACAAAGGATTTCTCTTATGTACTTTTGTTCATTTAGTGACCCATTTTCAATGAATACTATCTCGGTAGGATAGCTGGAAGTTACGCCCGCCCAAAACATAAGGGGTGATTTCTTCAAAAGACACGTCAGCAGAGCGTTCCTTGCTCTTCATAACACTTGTCGATGTTTGTCCTCAGCATGCAGACAAATTCGAGCCTCATCGGAGAATAGTACGTTACTCCAGTTACCTATTGTCCAAGATAGGCAACTTCAAGCAAACCTCAATCGAGAAATCCGCTGCTCACGGAGTATTTTGGGAGCCCGTGCTGGTCTTCGACGGCATATATAAGCCGCTAAAAGCCTCATCCTTACAGTCCATAGGCTAACTTATGCTCCTCGTACCTTTTCAATGTTTCTTTTGAGATCTATGTAAATGTATTTGTGGTTCCTCAACGCGTGAGTCACTAGAAAGCGGTCATCTCGTGATTGTGAGCAACGTTTTCTCCCAGAACCTTGCCTTCACTGAACGGAACCTATCTCTTGGTATCGAGTGCAGGTTCTTTGGATGGTTGAAAGACTCACGTTAACCGCTGTGAGACGCAACATTAGCTATGCATATATACATAGCATGAAGTCCAAGTTTTTAATGATAAATAAATTAGATGACCTACGTACTCATTTTTTATAGAAGAGGTAGGTAAACGAGCAAGCGAGTCACCTGATAATAAATAATTACCATAGCCCATGGTAGTCTGTGACACCAAGAGCACAGCAATCTACTATGTAAATAATGGAAAAAAGTAATGGAAGGAAAAAAATAAGGTAGGAAAAACGGTAAAGGAAGGAAAAGAGGTTGAGCCTCTGGATCCTTGCACTCGTATAAAATGCGGTAACACTGAAAAATGCTAACACTCAACGTCAATATTCTGTAAGAGTCTGGTAGTTGCCTTATCGAGGCAGCCTATTCATACATGGCTCTACCATTAATAAACTAAGTATTTTATTTTATATAAAAAGAAATCCAGTCTTGTCTATCGATTAATATTAACGCTTGTCTAGTGGCCAAAATTTGAACGTTATTCATTAAATTTTAATTTTATATTTTTGAATACTTTTCTTTCTACTACTACTTTACTTTCTGAATACTTTCTCCATACAAACTTAAAATAATTAACTATACCAAATTTCACATCTCCGTGTGCATGTGCTTGAAAAGGGGCAGAAAATTTTTTCTTCAGTAAATTATAGATTATAGATTTCACGTTTTCTATCCTGTAGAGGAAATGAAAACTATTATGATATTTTTCTATGAAAAGAATATTACGTAGAATTTACCTGGAAAACTATTGTTATGAATTAGAATGCTTCCATTGTCTCCTTCTATTATATTGGTTCTAATAACATTGCAAGATTCAGTAGTAGTTGCGTTTTGTGTATGGATTTTATACAACTTGTTACATACTTCTTGCTCTACGTTGATTTCAGAGGTTCTGAAAAGCTCTTGTGATGAACTCGTGATTGCGATCTCTGTGTCACTTTGTTTGTCGTAGTTGCTGTTACAATTTGTGTTATGTATACTGGCCGTTTGCTCTGTGTTTAATGGTTGGCTCGTGTTGCGTGAAACAAGCCAGTTCCTGTTGCCTGTTGGGATATTGTTATGGTATTTGACTCTGTTACTTCTTATATTGGCTACATTGCCATTGTCATAGTTTTGAACAATCCTCATGATACCCTGAATAAAAAAGTTAAAATACATTAAAAATGATTATTGGGTACATATATATATATATATATATATATATATATATACACACATATATATATATATATATATATATATATATATATATATATATATATATATATATATATATATATATATATATATATATATATATATATATATATATAAGAGATTTCTGTATTGTGTTAGCACACTATAACAACATATACTATATAAGTAGAAAGTAACTTATCTATAAGACTAAGGTTCATAATTGTATTTTGCAATAGTGATATTCCTCGTTTTTTTAAAACAAATTCATGTAAGTCATTTCAGATTGCCATTATATCCTGAGTAGAGCTTCCCATCATTTAATTTTAGTTTGTAATACTTTACTTTATCAATATAACGATGTTACATATAACCTTGTAAATTGTTCGAGTGGGGTTTTCGCTTACATGAAGTGTAATATTTGCAAAGAATGATTCAAAAAAATACACTGAAACAATAGAATTACGCCGTTCGGAAGATGGTTTCTTCATTGGAATGTGCAAAAAATACGTTGTAGTAAAACGTGCTAGACGACGATTCCTTATCTCAAGAGATTTTCACAACTATACTATTAGGTACCGTTGGCAAAGAAGCTATGAAGTAAATTGAGTATTTAAACTCAGTTTCTGTTATTGTTCAGACTAAGAGACAATTGCCATCAATGAGCGGATGGTTTAATGACATAATTTATGTACAATTAATATTTTTGGTTAGATACTGTGATGATGATATGAAATATCATTTGGACATATTTTATAAACAAAAATTAGGTACAAACAAGAAAAGTCTGGCGTAATATAATAATTGATTTACACTTTCAAATATTATATGAATTTTTACGCCTGTTGACGTTATATCCAATCAACCGCAGAATGTTGCAGAATGCAAAGCAGACATAATCAGATTACCAATAACCTATTCCTACATCCCCCGCACATCCGTCGCAAATTGATTGATTTAGCCTGCCGTAGAATGGGTAGTTAATACAATATATTGTAATGGCAGATACCTTAACATTTTTCTTTTCAAATAATACAATTTTAATTTAACTTCATTATTGTATGTTTATACTTATTATGAAGTAACTTCATTATTATAATAATTATCTGTTCTATTACAAGAAATTAATTTTCTTGTTTTCTCTTTCCTTTCACTATTACTTGATACATTGAATAAATATTTTACTAATTATTTTATTTAAGCACGTACGCACGTACTAATTTGTTTCAAATTCATCATTCAGAAAGTAAATACTTTGACCAAAGTAAAGCAACATATTCGAAAAGTTTCGATAAAAATAGCACTTACAATTCCGAACTTTGCTAAAGTAATTTAATTTTTTTTTTTATATTAATTGCTGTGTATTAGAAATTAAAGAAAAAGGTCGTGTAAATTTTCAGAAAAGACCCAAACAAAACGGGCCTACTAAGTAATTTCGCGTAGTTGTTTTTAATTATCCTCAAATGTTCTTAATCGCCTGTTACCGAAAAGTCTTATTTTCTCAGAAACTTTTTACAGTTCTGTGATTTAATTCGTTTTTATTATTTTGCCAAGACAGTCGGTAATGAAATTTTAAATTAGATGGAAACGCTAAACCCGTTTAACGTCCTCCAATTTATATTTGGTTAATTTCATATTTGAAAACACTAAGGAATAGAATTATTGCTTTCTTACCAGAGTTGCTTTGAATACGTTCTGAGTAAATGTAACGATCATCGAGATTGTTTGTTATGTTAATCACCATCAACAAATATTTTATGTCGCATTGTATTATTTATTTATTTAGTTTTATGTAGGAGGTAGGCAAACGATTTAATGGGTCGCACGTATGTGTAATACCAAGGGTACCAATACATGAACGCATCTGACAATAGGATAAGCAATGGTTTACCTAACAATAAGATGTTAATAATAAAAAAGAAGGACCAAGTAATGAAAGAGGGAAAGAGTTGGGCTTCCGGGTTCCTGCATTCACCGACGGAAACGCAGTTACGCAGAAAAATGCTATCACTTTTCGCTGACTTGTTATGAGGTATCTATCACCATCCAATTAAGCAGGCATATTTGTACCTGTAGTTATTAAAATGCTTAGATAATGCATTGTTTATTATGATAAAATGAGTCAATTCGGGGATAATTCATTTGATATATGTATCCTCTAAAAATATAACTACGCTGATAAAATTCAAAAAGACACTTTAATTACAAACTTATTTCTTACTTGAACCAACGATTATATCTTTAAAACAGTTAAGATAATGGTTGAATCCAGAAATAAGAAGCAATTGCAAAATAAAAATAAGGTTTTATTATTTTTATATATGGAATAAGTATTTCAAGTTAGATTTGCTCTATAAGTGAAATTTAAAGATCAAAAATACATATAATACAATTTCAAAAGTTATATACGGCAAATAGTAATAATGTACGTTCGTATATATCCAACTTATTACATATAGGTACTGGAAAAAATCATCCCAAGACTTCCTTTTATGTACCGCGGCACACTTGGCTCTCTGCCACAAATTATTTATCTTCCATACGAGCAACCATAAAGTTAAATACTATTTACAATATTTTGTTAAAAAGCCCTAATTTCCAAAAAAAAATATTAAAAAAGTTATCACATCTATCTAATAAATATTTATATTTAAAAATATCATTACAAAAAGCCAAAACAGGATTATCAATTAAACGTTTTTCCAGCGCAAAACAACCAGACCACCGTTAAACTGCAAATATTTCTCTGCTGAAAATATTTTCTGTTATATCACTAAGATTGGGTTGAATTTCAAAGAGTGGCTACATAAAACCTCTTCGAGACTTCTAAAATTAAATATGGCAGATATTGGTTATAAATTTTGCTATTTAGCAGAGAGAACTTTCTTTTTAATTTAATTACTATATATTCCTTTCAAAGTTTTATATAGATAGGTCATTTGAGGAAGATTTAAAGGATATTTCTCACATATAATTTATACATACATTCTACGAAACATTTTTCTCCTTTTGTAAAATAACCTTAATGCAAGAGGAGGCTGAACCTTTAACAATAGCGAGTCAAGTCAACTTGACTCATCTTGACCAGTCGTTGTAAAGAACTCCTCTGAAAGGGCTATTTCTTCCATGTGATAAAATAAGCTTTTATTACGCTGTTTTTCATCACTTTAGTTTGTTATAAGATTTAAAAATTTATAGAGACCCTCGAATCATACTATACTATAGAAAAATATACTAAATCAGTATATTTTTCTTAATAGTAATAAATGTTAGTGTGAAAATACCTTAAATATATTTTTATGGAATAGATATACAAATGAACAAGCGGTGATAATCAACCAGCGCCATTGGCAGATACGTTACTTCCCTTAGGGTAAGAATGTGAATAATGGGAGGTGAAGGATTTAATGGAAGTTAGAAAAGGTAATAAAGGAGAGGAAAAGAAATTGGATATCAGCACTCACCGTATAAAACACATTACCAAAGTATTATAAAATACTCTCAGAGGCTCACTCTGAGTCCTCTGAGAGTATCTTAGTTCCCCGTTCAATCCAGCCCTTTTATGCTTTCATGGCTCTTCAACTAAAATAATATATTCAGAAAACGAAACATAATAGCATTTTATCTATTTCTTTTCACAGGCCATATATGTCCCACTGATGAGCACGGGACTCCCCATTTTTGGGCGATGAACATAAACCCACCACGCTTGACCAATGCGGATTAACGGGGCACCCAGACTCGGTATAAATATCTGTTTGTAATATAAAAACAACATACCGTCAAATAATTATTTGTGATGCTTGAGTTGGACTAAGGAAAATGGTCATTTCATTTACAAGTTTAATTAAAATGTTAGCTTCTTGTGTGATATGCAACTGTAATAAGAGAGGAAGCCAACAAATATATTGTAAAGTATGCCGCTACGATATATGTACATATACAATTCTGTTATTCAACCTTTACGTCACTCATGTAAAGATAAGGATATTGTAACTCAACAATGAACGACACACGGCAAATTGTGTTCTTTTGTTATGCCAATGTATTAATGTAATTTAACATACATATTTTTAAGATAACAAAAATATAGACAGATAAACAATCATCGACGACCTAAACGATTCAAAAGGGGGTTGTTTATAAAATACGTCACACTAAATTTTACTCTTTTTGATCCCTCCTTTACCATCGTCACACTTTCTGTGTCCCTGTTATAAATATCACGTCACGAACGATCGAAATGGAGGAACCATTTACATGATCTATTATTATTAATAGAATAAAAATATTAATATTATAAATATTTAATTTTTAATCATTAAATAATAAACGAATAACTTTCCATCGTAAAAGCAAAACAAAATCAAAAATATTTATGTGATGAACTGCGAAAGTCACGTTTCCTTTGACAATCAAATTTAAGAAACTTCAATTAATATCTTATATTGTTCCAGTGAGATTACATTTTAAATTCTAAAACCCTAATTTATTTTGATATTTAATAGGCCAAATTTATTTTCCTAAGCTTACTGAAGGCTTCTGAATAGATATAGCGATTCTTCGTATAAAATAAACATTATGTATAATTCAACTGGCTTATTTTGTAATGGAAATTTCCATTCGAGGAAAGCTTCGAGCGGTCGTGTTAATTATGACTTTATGAGAACCTTTATTGTTATATGTAAATAAAAGATACTACATAAATATAGCTGTTTAATGTATGGTTTAAAGTATAGCTCTTTAACACACATATGTACGTGTAGTTAGTTATCACTTCTTCATTAATCAAGTAAATCAATGTTATGTTATAAAATTCAGAAATATTATAAGAATATAAGCTAAAAAAGACTTCATCTTTTATGAAGCCCTTGATTGATAATGTTATCATAGCCAATACGATTACAGTAACCTCTTCTGGGAAGTTCTAGAATTGACAGGACTCGGGTATATTTGTATATTTAAGGCGGCGGCTATAGAACGACCGGGGGGA
The DNA here is from genome assembly GCA_031353405.1 of Baronia brevicornis. Lineage (NCBI taxonomy): Eukaryota > Metazoa > Arthropoda > Insecta > Lepidoptera > Papilionidae > Baronia > Baronia brevicornis. The sequence continues at coordinate 94,956 of JASFAT010002273.1, forward strand.
GTGACTACGTCTTGCGGAAACAGGCGACATGAAGACCTTCCATTTACCGTATTTAATCCATTTGCGTAATATGTCATTGAATCTAATCCGAGTTTCTGAGCGAAAACGATACTACTTTTAAAAAAGCTAAAAATACAGTATACAAATAGCTCATAGCGGATACGCGTGTACTACGCTACACAAGTCCTTTACAATTTGTAGGCCTGTACTCTAGCGCGTACTACGATATGACTTTTTTATTGCCATTGCGATTAGGTTTTCGCGAAAACTTAATTTTAACATCATCATCAAAAAATTTAATTTTAACATCATCATCAGCTTCCATTGCGGAATATAGGAATTCTACAAAGCTACCTATCCCAATAAATATATCATCCCTAATTGTATCATCGATGGCATCGATTTATGTAATCATTTTAATTGTCTTTAAAGAGAACTATTAATATTAATAGACACTAATACACTAGACGTGTTCAAGGTGGATTGGCAAAAAAAATATGATCCAATTAGATTTATCAATGGCAGAATCGAATGCACGACTTTAGGTGATAACCGAACTTTTAACCAAGTGATTATAGCTGATCTAATCTATGAAGGAAGATAGAATATTTAAATAAAATTATTTATAAAAGAATATAAATTAAAAAAACTAAGAGCAATATTGCGGCGACGATGGCGTGACCTACCGAGCCGTGGGCACTAACTCTCCCCGGTAATGGACTTGCTTCATAGTTAGGAATTATATTAAAAATACGATTAATATAAAATATTATCAATACATATTTATTCCTTAATTTAAATCAAACGCATACAAATTTTTTTATTCAATTATCAAATATAATATAATGAAAGTTATTTTGCAATATTTGATTAGTGAGTCAATAATTGAATAACTTCTAAAAATATAATAATAGTATTTGATTTATCTGCCAAGAAATTTTACTTCTTTACGTTGTCTAACTAATCTTGTCTATCTAATATTTAAAGCATTTTGTCTATAAATGTGTATAGACAAATTGCTTTAAATAGTAAATAATCTTTTTGGAATCAAATCCTAAATTGATAATAGGATATACATACATATAAGCATATACTGCTAAATAAAGAAAGTGTATGAATAGATATGATAAATAATAAACTTATATATGTAGACATGATAAATAATAAACAATCATAAAAACTAACTGCGTAAAATAACTACTCACGTACGACAGCAGAGTAACGAGAGAAAAATCAATCAATTTAGATTCTACAGACGACCTTAATTCGTATTACTTTCATAGACAATTTCTTTTATCGCCGCACTTAATTTTATTGTTTGATTACAAAAACTACATGCATACAAACACATTCATTTTTATCAAATGAGCCAATAATATGGTCTCTTTAAAAAAATACACCACATATATAGTGTATTTTTTTAAATATATTAAAAATAAACGCTTCGTGTTATTGTCTTACGGTCTTCGCCATATAATGTTACTTAATTTTAGTAAAATTATGTTAAAAGCAAAAATAAGTACAAAATATAATGTGCTTACGCACTACCAAGGGCCATCGCCCTCTTTATGCTGGTACGCCAGTTTTGTTGTGGACTACAGTCCTACCCGTTTCTTCAATACCTTGTGGTTGGGGGTCGTCGCACCTTAAGGGATGGCGGCTACCGATGGGTAGCGATGCATGCCATCTTACTAATTTTTTTATAAAAATGATGAAGCCAACCCCTTGTAATGGGAGTTGTAATTTAAATATTGTGAGTGGAATTAACTGTGTGATCCTATAGCGAAGGCAATTATAAAGGATCTTTATGACTTGCTTCCGTTCTGGAATTAAACTATGTGATCCTATAGTGAAGGCTTTTATAGAGGATCTTCATGACTTGCTTCCCGTCTGGAATTAAACTGTGTGATCCTATAGAGAATGCTATTATAGAGGATCTTTATAACTTGCTTCCGTTCTGGATTTAAAATGTGTGATCCTATAGTGAATAGAGGATCTTTATGACTTGCTTCGTTTTTGGAAAAAAAACTGTGAGATCCTATAACAAATGTTATATTGAGGATCAATATAACTTGCTAATTCTATTAAAATAAAATGGATATTATAATTGTTAACCAGTATGCTCAATGTCACGTTTAGGTTTCTGATCACTTAGGTGAGTATTTATTTTTCCCAGGAATGCCTAAAAGAATCAGTTATTACAAATCACAACGTAACAAAAAGTCCGAACTAAGACGATCACGTTAAAAGTTATATATTTTGGCTTAGAAGTGTAACCTTGGAAAGATTAATATCACTTTCTTGGTAACGTATATTAAATAAGTAATTAATTACATTAATTCTTCAAAAGTTTGTAATATTTTTAAATAAAATGAAGAGGACCAAGGGGACCAATTATAACCTTATAATTTGTTTAAAGTGAAGTATTGTACAATGCTAAATATTAAGACATTAATTATTATATATAAATTAGTTATATGTCGAATAATCAGTAAAAACATGTGTGGCGAACGGTTTCGGAACAGAACGCTCTCTGTCAAGGTTCAATGTTTGACACAGAGAGAGGCATCATCTTGTTAAGGATAGATTAACACGGAAATGCCTTCGCCCTTCGGCTTATTCGAGTTCCCGTATATGAGTTTGGAATTAAGAAATGTGGGTCAAACATTTCAACGTTTTATAGACGAGGCGATTCACGGGCTAGATTTCTGCTTACATTGACAACATACTGGTATACTCTAAAATCCCTTCAGGTCATGCCAATCACTTGCGCATTCTATTACAAAGGCTACAAGATTATGGGGTGTTCATAAACTCTTTAAAATGCACGTTAGGGGCAAAACAAGTTACATTTTTAGAATATACAATAAACGAAAAAGGAAAACAGCCTCCCAAAGAAAGAGTTAAATCCCTACGTGAGTATACTCGTCCGAAGACGGTGAGTGGGCTTCGTCGATTTCTTGGGATGATACACTATTACCGTCGATTCCTACCGCACACAGCGGAACTGTAAGTAACCCTAATCGACGCTTTTACGTCTAAATGCGCTGTACCTGTGACTTGGACCGCCGAGCTAGGGCAATAGTTTCATAAGTATGCCGACCACAGACATACCATCTGTGGTCGGCATACCATCGGGAGTTACTGGCGGTATACGAAAATGTCCAGCATTTTCGACACACCCTCGTAGGATAACACATAAGTATTTACAAAGACCATAAATCTTTGATATTCCTCTTTAAGCAGCGCTGCGAAAAGCTGGCCCCATTACCATAACATAATCCACGATAGGTATTGTGCATATTAAAGGCGAACACAATATAGTAGCGGATACCATGTATCGTGTAGAACCCTTACCATTAAATCGGACTACGAACCCCTTTTCACAATCATAAGAAACGGATGATGAACTGTGTCATTTACTATATTCAGAGATAACATCATTAAAACTAATGAAGCTCACCATCCCCGGTACAAACATCTCACTAATATCCGATGTGTCTACAGGAAATCCCCGGCCCTATATTACGTCGCCCGATCTTCGATCAACTTCACAATCTAAGTCACCCTGGCGTAAGAGCCACACTACAACTTATAACAGAGCGCATATGAGAAGAGACTGCCGTCTGTGGGTTCTTTATCATGCACATCCTGCCAACGCGTTTACTTATACGATAATAATCTATATTTAAAATTAAGAAAGAAAGTTATATACTTCAAAGCTGTTCTTGTTTGATCGCTCTTGTTTAAGTAAAGTTCAAGCCCACCGTAATGTAGCCGATAGCACATGAACCGTAGAGTCGTTAATAGCTCTAACGGTTGTCCCGATGACGCTTGTAAGCTACCAACTACTGTTCAATCGATGCTCTCTTTGACGTTTTCAGTTACGTTTAGCCAGTTTTTGTCTTTCGCTTTATTTGAAACATGAATTTGCTTTTTATTAAAATCTCCTTTGTATCTTCCTCTTCTTTAATATAATTTTAGTGTATTTTTTTTTCAATTATTGCAATGTGATATTAAAGAGGTAAATAAATATACGAATTTATTCAAACATATTTAAAACACTTTCCATTGTAGCTTGTCGCATACATATAAGTCCAGAGATTAAAAGCACTTGTTTCAACACCAGTCGCTTACACTGCATCCCGAAATAGTTTGAGTGTTTTAAGTTGTCGACATAATTATTCAGTATTATACTGAAGTTCACGAGAATCAGGGCTAGTTTCATAATTAAAATCATATATTAAATTATAAATGAATTTTCACGTAAGGATAAAATTAAATATTAATTTAACAAAAATTTCATTTTTTATCAACCATTTCAGTTCAGCATACGCACACACATGACGCTAAAAAAATCAATGATAGCGACTTCATTGATAAAATGAAATACTTAAATTATTTTAATCCAAAATAAGAGCACAGGACAATCTATTTATAGAGTCATACCTGTAAAGGGCGCCATCCTGGTTGTTGCTTAACGTAGTCACTGAATAATATATGCAACCGGGCAAGGTTATCTTCTATCCGTTTACTAGATGTAGTTGCAACGCCACGTTGTCCTCAATTCCTATCGCGCTCACTATATACAGTTATGTATACGAAAGCTTTACGTCACTTAAGTTAACAAGGTTATAGTACAAGGAATGGTCGGTGGGTGGTGCGGGTCGGTGGAGCGAACGTGCAACCCGAAAGCCGGTCGCTGCAAAGTGATCGCGTGCTTCACTTCGTGCCCTCTGGCGCCCGCCCGCCCGCGGACGGTTGCAAGCATGGGCGGCTTTCAATGGTAAATAGCACGCCATATACATAGATACCTCGTACTTTGCGAAAATTATTACTCAATACGGGAGACGCATTTTACGATTAATAAATATTCCGATTAAATTTTCATGTTAATTGAAGTTTTTAAAAATGTACATTTATATATTATATAGTAGTTACATCTATAAATTTATATGTTAAATTTATATTTTAAGCGAAAAATTTAACGCCAAATAATTTCTTTTGTACTAATAACTTACTCATTGATATTTTTGCCTTTCAAAAACACAAATTACATGTTTACATTATCCATATAGTATATTTTTATTATCAGCTACCGCCCTCTAGCTGAAAAAACTGTTTAGGAAAAACTATAAAGAGATGTCGCTTTCAGATACGGTCACTTACGTTGTAAAGATTCACAATTCGTTCCAAAAATCCGACTGTGCAACCCCACAGAAAATGGCATTAAAAATAAATAAATAAATAATTACATAGTTGTTTTATTTCTTAACAGAAGCCTTAACACCAATTACCATATTTCTATCTTCATCAGTGCAAACTACCATACAAATTTTCATATCCTATATAAGGTCCTTAGCGGATGAATTTTCAAAAATCTTTTGTTAGTGCTTGCGTACGTTACTTATGTAACGTACGTACATAAGTAACGTACGCAACGTATATCTATTATGCAAAAAATCATGCTTCTAGAGCCACTCTTTTAAGCCATGTGTTACACTTACTTGCTAGGGAATTTTAAGAATATTTTTATGTACATTATTTTATTTTCATGAATAGTATATATAAAAAATCTGTTTTTTTTCAAGTTTTAATATGAATATTTAATGACACCTGATTACAGATTATGAAATAACTTTAAGACATTTTAAATTAACTATTTTGTCTTATATATATATATATATATATATATATATATATATATATATATATATATATATATATATATATATATATATATATATATATATATATATATATATATATATATATAACATTTAGGGTATTTACTTGATCCCAGCGAATGTCTCAAACTCTTAAAAAAATTGTTACAAAGAATACATAGCAAGGTTCAGCGATGTATGTATATACGGATATTTTTATTTATGTGGATATATATCACTTAACATTTTACTGTCTGAACTTATAATTTATCTTAAATATATGCTAATATTTTTGTTACTTTTATCATAAAAGCAGCAAATATTCAAGCTCATATTTTTATTGTACCATTTTAATATCTTAAAACAACTTACAGAATGAAAATTGCTTTATTTTCATGAATATGTTGTAAATACATATGTATCAAATACCAGATTTATTGATATCTATGAAAAATATCGGATTTTTTGAACCCTGATATATCTCACAATCGCTTCTAAGACTACTACAAATAATCACCCAGACAAAAAAATTAATAACAAGGTTTGGACTTTGATATCATGCAAATAAACATATATAAACTCTTAGTTCGATAATACAGACACACACTTCAAGTGTATATTATTGTATTATTTATTACATTATTTTTCACGATTATAATATGATAAAGATTTTTAGAAATAAAAATAATCCTCCAAACGTTAGTATAACGATAAAACATCAAAAGCGTTAATATAGAAAGACGTGCTCTCTGCAGCATTACTTATTTGAACTAAGCTACATTTCCCTTAAGCAGATAAGCTGAGACGAAAGCCCTTGGACGTTTTAATTGAAGAAAAAACTCCAATTGAAAACGTGTTGCAATTTTAAATTGCTTTTTACCAAAAATGGTATCGGTATAACTAAAATTAAAAAATGACTATTTTATTAAAAAAACTTATTGGCTACATAAATGGATTATTAATTATTCATAATTAAATAATAATAAACTCTATAAAATAATTAAAACAAATATTTTATTTTATTGATCAAATGTCATTTACAATTTTAGGTATTAGGAAAAGAAACTATTATGCAGTAAGAGAATTTCAAAACCGTGTAAAATCTTTTAACTGAAATCGGCACCCTACATTAGATAACGCCTCACATCTTCTCGTAAAGACAGACAAGAAAGTTTGTTTTACTACGAGTACAGGCAGTTATAGACAGTTTAAACGTTACAAAATTTCTACAAAATCACAAATGTATAAAATTATAAATTTTCAAAATTGTTCGGCGTTCGAAGATTTTATACATTCCATTTAATATTTTGCTTTATACTCAACGTTTTTCTGTAAGAGAAAGGAAAATATATAGTTAGCTGCAAATAAGATTACACATATTATACCTACTGACAACCTAAGCACCGTCTCTGCTTACACACAAGTCGCTTAGAGTGAAAGAAATATCTGCAAGTGGTTTTCTTATACCTACATACGATTATGTAAGCCTAATTAAAAATTGTCTTTGTATTTGACAAACTTTTAATTGTATTGAACATATATTTCTATTGATGACTTGGTACAGTTTTTAATGCTTGTTTTGCCAATTGCAGGAATCAGAATACATATTTGTATGACCTATAGGTTTTATATATATATATATATATATATATATATATATATATATATATATATATATATATATATATTAGGTTAGAATTTTTTCTCTGTTTTTGGCTATAGTAGTTTAAGTAAAAAGCGATTGAAATGCTGGAATGAAAATTAAACTTTCGTTTGAAATATTATCACCCTAAAATAGGAAGGAAAAGTCTACATAGACACGGTTTTTCGCTAAATAATAATATCTATTTCCTCCAATAAAGAGTTAAATTTGCATAACCGACCTTCAACATCGTGCACTTCCGGATGCCTAATGAGAGTTTTTTGTTGTGTTCTCTCGAGTCAGTCTTGTAAGACGTCAATAAAAGATAAAGAGACGTACATCTCATTTGTCATCATTACTCTTTAACAGAGTAACTATAGGCAAAATTTCTCGAGATTGTGAGAGTTTTAGATACTGTGAATATTTGGGAAATTTGAGAAATTAGCTCACCTGTCATGCTACGAAGACTAATTCTCACGCGGAGATTAGACATATTGAACCGGTCAGGCATCTGCCGAGTACCGACCTTCAATAGTTTAAATTATAAAAAAGACGTATTTATTAATCATAGGAAAAAGTGTAAAATAATTTTTAATTCATTTTATTTATTTATTTATTATTAACATTGCATGGATAAATATATAGATGTGTTGTCGGTGGACCGCAAACTAGGCGATTGTCTAGACTACACAATTAAGAATACATAATCACATAATTATAATATTGTATATAAGAAGGATAAGGATTAATAATTTATCAATCGTTTTTATTCCTTTAACTTAAAAGATGTTGCCGTAATCCCTAGACTTGGCAGGCGGATTGAGAATTATAGATTGGTTTTTATTACTGTCGTGGCCCATTAAATGGTGTCTGCTCACATAGACTCCTCGTACAATACCCACGGTAAGAAATAGGGTGAGTCTATTTTATGTCAGGCACAGCAATATATGTATAATTCAATAATATAAAAATGAACTTTCAATTTATTTTTTACATTCAACACTAGTATTTACCAAATAGTTTAGTATTAATTCTGCGAAACTCTGTTATATGTAGTAAAAAGCGAGGAGAGCACTCTTTCAGAGTTTCTTCTTGAGCGTTACCATATAAAATATGAACAGGTAGAAATTAGGTTGCGATCTTTTGAGTTATAACAAACATAACGTGTAACATAATTCGGCGTCAGGAATAATTACAAAGAGTTTATATATAGCTATCCATATCTATTATTCTAAAATATTCGTTGAGATACAATATCTAAATCTCTACACAATAATTGAAAATCAGCCGCTTAGTTTTTATATCTACATATCCTTTTATAAACGCAAAAAAAAACTGATATTATTCTATATTTTTTCCTTTAGACGAATAAATCAATAAACCTTGTATATATATCTCGCATACTTAGTAATCAGAAAGGCGCTCAAACTTTATTTATTATATTTATATTGCCTAAAATAACATACGTGGGATGAATTTCTCATCGTACTTGCTTAATCATAAACTTATAAAGAATATGTACGAAAAGAGAAAACGTCAGTTTTCTTTAAAGAACATCATCAATTAATAAAATATTAATAGTATTTTATTCATCATTCAACATATTTTACCTGTGATGATAATAGCTAATACCTATATCATTCTTTTTTTAATTAAATTCTACAATGAAACTTTAATTTCTTGGTATTTTGCAATTATTCATTATACTTTAAACTCAATTATAGGACAATCAGCATGCTTTTATAGAACTATAAAAACAATAAAAAAATAAAAAACTGCCCTTGATTACTATTTGATGTTTACAAGTATATATGTATTCTGTTGTCTCTTGTCTGTTATTTATTATGTATAAACATATTAAGAAACAGTATGGTGATAAGTTCAGTATGGTAATTTCTTTAAAATATTCATTCACTCGTTGAATTAATGACTCTTTAAAATATTAACTGATGTAAGCAAATATACAACTCCGCCCGTCAAAAGTGACATACCTTGTTGGTGCTATAAAATAGATTTAAATAATATCTACTATTAAAGAAAATTATTGTTTTATTTTAATAAGAAACAATCTTATTTATTGGTTAAATGTGTAGGCCTAATCAAGAGAAAATTTCGATACGGACTACCTGCTCTGTTTTCATCAAATCTATTTTATGTCTGTTGATTCAGCAGAGACATTATCCTTTTCGCTTTCATTGAAATCTTCATTGAAAATTACATAGACAACCATTCAGCCGTGATAATTCAATTATTCTGGGAAAAAATATACGGTATCGCAATAAATATGATATCAATTAAATAATTCTTCGATCAATTCAGACTGCCATAACAGTCCATTGTTAAGCATTGACTTCCAGCATAAAATATATTACATAACACTACTGACTTAGTCTTAATGACTTAGACAGTAAAAATAACCAAAAACAAAAGCTAAAAAAAAATAGAGTAAAATAATTTTTTGGAACAGATCCCAATAATATCAAAGTTGTTGCTCTTTCCACAGAAGATATTTGCAATGTGAATTAGGAGGCATCATTGACGGAAACACTTGTTGGCCAGTGCAATACAGTGATCTGTCTGCACGATTACGAGTTTTACATTAAATGTTCTATAAGTATAATTATTACATCTAATTTAAATAATTTCAGGTCATTGTCAAAAACTCAATTGGCTTAATCAATCTCTTTGCTACATCTATGTATACCTAATAAGTAATAGATTACATATGTATGTATATATATACCTTATAAAACGGCCACAATAAGTTTCCTTCCAAATTGTGAAATTTTATACGGTATTATAAAAATACGGTATACGTTAGCATGTAGGCTAAAGCTATAAATGAAAATAAAAGGTTTCTGATTGTGCTCTGCCAAATAACCGACGTTAATCATGTTTTCCTTTCGTTCTGCTTTGCTTCGCGTTGAAATTTGGTCTTTATGGTCCATTCGACTTTCCAAATGTGCTCCAGTTAGATGGTTTTGACAGTGCATTCCTAACGAAAATTGACCTTATGTTATAATCTTCTTAATTTTTTTTTTATATATAAACTCCTTTGCAAAAATACGGGCACCTTACAGTCATTGGCTTTTCAATGGATAACATCTCCTCTTCTTGGATAATATCTAACTCTTCAAGGTTTCTTTTGAGGTCTATATAACTGTATTTGCCGTTTCTCAACGTCTGAGTCACTAAAAAGCAGTCGTCTCGTGGTTGTGTGGCACGTTTTCTCCCAGAACTTTGCCTTCTCTGAACGGACCGTGTCTCTTGGTATCGAGTCCAGGTTCTTTGGACAGTTAAACGACTCACGTTTAACCACTGTAAGACGTAACATTGGCTACACCCGTCTTCCAGCAACGTTATAATTTCACTGGCAAGTGCCAGTGACATAGTTTAGCTATTAAAACCTCTTTCGAACTAAATTTTTTCTAATAATATAGAAAAATAAAAACCGCCCGTTTTTGTTTTCAAAGGGGTGTGTGTATATATAAGATACCTCTAACAAATAAACCTAAAAAAATTGTAAATTAGTATTTTTTTTTATTTCAATTCATAAAATATTTTAAGGCATTTTCGTTGTACATCGAACTATTGTTAATAAGCTCTAAGAATAATATGGAGTTTTACAAAAAATAAAGGCATAAATAATCTATTATTTTATTCATTACGGTCGTTAGCCAAAGTAGGAACGGTAACAAATTATATAAATATTCTACACGTACAGTAAACTTTCCACGTTACCGTCTCCAGCCGTTTCTATAAAATCTCACCCCACCGAGTGGATCGATAAAGTGCGACCCAACCATTCATGACTTGTTAAATTGGATACAATTCTTTCTTTGGCTGAACTAAATTCCAATTTCTTATTTATATGGATTGGAAAAAATATTAACTTACTAACCTACGTACTAAAGCATTTCCAGTTAATTTCAAATAGACCAATGTCTTAAGATGGGCTGTTGCTACTCTATTAGTGATAATGAATTAATAATGATTTTTTTAATTTGCATTTTAATCAAATTAAAATAGTGAATTACTAAATTGGTCACATTAGCTACCTTTCACTTTATAGCGTCTCAGTAAAATCGATTCCTTGCGGTTTTCTTGAATATTTTTAGCTGCTCCAATAAAACAAAGATTGTAATTGTCACTACACGTTTACGTCTCTATTGTTAAGATAAAGTGCGTTCTGGATTTATAACGGTAAACCATAGCCAGTAATATAAACCGAATCCACTCGGAATATATGTAAATATCATTATTTCGATTAGAAATATTAACAAAAACATGTCGGGCCACTAATATATGTAAAATAAATACATTATATCATAATTATATGTAACTCGCCATGTAGTTGTCGGAATAGAATAAGGCAATTACATTTCTTCCCCTTGACGTAGACACGGGGACTATGGAAACAAACATCAGTTGATGAGCAGAAGCGTCAATATTTTTTTTTATAATAATAATATATATTTATTGTTTATTGATGAGTTTACAATTTTGTTTTAATGCCTGCCGAACTAGGGCGAACCCTGTCCTACGGCAGACAGTTCCAGACAGACATTAAAACTAGAGTTGAGAATACGGCAGCACCTCTCAATTATGAGGTCCATCATATATTGTATTGATATCGACATTTATCTATTGATGTAACAAATTAATCTCGAGTTGTTGCTTAATCGGTTGTGTAGTAAGTAAAGTGAATTGGTGCGCCTATTATTTCAATTCACAAACAAAGCATTGGATTATCATCATCATCATCAGCCTACGGCAGACCACTGCCGATCATAGGCCTTTCCCACGCCGCGCCACTTACCCCGATCTTCTGCTACACGCATCCAGTCTCTGCCAACCTTCATAATATCGTATACACATACGTGATAGACTGTATTAGAAAATTAAACCACTTCGAATACAATATCAGACTGTAGATTGTAAGATGCGTAAAGTTCATATTTTTTAAATATATTTAAAAAACAATATTTATTATATTAATATAAAATATAAAATAATTCAACGCGAGGTTAAGAAAAAAAGAAAGAATTGTTATATTTTTAAAATTAAAGGAAGTCTTTCTTACCACGTCAACTAAGCTAAACGTACTTGTGTTCAGAAAATATAGTACCCGTTAATAGTCTAATGATAGACAGAATTAAATAAAGTAAGTTTATCTCCAAACAAATTAGGCTATCGCAGTTTGTTAGTAGTAAGTTAAAAAGTTAATTATTAAATAAGATATTAATAATAATTTTGATACAATAACTTTAATTTTATATTCATTTTATGTACAACATAGCAAGATTACAGGACACTTATTTAGACTTCATGATAACTTATACCCAAAGGTCATATAACATCCTTATATACGGAATGGTTCTCAGTTAACACGGGCCCTTTTTGCAAAAGCTCATTAAACTATTATTATCAAAGTTTCGAAATTCTGTTCCTTTGAATTTTAATTTATAAATTACTTCGGAATGTGTCCCCAAACTATTCAACAGAACTAGTAATGATGAAATTAAGACTATGAAATAAAAAATGTCACTGATGTGAATTGGCAGGAAAAGTCCAAAGTAGTACTATACTTATAGTATATGTTGTATGATATATGTATGTATGTATTTACTTAAATCAAAGACCTATAAAGAATAACTCAGGCTACTTTGGTCTATCGAATGTTAAAGATTCCACCCAAAAGTAAAAACTTAGTATACTCGTAGCTTTAATATTGACGAAAGAAATACTTTTACGATTATTTGCATTCTGTAAAAGTTTTTATTTATTCATTAGCTATCAATCATACAAAATCTTAAATTATGTCAACAATTATATATAACTGAACAACTAACTTGTTGGTTGTATGTACATATGTATGTATATATTATCATCAATTGTCTATGTCGCGGTTGCCAATGAGCGGTGTTGATTGCTTTCCATCAGGCGACACGCTAGCTCGTTTGCTCACCTATCCCATAAAAAAAATATAATATATACATCCAAAACAATATTGTATATACATACAAAACAACAGTGCGGTGTAGTTCACGAGTTTACCCCCTAGAAGCACTCCGTTGATTAGGTCCGTTATCAGATTACGCAGACAAATGGGAATATCAACACTTTTATGGCCTGAAGACTATCCACTATTTTAAGTGTAAGAGAATTTAACATAATGAAATTTTTAATACTATTATATATATATATATATATATATATATATATATATATATATATATATATATATATATATATATATATATATATAATAGAGGAATAGAAAACAATGGAAAGTTTTATTTTTAAAAACTTCGTTTGTCAAATGTCATATAATGAAACTTTTATGGTCAAAGTAACCTTGACCAGGTGCCTTTGACCATAAAAGAAACTCATTAGGCGAAAATTGTTACGAAAAATCTTATCTCTAATCATAATACAATCAATGATATAAGTATAGAAGTGAGAAAGTGCCATTTAATTAAGTATCCCTGTCTCGCCATTTAAAGCAAAATTAATTAGAGAAATTATGCTGAAGACGGTTTCATTGAAAACACTCTCCAGACCTTCTGTCCTTGACACGTTGAAGACTCATTAGACGCAGAGTTATTTCATAGCACTTCAGTTTATTTTAGTATGAATTTATTTTTGAATTTATTATTTAATGATATTATTTTAAAATGAATTTATTCCTTTTTTATAAATAATTTATGAACAGTGTCAGTCATTAATGATTGCCAGTAATAACAAATAAAAAATATTTTGAAGGGCTTTCTAAATCATTTATGAACAAATGACTAGATCAAAATAAAAGGAACGAAGCATACAATCGCAAATACTTAACATTATTTCATTTAAATGACTCTTATACATCAAACTTATATAGATACTTCAATAAATTCATACACGTTAAAAAATAAATTGTTATTTTTAATTCCCCAAACTCTACCGATCGTTGCTAACATCATGTAAATATCGGGACCATCACGACAACTCGTAGCGCTGGTAGCACTTTCGTAGCATCTCGTATTAGTAAAATAATTTGTAAATTTATACTATAAAATTACATTATTATTTGAATAAGCGCAAAGTTATAAAACAAAAAAGATTCTTTTAAGTATAAAAAAATATTATAATACAAACCGACGAACAACTGTGGTCTCTGATTTATTTTAACATTTTATGAGCCGCGTGCCGCTGCGTAAAGCTTCGTAAATAATATCATGTGATTATTCTAAGCTTTACTTTAACCAGATTATATATACCATTAACGTATACATTAATTTTATAATAATTTTTCTTTTAGACATTATAAACATAGCTGCTTCGAGAAATGCGGCTTCTGATATATTATTATTAAAAATAAAATATTTATGAAATTAGTTTAATATTATATTTTATAACTTCAACTCTTTTCTCTCAAGTCATTTATAAAAAAGATAAACGCAATATTATAGTATTATGGAATTGAATATGTATAAATATCGAAATAAAATCTCATTTTATAAGAAAAAACTAATGGAAGCACATAATTGTTAGAATAACATACAAGTAATATTACTCACCGGTTTATATTACAGCTTTATTTAAATTCGTAAATTATCATTTGAGACCCTTAGGGTAGAATACGGAAGGCGGGCGCATAGCATAGGCAATGCGTCTGTACTGACTCAGTCCACCCCTCCCGAATACAGTAGCTCGCTGCGTAATGTTGAGTTACGAAAACGATTAAGAACAGGAATATACAAAATAACATAAAACTTAAATATACTTATTTACTTGCTTTGTGATATGTGGTACTCAATCAAAGAGAAAAACAAATGTGTAATAGAAGTAAACAAATAAAAGGTAAACGAAAATATGAAGATAATATGATAGATATCAAAAATCTGACACTTAAATATATAAATCATGTGTAAACATTTATAGATTTTATTTAAAATATCATTAAGATGAAAAGATTTTCAGTTGATACATAATACAAGTCAATTATGTATAACATAACAATTAAGTCGTATGATATACGTATGTATTTTTCATCTATAAATATTCCACGTCCAAATAACTTTTCAATTAATAGAACGCGGTCTTAGTTATATAATGAATATTTATCTAACTGTCAAATAACGCTTTTCTTTCCTATAGTTTGTTAGAAATAAACACGTATGGAATAAAATTGAGTTAAATTTTAGTACAGCTTTTTCGTACTTCATTGTTCGCTCCTTATTTTCACGACTAGGAAGCCCCCCGATTAAGAACCATTCGGTCGGAAACTGGAATAAGCTCACCGTCTAAGCCTCGAGCACCCTGCGCGGATGTATTTATGCGTATTACACAATATAATCAGGAATTCGTGTTCCAACGTTTATTTTAATACCTTTGCGGCCTGAGTTGAAACGCGCCTTATCTTATTCCATACTCGTACATGCATAAAATGCATTTGTTCATTTTATTAAAACGGTATTTGTTAAATAGAATTTTAAAAAGAAGTTGAAAATAGAAAAAATACACACTGGGTTATAGATACATCATAGTTAATCTAAAAATATATCCTCAATAAGAACTAACAAGGACTCTATACACATATGTATGTACCTATAAAACTAAACATGATAGGTATCTGAAGGTAAATCAGTAAACAGACAATTTGCACTAGAATTTTTCTATCTGTACTTTCAAATCTTAAATTTTACATTATAAATTTGATTTGTTTTTTCCTCTAAGCCAAGGAAACATATTTATGTTTAATTAATACCAGTACTACTTTATCTCTATCTCTCTTTATCTTTATCTCCTTTCTTGATTTGTCTGATAAAATAATATGTTATAATAAATGTTTGCAGTGTACAAAGTACAAATATTCTTTCTTTCAGAACACTATTTATTTTTATATCTTAAACGCAATGTAGCTTACGCTTGTTATTTTAAAATGATTTATTAATTTGTGATATATTTTACATATAATATTATATGGTTTTTATATATAATATTATATGGTATTTGAATGAGGGGGCGCTAAAAAGGTATTGTGCCCCAGACGCAAGTTAAGCTCGCTACGCCATTGTGCTTGCCAAAATACTTTATTGTTATGCTGTAGAAGTGGACGGTGGGAAATGAGTTTTTGGATATTTGTAAGTTACAGTAAGAAGTAAGTACTTAATTAATAGCTTTCATTTTGTCATCATTAACTTCAGGAAGTATATATAAGAACGTTAGTCAACTTTTTAGCAAAATATTTCTTAAATTAATTTATTTAAACGTATTATGACATATGCATCAACACCATATACTTCAAATATCTCCTTCTACCACAATCTTTCCTTTATAAATACTTATGGTTGAAAAGAACCATAAAATTTCAAAAAAAAATACTAAATTTCAAAATCAAAAATTCTAACAATAATAAATAAATAATATAAAAAATTAAAATACAAAGACAAGAATAAGGAAATAAACATAACGCTATCTAATGGTACAGACTGAAATAGTCTCTTAATGTACAGAACCTTTTTAATTGTAAAATTTTGATATTTTACTCAAATTGCAAAATAAGCACGATCTCTATCTACGTACTTTGCTCAATTTCGAAAAGTACCATTCCATTTTTTTTAGTTTAGCATAGAGTCAATATATACGACCGTCGTATTTTGTCCCATACTGAGGTTTCTCGCACCGATAAAACTGCTGTCTGTGGTTTGTTATTAGGCCTTAGAAAAATTAGAAAGTAGAGTTTGTTTCCTAATATATATTAGGCTGTTCGGTAGCAGAATTGAGTTACAGGTCGAATATTCAATAAACGCATGCTTACTGATTATTTTCTACCAATATAGCGAGAACATCCTGCCTACACTTCACGCACATGGTTTCAACAAGATGGCGCCACGCCTCACACTGCTAGAGATCATGGAGACTGTTCATAATTTCTTCCAAACAAATTAATAAACTGTATCGGCGATATCCGTGTGCCATTATGGGAGTACCTACCTCAAAAGTAAAGTCTATAAAATAAACCCGTCGACCACTTCAGAAGTAAAATAAAATATCGTCCGCGAGGTTAACGGCATTCTCATGTCAAGTAGTGACATGCGGACAGCGAGCGGCGCAGAATGCTGTGGCCCGATTCTAAGAGAGTGCTCGATGTGGTGGTTAAAATTTAGACGTCATAATTTTTTTTTAAATTAGAGTTTCTTCTTTGTAAAAGTTATTGGATTTTATTTATATCCTTTGTAGTTTGAAAATCTGCCACTGGCCACTATACAGTCAATATTACTTATATCGATAGTGACCATTCCAACTAATCTAATAATATATTAGCTTAAATGGAATGATTAACAAAAATTCTAGTGATATAGAAAGTTTTGTGTAAAAATATTTTAATGGTTGTATTCTTTAAAAGTTGCCGCCTTCAACTATCAGCAAGAAGCTCTACATGGAGATGAAGTTGACAGTTGTGGCCAGCCAAAATATGATTGAGCTACATTTTTCTTTTTTTTTATGGGATAGCAGGGCAAACGAGCAAGCGTGTCGCCTGATGGAAAGCAATCAACGCCGCCCATGGACAACCGCGACACCGCAGGAGTCGCGGAAGCGTTGCCGGCCTTTTAGGTGTGTATAGGCTTGTTTTTTGAAGGTTCCAATGTCGTAGCGGTTCGGAAAAACTGCCGAGGGTAGCTAATTCCACAAACTGGTGGAGCGTGGAAAGAAGTTACGGGAGAAACGCACCGTACTCGATCGCCACTCATCCAGATGGTGGGGATGAAATTTTTCTTTACGGCGAGTTGTGCGGTTGTGGAATTCGGCGGCGGGAATGATTCCAAACAATTCCTCGGAGCACTCCCCATGATAGAAGCGGTAAAAAATGCTGAGAGATGAGACATCTCTCCGCAGCGCTAGAGAATCAAGCAGATAATGATAATATTTTTTTTCTTTCTTTCCTTTGATGGCAATTGGTTATAACCAGTGTCAAGTAAAATCAAATCTCTTGGAATATAACCAGACCGCTTGTGACGTTACGTCTTGATAAAATGGTAGCTATGTTACCAAACCCTTGTATGGATTTAATCAGTCTACTTAAAAAGTTACAATACACGCGCTTATTTCATATCACTTCACTTATACACCTTAATCGAACTATATTTAACAGTATAACTGATAATAATATGAAAATAAATTAAAAGCACAACATCACTGATGTAAGTTGGCGGGAAAGGTCTGCGCTTCATTTATAAGAAGTAAGAATATCATCCGTCTAACGCAACATAGGATCCCCTCAAAGCACGCTATCTAGAGAGCGCTTACACGTATCCCTTTTTGGCAGCCGCTTTGGAGCACCAAAACCATTGAAGTAGTGCCGAAGTGGACACTGTGTTTTGGCAAACGTAATATGGAGCGACGATCTATCCTTGTAGATTCGCCGAGTGAGTGCATCTGCGAGGAGAACTATATCTAGCAGTAAACTACTATAAGTTTTTGATAAAATTTGAATTAAAAATTATAGTTTGCTGGTTTTTGCAGTAGTCTTAAGTATTGAATACATAAAGATTGTAACCTTCATAAGAGCTATTTTTATCTTATCGAATTTTAAGTTACATTTCACATTTCAAAAGAGATGCAAATAAAAGACTATTTTTACGATCAAATTTTATTTAAAGAAATCTCAAATGTTGGTTCATAATATCCCTCATGACTTGTAGTATTCCTCTGAGAAAGTTGTATGTTAGTTAAATTTATGACACCAAAATCATAATCACCAAATAGTCGTAAAATGTCAGTCCCATCAAATGGTTCATACATACTTTTCTTTGTATATTTTGAATTCATTAAAGTTATGTGTAACTTAACATTTTCTCTGCCATGTTCATATCTATCCATGAAACCTAGAACATAAACATTTATAGGTATATTGTAATATGATCTTTTACCGTTTTTATTAGCCAATACATAAACAAAAACAATACAAATTTACCTGCTTTATAAAAATAATCTACTATAACATCCGCAATAGTTTGCAGCATACCAGAACCAGACTCTTCTTGCACACATCCATACAGGACATTCATATTTTTGGGATCATCATTCATGTATGATAAGCCTTTTAATCTTATTGTGAATGGTAAGTGGTTAACAAGTAAAGGCCTGAAAGTTGAAAAATTTAACTTTATCTTGTATGCTGATTTTAACAAATTAATAATTACTTTATGATAAACAAATTTTATGAGAATCAAAGAAATATGCAGCCAGGTAAAGGCTCTCATAAGTAATTTATAAAATTATCCATTACTGCATAACCAACCAAAGAGAAAAGCTTCAGCCCCACCAACTGGATCAATAGCGATCCAATACCATGCATTTTTCCCAACCATGTCTTTTATGCACTCTATAGAATTAGCTACCGTCATATTATCATATTATCTTCTTCTTGTTATATTTCATAACATTATTGTTTTAATTTATACCTAAGTATCCTAAAAGAACTAAAAGGTCTGATTTGGTATTTATTCACCACTCTAAAAATATGAAATAAATGGTGCTATATCATAATCATGTCTGTTTTTTACAAAATAAATGGCAAATTGGTGGTGCTATTAATAATTTGATAAAAACTTGAAACATTTTAATCAGTGACATAACTAAAATATATTTCTTATCACAAAAAATATTTTTGTTTGACAGTATATAATACTTACATTAAAATGGATTCTTTTACTTCTAGTAATAGCCTTGAAGCCAGTAATCTCTCTTCACTATCCATTAAACACATGACACCTATAGTAAGATGTAATTTTTGTGGCTTTATAAATAGTGACTCATCTATATTTTTGTTTTTGCATTTATCTAAAACCTGAGCCTATGAATAAAAAACAAGTAGTTAATTTGAATATATTAGTTGACACTTAATAAAATTACCATTAAAAAAATGAATATTTTACCTTGAAGTTATCAAAATTCTTCATAATACCAACATCATTAAAAGGTATTGATATAAAGTGTGTTGGTGATTGTTTCATTCTTGATGACATAACAATTATATTTACCCTTCTACATGCAGTTTTGACAGACTAGAATTCAGAGCACTAAATAAATCAATATAATTCTTGTTATATGGAAATTTTAAATATATTCATTTTGTTTTATAAATCACAAGAACTGTATATAAACAATTTTATTACATTTATTATCTAAACACCAGAGCAGTAGATTACCCGACTCTTAAACCAAGGATTCTGATTAACAAACAGATATAAACTTAGCAATTCATGTGTATTATTACAGTTATTTAGTTTTAATTTAGTCATATTACATGTCATTTACAGCATTTTCGTTTTTTTAATTTGATATGAAGAGAAAATTTTCACGCTTTTTCATGCTATCTAAAGTCAAATATTAAAAAACTGACTTACTGCTACACTTTGCCCATATATAACAATATCACCATGTTCCCCCTGTTTTGGGATTTTCAAATTGGTTCTAGTATCTCTTTCTATTCTAGTTTTCATTGCACCTTTCTTCCCAATAATAGAACCTATGTAATGCCTGTATGATGAAAAAAAATATATTTGAAAAGTTGATATAATTTATTTAAACACACAAAATGATATAAACACGTGCAGTATATTTAGAAAAATACTTACTTAGCAACATGGAAAGTTGTATAAAATCTATTTCCATCTGCTATTATTCTAAAATTATCACATTCAGTGTCATCATCATCCAGATTTTCAAAAGTATTTTCTGTAAATTAATGTTTACATAAGAACGATAAAATGTATAAATATACATCATATAAGAAAAATATAATTTTCACCATTTTCGTACAAATCATGTTCCTGCAGTGCGAAAATTTCTGTAGTTGGATCGTTTACTCTGTAACATCTTCTTTCAATCCAAATCAATTCCGGTCTGAGAATATCACTCATAATAAAGTTTCATAACAAAATTATACTTTGTTAAATTTAGGATGATAATTTTAACAGGTCACACTAAGGATGAGGGCAGTGTATAACCGTTAATGAGCGTATTCGATTATCGATTACTATTCTTATATAACTTGATATCGATAGTTGCATAATTTATTTAATTTAATACTTTATTGTACACAAAACACGACATACAAGAATTAAAAGGAAAGAAGATGTACAAGGGCAAGCTTAACTAAAATTGAGTTTTCTTCCAGCAAACCCAGGAGCAAAAGATAGATAAGATAAGCTGTGAGGATAGAAATAAGTGTACAACAATAAAATATAATAATAATATACATAACAATACATACTATATAAAACCATACATATATAAACATATAAATGCTAATAATATATAATATAATACTATATAAATAAGAGGATACATATATATTATACACATAAATATATACATATTATATAAATATTTTATACTGAAAGAAAATGTTCTTTAATTCTTCTCTTAAATACATCCAGTGAGAGGCTATCACGTATAGTATGTGGGCGAGAGTTCCACAAGCGCACTGTGTGTACCGTGAATGGGCAACCGCAACGGCTGGAAGAAAAAAGGAAACGGGAGGAGGACGTGCGACAGGGCTGATCCCTAGGGACAAGAAACTGGAAACGCTCTTGAAGATATGCTGGAGATCTGGGATTATGTAGTACAGAGTAAAGTAAAGAAAGGATGTGAGTATCTCGACGCCGTCGAATAAGCAACCACTTCAACCGGACCCGAAATTCCGATACATGATCGTACTTCCGAAGTCCAAAAATGAAGCGGATGTACAAATTTTGCAGACGCTCGAGTTTGTCAAGGAGCTCCTCTGTTGCATCAAGAAAACAGACATCAGCATAGTCTAGAAGTGGACGAAGAAGAGATTGGGCAAGGGTTATTTTAGTATGAAGAGACAGGAATTTTTGAAGTCGTTTGAGAGAATGAAAGGAGCAATAATTATTATGTTCAGTTTTTTTTGTTGCATTAACCTTTTATTAACATGACAAAGACCTCTCACGACGATTTCGACTAGTGCATATATTATTCGGTCAGTCAGGCTATTCAGTGTTAATAACGCCAGAGTTGAAATTGTTGTTGTCAGTGGGCCATTACGGTGAAAATAAACAAAGAATAAGAATTCAGTTATTTATTAATAAATATTAATGCAGTGGTGCACAATCCAAATCGTATTATAAATCTCTTAGATTTTTTCACACAACTTTTCTCCAATTATACGCAGTTACATATTCACATGCATTTTGCAATAATGTTAGCATTTTCCTGGCCGTAAATGATTGTTTGTGTTATGTTTTGCTGCATGACCTACTAAAATAGAAGTTTAATACATATTTAATAAATGTAGGTTAGATTATAGTAATAAAATACCATACAAACCTTTGACATGAGCCCAGGTTCGTTCGATGGCATAGTAATGACAATGATACGATGGCAACCTAAGGACCGTATGAATATGTTACCATCCATAATCGGAATATTATCTAATATTACTAAAATATCCTATGTCCGTCTCTTGGTTCTAAATTATAAATGGTATAAATATATATATGTATATATATATATATATATATATATATATATATATATATATATATATATATATATATATATATATATATATTGATGGCTATAGATTGTATTATGAGATACAATATGTTCTTTTATAACAAGTGACAAATGAATATACTTTCAATTTACAACTCGAGATAGTTGTATTTATATAACGTTACTGTCAATAACTATAACTACATATATAACGTGATATGAGGCTTATCAAAAACTTTTGTCCATTTAGTTCAACGTGCGTATCTGACGTATAGGTATTATTATTTGTTAAAATAAATTATCTCGAAGTTTAATTCCACGTGAATTTCATAAAATGAGTCAAAAGTGTCAAAGATCCGTTCTTATTTACCATAACACAAATTATCAATATACATCATTTCGCCATAACGGTGAGTATGTAAAGAAAAATTAAATTGACACACCGTTCATGATGTCAACATTTGGAAATAATAGGTATGTGATAATGATAACGCAGAGCAAATATGACATTTTAGGATTACGTTATGAAGGCAAACCGCGCGGAATTATTTACTTAATAGTTGTTAATATAAAAATAGATTTTTTATAAATAAAATTGTATGCAATGATTATAATGAACTATTATGATATTTTATCCGTTACACTCGCCTAAGTATACCTTGGTGCAAAAAATCACGATAAAAATATACTATTACATGTGATTCTATTTTTCGGGTCTAAAATTAAAATTTTAAGTATTTGATAGTTAAGCTGAAGAACTACATACAAGAACCTCACTATTTTTACCTATTTTATTTTATTTCTTTATATGAATAAATATAAAAAATTCATGGGTTTGATGTCAAAAATCCTACTTTCACTTTTTAAAGTGCTGTAAAAACTTATAGTATCTTTTTCAATATGAGCCTCGGCAGAAAAACAAAAAATTAAAACATGAGGTTTACATAAAAAAAAATGGAGTTTTAAAAAGAAGTTGTGTGAAGTAAAAATATAGTTATTTCAAAATAAGATGCTTATGTTTTCTCAATGCATGCAATTATTATTTATTTATTCATTTAGGATAGTCCTATCCTATCCTAAATGAATAAATAAATAATAATTTCGATATATAGAGCTTGTACACTACTTGCGTACTGAAAAAGAGAATGCATTGTTAATTACTTTATACGCTAATTACTTTATGTATTTGAATAAAGAGTTAATAATGATTGTTGTTATAGTGAAATTTTATAAATCACTTAAATAAGCATTCATGGACTTAGGCATCTCCAAAGCTACGAGAATCTGTTCGTAATCACCACGTTATGTAGTCACCACCAAGAATCAGGCTTCTCGCACGAGTAACGCTATTGTAAACAGTTTGTAACAATTTGCGTTTCACTTTAATTTTTTGGCGGCTATACCACTGTCAGTCGGTTTTCAAAGCCTCATCAGGGATTTGCACGATGCAAAGTGAGGTTGACATACTGCTAACATCAAGATGTAGTCGAATCTCGTAGACTCAGTGTAAAAGTTTATATTATTTGCATCCTAAGACAATATATGCCTACGATAATATCCTTTAATCGAACTTACTAAGTTTTAAATTACTTTGTGAAAGTTCTATCTCAATCAATTCATTTTCTAGAGTATTTTTGAACAGGGAGAGAAATAATGAAAAAGTCAGGGTTTTGAATGTTGATACAGAGCAAATAGGCATTGATTAGAAAAGGCAGGCCGCAGACCTACCACTATTCAAATTTTAACATTTTAATAGTGGTAGGTATGCGATAAAGTTGAAGAATACTACAACTTGTGTAGTATTTTTTAACGTAATCGTAATTCTTATCATAAGTACAGGGCTGGGCTTGCGGATTAGCCCAACTCCTTTCCCCTATCTTAATTTTCCTCTTCTCTTCCTATTATTTACATCTTACACTAAGGTAGGCAACGCATCTGCAGTATCCTAGTGCACTTACTCACTTTCATCAGACTGGAGCCCTGTTTACTGATAAAACTCCAGCGAAACGCAAGTCATTTATTCAGTTAATGTGTAAAAATAGACCTTTTTCTGACAATTGTTATCAGTGAAATTGTTTTTATTTCATTTTCATATTATATTATTAAAAGTTATATTGTTTAATTATGGTGGCGTATTGTACAATATAATTCGCTTAAGATGTGTATTTGGAATGATGAACTTTTCCCACCAACGTACATCAATCACATTGCGTTTTTATTTAATTTTCATAATCTTATGATATTGACAGATACAATAATTGTGGTAGCGTATTGTACTATATAGTTCAGTTAAGGTATATGATAATGGTCAGGGAGTATCTTTGCCTAACCGGTTGTCCGGTATTTATGGCATTGGTACACAGGTACGCGACCCCGGCCTCCCGAGCTACTACCGTAACACTCCTCATCTTCCGTTGCGGAGTATTTTTGTCGCAACTGTGTCGACCGTCCCGGGATCGGGCTTCCCCGAGTACTATAGTGCCTTACCTCAGCATGCGGGGCTCTACTGGGGCTGATCTCCATCCTCCCTTGCGGCTCGTGGGATTCACTATGATGAGTCTTAATATACCTAACTCTATACTGTTATGAAATATATGCGTGTATTGTGACTTTTTAAGCTGACTAAAAAGGTTCTTAGAAGGTTTTAGTAGAATAGCCACCATATCAAGACGTAGCGTGATAAGCGGACTAGTTACATTTCAGGGATTTGATATTATTGTATTTTACTTGACACTTGCATAATAGTTATATCTTATTGCCATCAAAGAAAAGAAAAGCGTGTATCGTGTCAGGCCAGAAAGTTTATAAAAGCGTATTCAATATCTGGAAAATACTATACCATTTGAAATAAATAAACGAATTAACCTATTTTATTTTTGGCCAATGCGAATATTTATTTCAATCAATGTAATAATTTTTTGTAAAACATTTATATGATGGACCACTGAAATTTATAACTTTTGATAAAATTAAATTATCATATAATAAGGCATCATAAATTTTATTTTTACTGTTATAAATTCAATATGCTTGTTTTAAATAAAGTAATGTTTATCGTAGATTTTTATTTTACCATTCGAAATTCTATTTACACCCTAACACCAACTGTTTATAATTAGTTTGATTGCTAGAGAATAAACTCAATCAGTCATTCATTAAGGCGACTGCAAGTTATAACAGTATAATTACAAAACACCGACGAAACTTCCAAAACGTCTCGAGCACACAAGCACAAGTTTTGAAGACTTGAATTATTCGTTCTTTTAGTAGCTTTAAGAAGTACTCTAATTTTCGCTTTATAATCTATGCTAATGATCGTTTGAACAATACGATAAGAAGTAAATTGACATTACAAGATTTCACTGATTTAAAATGTGGTGTAGATTAAATACCGATTTATTTAAAGTGTATATTATTTAGTGAATTAAAGAGGTTAGTAAAAGGATTACATACCTATAAAATGATGATTTAATTTTCTGAATTATTCATCAACGTAATTCTTCGCGCCTTGAAATATAATAATAATGTTATCTTAAATCTTCTTAACTATTTTCGCTTATTTATATCCAATCGTGTGTTACATTACAACAAACACATTTTTAGTACGTACCTATACAATTTTTGAAATTGGTTAGTGAGATTATAATAGTCGAATTTATAATCCTAC
Organism: Baronia brevicornis; assembly: GCA_031353405.1. Classification (NCBI taxonomy): domain Eukaryota; kingdom Metazoa; phylum Arthropoda; class Insecta; order Lepidoptera; family Papilionidae; genus Baronia; species Baronia brevicornis. The sequence goes on from JASFAT010002273.1 coordinate 121,444, forward strand.
TTAATATTATAAATGCGAAAGTTTGTGAGTATGGATGTATGTTTGTTACTTTTTCACGAAAAAGTACTGAACGGATTTGGATGAAACTTTACAGCAATATAGGTTACACGTCGCCTACAATTTGTAATGATTTTATGTAATTTTGGTCGTAATATAATTTTACTATTAAGTAAATAAAAATATATTTATTTAAAATGATCTGTCACAAAACTTAATGTGGCCAACCAAATTCCACGCGACCGAAGCCGCGGGCAAAAGCTAGTACTTAATTAAGAAAGTAATTTTATTCCTATACACTGTCATTGTTTATAATTAGAATAAATGAAAATTAATAACAGTTTATTGTAATTAATTTAAAATATATCATTCTTCCAAATATTCTTATGACGATTTTATTTAGATTCTTATGATCTTTAATTTAGTTTTTTGAAAATTTGATTTTTTATTTGTTTTTAGCACTTTTTTTGTCATAATTATGCAAAGAACCGTCTTATCATATGATTCTAATCATCATTAAAAACATATAACATTGATATCTATAATGCTACATGATTGTTAAAATAAAACAAAAAATAATGAATTACTAATATCACCTACTTAAATATCTATTATAGTTTTCATCTATAAATAATGGCTAAGGAAATTACATAAATGAGTAAAATTAAAAAAAGGTTTTCTATACTTTTAGTAACTATAGTAATATTAGTAGTCATTAAGCTTCAAAATGCATGATAGAATATATGATGATATATATATATATATATATTTGCTAATATGCAGATTAGCTTTGGTGTGGTTTGAAATGTAAAATTTGCCTTTCTTGTGGGAAACCCCTTGATTGCCCAGTCAATAGTTTCTTATGAAAGCCAGAAAAGGGTGGTGTTCAATAGTTCTACATTAAACAATGTTATTTTATTTATTAAGATTTTTATTTCATTTTTTTACTACTTTGAAAGTAACTTTCTGATTTTTTCATGATGGTTACAATCAATCCTGTCACCACGTTTCAGCTTGATGTTGAGTTCTGGGACAATATAAAATTATCAATATTTAAGTACAACATTGGGATAATTTACGCATAATGCCTATTGCTTTTTATCACAGTACACACTGGCTCATTTACCCTCGTATACAATAAGAAAAATGCTGCCAGTAAAATTATTTAAAAAAGGTAATTTCATCCAATAAAAGTAACAATAATTTCCATGATTAAAAGCAATTAACAATGCCCATATAGACATCTATTACACGAGCGTTGCAGACTTTTAAGAAAGCGTATTCAAGTTTTTTTTGAAGGTTCTAATGTCATATCGATTTGGAAATACAACAAAGTATCTGGAAGTTTGGAGATAAACAAATCATATTTGATCAAAGATGAATTGCAAAATTTGATCGGAAATGATTTATTAAATATGTGTAGATAAACCTTATTAACTAAACTGTAGTGGAATACAGCGAAGAAAATTATTTTAAACGATCTTGGAGCAATCACACATATACTTTTGTAAGTTTTGGTTTAGATTAAAATATATGTTTTAAGGACAGAATCGATTTATCTCTTCAACTGTACTGTAAAAGATCAAGAACTTTTATTTCAGTATCAGCTTAATAGATTTATAAAAATAATCTGTTTGTGGCAGTCTACGGCTGGTCATAGGCCTCAGCCAAGACCTCCAACACGAGCATACGTGCATGTGGAGCACACATACTTGATCTTCGGCTACTCATATCTAGTGTCTGCCCTATACAGATTTATTCTATCCATATTGTTCCATCTGGCCGAGGGGGGGTTTTACGCTACGTGTGTCAACGCGATCTCCAATCTTACGTAACCTTTATTGCGAATCATATGCACCAAAAAAAATCTCGCGTCTAAGGTATATGCGATGAAGACAGCTTCCTAAATATTGTCTAGCCCATTTTAATCCTATTGTTTTCTTTTTCAATGTTGTAAACTTTTTAGTTAGCCCTGGACAATTACTAGAATTTTTAGTTACCATAACATGTGTCCCACTGCTCAACATAGGCCACCTATTTCTGGAGGAATGGATATAAACCCAATAAGCTTGTCCAAGTCGAATTGGCAGGATCTAGAATTCTCTATCGGATTCTTCATAATCATATCCAGCTAGATATTAACCATGAATCATCATGAAGATGTTACTTAAATTGATGTTTATTTTTTTATTGTCTTTGCTAAAATAGTTATAGCACTATTTTATTTTGCAGATGGAGGAAAAATGCATGGATCTCAAAGAGTGATAATGTTTTGTCTCCTTACTACTGTCTTGCCAACGACCCTTATTGTGTCTTCATTATATTTACGGAATGTCAAATATGCAGACGTAATGTATAAAATATCAGACTCTGATGTTATTCAGATCCATAAAGGTCAATCATCAATTTTTTGTGAAAAACATTCCTTGAAAATGAATTATACATTTAATGCATTCCAAATGAAAGGGAAACCACATCTATCAAATAAAAGAAGACATATTAAGCTAAAAAAATCAATGACTTTGCCTGATGATACGTTGGAATATTGGGGATTTTTCCTTTTTGCTGGAGCTACTGTAGAGTTAAAAGCCTGTTCCAGATTTGAAGGTTCTAAAATATTGGTTGTAAAAGGTGACAAAATATTTAACACATGCGGTATCCTGGATGGCAGTAAATATAGAAAAGATCCTTCTTTGATAGAGAAACAAGGTCAAGTTTTAGTGAGTCTTCAAAATCCCCATAAAAAAAATCTCAATTCAGAAAAGTTAAACAAAACTAAAAGCATTCAAGATCCCATATCTCATGGAAATGGCAACATAGAGGAAAATACTAGCAATTTTGTAACTAAAAATCCAATACAAAAAAGAAGTGCTGGCAATCTACCATTATATAATCCAAACACAGTTTTAGATGCAGGAGTAAATCATGGAGGAAATGCAGACAATACACAAAATATAACAGAAGACAATTCAGTATCAAGCTTCGAGAATAATTTACATGAATGTTACCATGATAACATTCTTATGAACAATTTCTTTCCATATTCTAGGCAATGTAATGGTACTAAATATTTAGAAAACACAACAACGCTTAAAGTAGAGCATAATGTGCTTTCAGATGGTTATTATTATTATATATTTTATAGTGACAATGATATAGTAAGAAATGATATTCATGCCATATTTGATATTTATAAACCAACATTCCAATACAATAACATGTCTGATTCAAAAGTTTGCATAAATCAAACAGAATGTGATTTTGATGTTAACATTTTCAGTGATGAATTAGTCATTGTAGAAGTTCCAACTACAGATGGATTTCAAAATGATAACTCTTTTATATTGAGATCAGTCTGCCATCCTCGAACATCTGTGTATGTATTCTTCCCAGTGTCAGTATTATTGCTCATACTTTTGTTTGCATTTTTATGATATTATTTTAAAGTTTTATCTTATTCCTTTTTAATTAAGTTGAATATTACCAGAAATGTGATATTAATTTATTAAATAGAATATAAATTGTTATGTAATATACACATTATGTTATCATTAATCAATTTGTTTTATTCATTATTATATAAAATTTAATGTAGGAGACATTAATATAGCTCAGGGTATGATTCACTTCTAGTATAAATCATAAAATCTTATAGGAACTGTATGTAGCATTTTATTTTTAAAATAACTTATGGGACCACATACAACTAATATCAAATTATCGTCACATCTAGCCACTAATAGTAAACAATACTAGTTATTTAATGCTATTAATTTACGACTGGAGGTTATATAAGTTTTCCCATAGCATGTTTAAAAACAATGCAGTGTAATAATTACATTATTTTCTGAGTTATATTATTTTATATTTTTTCCACTTACGAAGTTCCATCTTTACTTCAATATTATAATCTGTAAAAATAGGAACCTTAATTATCAACTTCACCATACTTTGAACAAAATTTATTCCAAAATTATAAATAATTCGAAAAGAACAAAAACCAAGTAGAAAACAATGAAATGCAAAAAGCTTGGGAATACAGGATACAAATAAGGACCTGTCAAAAGAAAGTAATGAACTTATTGAGGAAATTTCGATTTATTATTTCCACATAGTTGTTTCCAGTTTGTTTCAACGGCTGAGTAGGTAGATCTTCTGGAAACAAAATTTTCACATTTGAGTCAAATTATATATAAACTTAGGTTCCGATCAAGAGTAGAGTGCTACAATTATGTCAATAACAATACAAAGAGTATATTTCATTGCATTTTATTTACCGTATTACAAAAACATTACCATATTATGTACAACTGGAAAAGGTAAAATACATTGTTTCCTTCTAGTACTTTTGTGATTGAAATAGCCTCTCCAGAACCCGATGAGACCTCTCTGCAAGTGGCAGAGAGGTTTACGCGGAACGGGGGCCATCCGGCCGTGCCGGTCTTATGCCTATGTTTATTAAACTTATATTGATACGTCTATTATAGTATAATGTAATCATTAATTAAACTAAAACAAAAATATATTGTTCCAAATAAAATGAGTTCCAATAAAAATTCAGCACAGCGGTACTTAGGAGGCTTCTCCTAATACTCACACCGTATAAATATCGCAATAGAATGCAGGACACAAAAGTATAAACCGGAATGCGCAGGCTCCTCAGATGAGGTTAGCCACATCATTGGGCATTTCCGTAATAGTTGTGTGATAGAAGTCCTCAATGTCCTTCAGGGCTCTTTTATCTGCTTCAGTCACAAAATTGATAGCAATTCCTTTACGACCGAAACGACCACCTCTTCCAATCCTGAAATCAATAAATTTTTACATTAATTTTGTTACTTCATAGCAAAATCGGTAAATTTTTTAGCTTACTATTTAAATTTAGTAAGTAAATTAACTTCTAAAAAATTCTAATAATAAAATAATTTGAATACATAAATTTCTGTAATATAGCACACTTCAAAGCGAAGATTTTAAATATAATTTTTTGAAATTTTTACTGATAAAATATGTGCCTACAATATAGAGAAGAACTGAAATATGCACATATCGAAATACCAGTACTGGTATTTCGATATGTGTATATTTCAGTGCAAATAATGCATACAATATGGCGAATTCTATAAAACACTTTCATAAAAAGGAACTTCATAGTTACAAAAAATTGTAATACATTTTCATTACTTCATTCATTACATTGCGCCAAAAAGTTAATTAAGCAGTTAAGGAAAGCGCCAATTTACTCATATTTACTGACAGATAAGCAGTATGGTAATGATTCATTACAGGAGAACAGCCTAATCATATGTCACGACAACGCCGAAATAATTTCTGCAAAGTTAGGCATGTAGGCACGTAATAATTGAATATTATATATGTAGAATTACTGGCAGTCAAGAAATAAATGTCTTAATCAACAGACATGATAATTAGATCCAAAGGATATTTGTTTAGTCTTATTTACCATTATCTTAAACATAGATATAGATGTAAATAATTTAAATTACCGATGAATGTAGTTCTCACGGTTAGTAGGCAAGTCATAATTAATAACACATGATACTTGTTGCACGTCTATGCCACGTGCAAGTAAATCAGTAGTAATAAGCACACGAGAGGAGCCTGTACGGAACTGCCTCATAATAACTTCACGCTCACGCTGATCCATGTCGCCGTGCATGGCTGACACTGTAAAATCACGTTGGTGCATAGACTCTGTAAGCCAATCGACCTGAAAAAAAATCATCTTTTTGATTAACAATCATTAACTTCTTATAGCTCATATCAATATAAAGGAATCCTGAGGAAAATTGTGTTAAATTAATTGAAAGTATTTAGATTTATGTTCTTTAATATATCATTTAAAATGTTGCATTTAGTTATATTACTTGTTTTGCAGTCCAGAATAGCATTACAAAATATTTAGAAAAATAAATAAGACAAAATAAATCAAATGTATGACTTTCAATGTCAATTTTAGTATAAATTAATATTTATGGTAAAATTAAACAAGATATATTAAGTTGTTAAAGTAATGAGATAACTTTTAGAAAACTCGACAAACTTCCGTTTTCAAATGAATAAATAAGAAGATATGCAATAAATTCAAACTTTGTTCATAGGAATAATATTTGCCTAACAAACACTCCCATGGGACGTGCCACAACACGCGAGCTGCGACTGATAATACCAACAATGCATTGGGTAGTGGAAGTGCAAGCCATGCCACAGTATCTCAATGGTTAAACTATTAGGTGCACAATTAAGTTCTCGCTGTTTGTCATTAGATGGCTCCAGCAGTAAGTGTTGGTCGATTTTGATATACCCAATATGTCATGAACCAAGCTTAGACATATGGTAAACAAACCTATACTTTTAGTTGTGTAAAACATCTGATTTTATGATAAATAAACGTCATTTGCGGGAAGTGTTAATTTTCTTTCAAATAAAAAAACGGCGTCTGAAGAGCATCCCGAGTAAAAAAAGTTTGCGTGCGGCGATTGGTTCCGTCGCTTTTAACACATTGAAGACGGGAATTTCCGTCTTTTATTTTTCAACTGTTGGCGACGGATGGCCGAAATTCACGTTTTTTGGAATCTGATGGAATATTGTGTAATTTCAAGTAAAAACAACAAAGACATGAAAACAAAAATAATAAAAAATGTGTGGGAACTGAGGCGAGACACGTTTCAGCGCATACCGTCTTCAATGTGTTAAGATGTCGATATTGACTGTCCGCGTGAAGGAAGGCCAAAAACATTTGAAGAAGCTGAGTTGGAGAAATTGCTCAATGATGATCCGTACCAAAGGCAAGAACAGCTTGCTTAGGTATTAGGAGTTACCCGCCAAGCAATTTCTAAGCGATTGCATGCGTTGTGAATAATTCAAAAGCAAGGAACTTAGGTTCCTTATGTATGGGCAAAAAAAAATATGGCAAAAATTGTAGCTAGCGATGGGTAATACTTTGAATAATAAATATGGAACTTTTGCATAATTACATTGCATTTTTATAAAAAAAAACAGTAAGAAATTAGTTGTGCACCCTAATATTAAAAAAAATCACCTATGCTCAAGATGACTACATGCTATAAATAATAATGATTTACATGACTAGTTACAGTCAAAGTCAGATGCCATTATACTATTAAAACTATATATTTGTAGATATTACTCTAACATTTGTTCATGTCTATTGTAGTGATTATATTTTATTTTCTCTCACTTAATTCAAAATGTTTTATTTAAAAAAATCAATTCATTGAAAGTATAAGTTTTAAAATTCACAATTAATGAGCATGTAGTGTGTTTAAATTAAATTATTGTGGGTACACTTTAATAATAAGTACTATTTTCAAAAAAGAAAATAGAATTTTTCATTGTCAATATAGATTTGGCCTCTATGGAAAATATTTTAAAGTTTATTTTATCTACATTTATGTTTAGTGTTAATTAAAAAAATATTATACATACCTGTATTTTACTATTTTTATTGCATTATGACATAATATTTACCTATTCATTCATTCATTTAAATTAATGGCTTTCAATAGTGCCAATACAGCATGGATGATTTTGCGATTTCAACAATGTCATGGAAAATTATCTATTTCTTTTTTAATTTGGAGTTTTTATGTATTTTATGATATAGATGGCACCTTATACTTACTTTTTTTTAAGATAGTGGGTTTGAGGTAAAACCAAATAATAAACATTATATATAATGTTATTTTTAGAATCCACATTTAAAAATAAATTACTTGGCTTGCATTTACAAATGGAAGATATGAACCATTTCCTAGCATAACCATTATAAACTTAGCTGGACTTTAAAAAAAATGAAAGCAGGATTTATTAAAAGGAAAAATTTACCTTGCGACGGGTGTTGCAAAAAATAACTGCCTGAGCAATTGAAAGTGTATCATACAAGTCACAAAGAGTTTCCAATTTCCAATCTTCTAATTCAATTGAAATGAAGAATTGTTTAATACCTTCCAATGTTAGCTAAAATTTTTAAAAAACATGTTAGATACAGTCAAATAAGAAACAAAAGAATATTATATATATGTATATATAATAGCTACTGCAGTAATTAAAATATAAGTATTAAGTACATATTTGAGTTGATATTAAAATGGTTTTCTTTGTTATCTCTAAGACACTGCATTCTATTACTAATATGAAAAAAATGTTCCATTGGAAAAGGGAGTATTTAAATGATAGTAGCCTTCTTGCTATATAAGTGAATCCACTAAAAGCATTTAAAAATATATATTATGCAGTTGATACTGGATTTTCTCTTAATAAAGCAGCTAGGAGAACACAATTAATGATGAATCTTCAATGTTAAATTCACCTATTCATTAATTGTTAGAGTGTGGCAAAGCACTTACACTTCTTGTGTGTGTGTGTTAAAAATGCCAGCCAGGGGCTATCACACTTCTTTTGGTACTGATGTTTGTTAATATAATTTTAGGATTAATTAAGATTGAGATAATATCCTTTAGAGAAGGAATGGCTAGCAAATTAAAAATTTTACAGGATAACATGCAATAAGTTTTCTTTTGTAAAGATTGCCTTGGGTGAAATTTGCATCATTAGGAGTAAGAGTAGAATGTAGTATGCAGCTAAAAAAAATTAAATTAAAAATTCTAATTTAATAAGTATTTCATGTTTAAAACAGAATCTATGAAATTTTTGCAGAAAACAGTTTTGTAATAAATGAAATGATTTTATATTTGTTTTTATTGATTTGTATTTAGTTGATTAGAACTATTTCCTATATTATAAAAAAATAATAACTGCATTTTTACCATATACACTAAAAAATTCTACAACACTCAAACAATTAATATAAGACACATATAAATAACAATGAAATTAAATTTACCTCTTCTTTCTGCACAAGTATACGAACAGGATCTCTCATGAAGCATCGAGAAACTTCCAAAACATCATCAGGCATAGTAGCCGAAAGTAATATGACTTGAACATCGGCAGATAACATCTTGAATACATCATGAATTTGATCTTTAAATCTATAATAAAAATTAATAAATAATACATAAAATTTCAATATTTTCATCTGGTCAATGTGTAAGCATTAGTGATAATTGTATGACACAGTAATAATATGCATATTTATACATGTAACTAATATGACAATGACTCACCCTCTTGATAACATCTCATCAGCTTCATCAAGCACAAAGAGCTTGATTGTATTGGCTCTCAATGCTCTTCGGGATATCATATCATATACTCGACCTGGAGTACCTACTACTACATGGACTCCACTTTCCAGCTGACGAATGTCTTCACGAACATTTGTGCCACCGATGCACGCATGGCATTTAGCATTCAAGTGATCACCAAGAGCTATAACTACCTATAACAATATGTCACTTAGCACTCCATTTTTTCTTTAAATAAAACAAAACACTAATATAACTCCATACCTTCTGAATTTGCTGAGCTAATTCTCTTGTTGGAGCTAGAATAAGTGCCTGGCATTCACGAACACTGGTATCAATTTGCTGTAGAATTGAAATAGAAAAGGTTGCAGTTTTCCCAGTGCCTGATTGAGCTTGCGCTATGACGTCGCGTCCTTCGATGCATGGCATGATAGCTCGCTGTTGAATAGCGGATGGCTTCTCGAAACCATAAGCATATATTCCTCTTAATAATTCTTCCTTCAAGTTCATGTCATCAAAGCTTTCCACGACTTGATGCCAATTAGTATCCAATGCTCCTTCGGGATCAGTGCCGGGGGCGCCTTCATATTGTTCTTTCGATGGCCCATTCTTGGAATCCTCCGGCCAATTTTCTGGTCTGTGGATTAATTATATAAAGAAAATATTAAAAGCAAACAAAATTTACTCTATAATACCCAAATGATGGCGTAATATTATAATGAACATGCAAAAATCGTTACGAATCGCTCGGCTGTCAAAATGGCATTGAAACTGTTTAGCATTTTTATATTTGATCGTCAAAGTAAAGTAACATTTAAAACTTAAAGTGCATCATTTAAAATATATTAACAATTCATACTTAATCACGTCAGAAATACACGTGCGTTTAGCCGGATTAGTAATATGTTCTCCTGCCACCGCCATGTTGGCAAATCGGCAGCGGTGGGAAATAAAGTAATTCGTCAATTATATCAAGGAAAAATTAAATGCCTAATTATATAGCTTAAAAGCGAATTTCCCGATTAGTTTTTTCATTATCACGTTTTATATATATTCGTACAATACATTAGTTAAACTTACCTTCTTTCAGGTGAATAGGACATGTTCCAATCGCGGTAGCTGAACGGAAAAGAACTAGCAAGGTCAAGTTATGTTTAACACAAGCTTTTTTTATGGCAATATTGTCGACTATTACTATGATGTTGAATTTGTTCATATACAATTTTCTTATATTTTTATTTAATTATTGGAATACTTAAAATTTAAATATTTTTTTATATCGCAATTAGACGAGTAAGTATAATAAAATAGGAATAAAACGACGGAAGTACGCACTATACTTCAAAAGCAAATGTCGAATTTATAAGAAAGATATATAAAGTCAAAGTCAAAGAAAAAAAAATACCATAAATATGAGCCCAGAAAAATTGGTACACCAATGCAGAAATTAATCAACAATTAAGGTATTTTTTTGAATATTATGTGTATGTTTTATTTATTTTTATAAATAAGGTACTACTCAAATGTCATATAATATATATTTCGTTCAAGTTCACATGTTATTTACTCGGCCTTTGATATTTTATGGCTCAGTTTATTTTCAGGATAATTATACAGGATAATATAACTCTTACAAATATTATATGATGTCAAGAACGATTACATCAAGAATTTCATCATTCCTGGCATCATTTTTAAAATTGCACTTATTATAAAATGATTTTTTTTATCTTTAATAAATAAAATAATTGGATTCGAAGATGTTAATGTTGGTAGCCTATTGGCTTTAATAGCTTTACCGAATACTGGGCCTGCGGGCTCGGAGCCTGCGGGCAAGTAAAATATATTTGGGAATCTGCACAAATCGCAGATTTCATCGGCTCGATGCCGTGTCGGAAGTACACATATGTGTGTGCCGATTTTAATTGATACCGATAAAATTATAGTCCCTATTACTCCCCTAAGACCTAAGGTCTAGGGAGTGAGAACCGACCAGGTACGTGAGAGAATCTCGTGTAAGCAGCTCTCGTGTGTTCCCTACTCTACGTGCTCGGCTAGAGCCGGGGTGCATGTGAATGTTGGTGTCGTGGGTGGATCACAATAACGTCGTTTCGGCGTCCGGATCGTGTAAGACGTTATGCGGGCGTTGTCTTTTCGGGGGCATGTTTAATATTGGGCGAATAATTGACTGATTGTACCACCAGCGGATTTTGATGGGATTCGGATCACTCGAAGTGCTCCTTCGAGAGTATTTTAAAGTCAGTTTTACGCTGGAACCCCTGAGCATCGGTGGCTCGAAGAATGAAGCGATTTTGTATAGCTTAAAGTTTATCTATTTTTTTTTAATACACTTGCGCGAAGGCGACGTAGGAAAAAATCGGCCGGACACATGTTTGAGAAGAAGCAATTTGTGTCTGTGGGACAGTTTGCTGCGGGCGTTAATCAAAGGGTGGAGGTGACCTAAGACAAAGGCCGCTTGGATCGAGCGTTTTGAATGTGTTTAGTAAAATTCAGATGATTGTTGAGAGAGAGTGTCTTAAGATTCTCGCGTTTGTGGGAGTGAGAGTACTCTCTACTGGTGCCTCTTGAGAAGTAAATTGCCTCACTTTTCTCAGGGTTGATCTCGATTCTCCATTTTTGGAACCATTTACTAAGAGTAGTGGCCGCGGCTCGGAGACGTTTGGACAAGCGGTATTTGACCTCATCAGAGGTGTGAGGGCATGTCGTCCACGAATAGGGCGAGTGACTAGTTCACGTGCTTGGAAATGTCGGCGGTGTAAGGTGAGAACAGTAGTGATGAGTGGCTGGATCTCTGCGGAACCTCCGGCCTTAGGGGGATTAGGGAGAGGAGCGCGTTCCTTCGACACGGAAGCGGAAGATTCGATTCCTAAGGAATTCTCGTAATTTGTGGACGAATCTATCAGGCACATTCATGTGGTATAGTTTGTATAAGAAACCGTTGTGCCAGACCTTGTCGAAGGCTTTAGCCACGTCGAAGAAAAGCGCTCCTGTGTTAATTGGTCTACGCTGGGATGTATCTTCAAGAGTGTGTTTCCTTAGGCGAAGCACCTGCTGGAGACAAGGAATGGTGTTTTCTGATAAATAAATACATATGTTTATTATTTATAATTAATTGTAAAATTTAGTTAAGAATTAACAGATACTTTTTATTAATATTTTCCATACAAGGTATTTGATTTAAAGTTTTTTTAATATTTTGATATCATAAATCGATGAAAATTAAATAGAATAAAAATATATCTATACTAACAAAATCACTCATAATCATCTAATTATACGTATATTTGATCATGACCTTTCTTCTACTCCCAGTTTTCTTAATTTGAAATTCTTAAAGTAAAATACAAAAATTGAGGAATTTTTCAACGGATTTTAAAAAAATATTTTTGTCTAATCAAGCTGTAGGTTTATTACAAACATAATTTAGTCTATGATTCTAAATCGAACGCAACATCAATTATAAATAGTTGGCACTATTGCATTTCCTGTACTGTCTATGAGTACGCTGCCATTTTGAAACGGCAGTGCTTTTTGTTCGTGTGGAGCGTTTGCTCGTTACGACGATCAGATCGTGTTTAGTCAAGTTTAGTTTTATTTAATACGAACTCAATCAAAATGAGCTGGCAAGATTATGTCGATAAACAGTTATTGGCATCCAGATGTGTTACAAAGGCTGCGATTGCCGGTCACGATGGAAATGTCTGGGCCAAGTCGGAAGGCTTTGAAGTAAGTTTCTCGCTAAGTCAGGTTTTATGTGGCCAGTGCATTGCTCTTTTGCTATTACTGTGTTTTAGTGCGCTGTTAGTGCTCATGTGCTATAAAATTTTCAGTAGGGTGGATGACGAATCCGGCAAGTTTGACAAGATGGCGACATGTGGTGATATTTGATTCAAACCTAAAATGTTCAAGTACTCTTTTCTTTGATGTCTTCTTTATAATCTTTTTTAATGTACGGTTTTTATAGAATATTATGCTAGCTTTGGTATACGTCGTTTCTATACGTATATTACTGTAAATATGAAACGCCGGCCGGTATTGGTAAGTTACACGTCGTATATATTTTTTCTGAGACCCATGGGTTTTCTATTAATTCCATTAACATTCCCATGAAGTAATTTAATAATTTTATAGGATTCAGGTCTCATCACCTCATCACTCTTTTAGTTTATTCGTATCATAAAATATTTTTAACTTTCCCCCTTTCGAAGATCAGACCTGAATGAATGTAGGAGTTATTTTTTTTTGCATTAACTGTTAATAGCGTTATAGTTATATCATTATCTTATCGCTTTAGTTTATATCATGTTATTTTATACGATCATATAATATGATATAAACTGTTGTAAAATAGTTTGATTTCCTTCTTTTTTCTTTTAAGAAGAATTGTTTAGTGTAATTTTTTTATGAATATGATTGTTTAGGTGTCATTTATGTCTTATATGTCCTATAGACTTCACCTAGCCATGTCCGACAATGTTTCATTCATTTTGAATGATTTAAAATTTTGTAAATAAATGTACATATTTTGCCCACTGTCATGTTTTCTTTATTATTTTGTAACATGGTGTTAATATAGGTAAAAGTATATTTTATACTGCGTATGATTACATGTTAATATTGTTTTAAAATATGTTTTATTAGAAGTATAAAAATTGTTCTTAAAATATTGCTTATCATAACTGCTGGTTCAAAATGATGGATGTTGAAATAATCCCCACACTTAATAGACAGATTGAATATTGCATATTTTTTTATATAACTCAGGTAAACTTCTACTACCTATGTATTTACTGGCATTAGCTCCCTTAAATGTTTTTTAGGACACTTTGGAAAGAAATGACATTTTTCTATTTATTTAATAAAAAATCTGTTAAAGATTGATATTAATATTAAATCACAACATTCAAGGTTAGTACATATCATACACATTAATATAATAATTCCAGATTTAAAATGTTTCATTTTCAGCTTTTATTAATTTTATTCTATCACTATAAGAAGATATATATGTATACACGAATAGCTAAAAGTTGTGATGAAACATAAAAGATGCTATTAAGTTTGCCTAAATTAATCTCGTCTCTGATTTAATAAACATGGTGATATGGTAAAGCAAATCAATCTGGAGCATAGATGTTGAAGTCTTTAATTTCATTAAATATTTTTTCAGTCATGTCCATATAATGCAGGAGTAACTAACTTGCATCTTTACTATTTGCATAGTCAGTTTTTTTTCATAAACTTTACATAGAATTCTATTTTGTATGAAGCATTCAATTTTAAATAAGTAAATGAAACAGTATTCAATTGTATTTTTATTTTATGAAAAGGGAAAACACAATAAAATTGAAGATTACTTTTGATACATTAAAACTATATTATTCTTTGTTTTACCACAATTTACTTGATTGATAACATCAACTCAACTGGTTGACCACCCCTGCTGTATTATATACTGGCATATATTAATATTAAGTTTGTGGAGGTCTGTGAAATTGTTTGAAAAGTGTATTTTCTCACTTTATTCTTAGGAGCCCCAAGAAAGATTACTGTTTATGATTCTTAAGGTTTTTATCTGATTATTGAAATCTGTATGTAAGCTATCATAAACTACAGGAAGAAAGCAATGGTTTGATATTTTACACTATACATTCTTAGTTCTGATTGAGTTCCTAGATGTCTTTTTCATGTCACCAACAAAATTGTGGTAAATTCAGAGATCATAGGTGTAAAGTTGGAAGAATGAAGTGATTTAGAGATAGAAAGGCAGAGAAAGAACATCTTTGAACACTCTAACAATTTTATTGTTAGAGTGTTCAAAGATTAGACGACCGACCGACCGACGAGAAAGGTTACACGACCGATTGGCTCAGTGGCGAGGCCCTCCGCCCGCGGAGTCAATGGTCGCGGGTTCGATTCCCGCATTGGAATAAATATTTATATGGATTTTTAAATGTTTATTCCGAGTCTGGTAACCCCCCCAATCCACATTATCCTTTCCTGCCCCTTCCTTTCTTCTCTATCCTTTCCCTTCCTCTCCGCCAATGCACGGTCTGCCGTGCCAATGGATGCGTGGCTAGGGGCGAGCCTAGTCGTAAGCGTGCCGATCGTCCTGGGGTCGGGCTCCCCCGGGGACTATGGTGCCTTACCTCAGCATGCAGGGCTCTGCTGGGGCTGACCTCCATCCTCCCTTGCGGCTCGTGGGATTCACTAAAGACGAATTTAATATACCTAATTTGTCGAAAATGACGGCGACGTGGTTCGCCACCCGTCACGTCCTGATTCTCACGAGGGCGAAAAGCGACCAATGACGAGCCGTTTCGCTGCGATGAATCGCAGCGGATGGAGCTCTGTGTTCTCTGCCAACCCCTGGGGGGGGATAGGCGTGAATATATAAATAAATAAAAAAAAAATAATTTTATGCCATTCAAATTAGGAGACGACCGATTGGTTTCAGTGGCGGGGCCCTCCGCCCGCGGAGTTAATGGTCGCGGGTTCGATCCCCGCATCGGAACAAAAATATATATGAATTTATAAAAAAATATTTAGAGTCTGGTAACCCCCCCAATCCGCATTTCCTTTCCTGCCCTTTCCTTTCTTCTCTATCCTTTCCCTTCCTCTCCACCAATCCACGGTCTGCTGTGCCAATGGATCCGTGGCTAAGGGCGAGCTTAGTCGCAAGCGACCGTCCTAGGATCGGGCTCCCCCGGGTACTATGGTGCCTTAACTCAGCATGCGGGGCTCTGCTGGGGCTGACCTCCATCTTCCCTTGCGGCTCGTGGGATTCACTAACACGAATTTAATATACCTAATTTGTTGAAAAATGACGGCGACGTTATTCGTCACCCGTCACGTCCTGATTCCCACGAGGGCGAGAAATGACTAATGAAGAGCCTGTTTCGCTACGATGAATGTGAGAGGAAGAATGGATGAGTGTGGAGTAGGCGGGGAGGGTATGCCGGGATCTTTGCAGATAGAGCTCTGTGGTCTCTGCAAACCCCTGCGGGGGATAGGCGTGAATATGTAAAAAAAAATAGTTCATAATCATGAGCATGCTTGTTTAACCACAAAGATAGTTATCACACCAAGATAAACTAAAACAATGGTCCAATTTAAGGCTATTAAATGTGGAAAATGCCAAGAAAACCAAATACAAGGGGATGCTGGACAAACATCTTGACAGAAGAAAGTATAAATTTTTTTCTAATGTCGTGTAATTTGAATGGACAATGCCCATATTTTTCAAATTGAATAATGGAGATTAGTGGGCTTTACGTTCAGTCACCTAATTGCGTAGTGTATGTAATGTACTGTATTACATATTATATTTATATTGTGGTAAAGATGTTTTTCTGGAATTTATATTATTATATAGATATTTTTTTATTATATAGATAAATTTTCTTGATAAGTTAAATAAATACTGAAATTGGTAACAATATGTGTAGACAAATATTAATATTTTTATAGACTGGTTACAAAATATGACATTTTTTAGACATTAATTAGAAAGGTATTTTATAATGTTATATTTCTGTTATTGCACACAAATAGAAAGTCTTGAAATATCTAAATCCAGTAACGTTTACTATTTTAAAATGGTTTTCATTAAAGTTATTTTATGAAAAGTGACAGCCAAGCTCTTTGGGAGCCATGTGTTTTTGAATCCCTTTGGAATTCTAATGTGGTTTTGATGTTATATGTATTTTTTAATAAAATAATAATTACATTGATTGCACAATGTTTATATAATTACATGTATAAGTTGAATGAATAAGGAAAATGTAAGTTAAATTACATTTGTAATTTTGTATTATTTATTTGCTGAAAGTTTGTCCTTTACTGTATATATAAAAGCTAAATCTCAGAAAGCCAAAAAATCATGTCAACTACTCTTAAATGATTTCGCGAAATGCGGACCTGGTCTATTGTTTGAATCCAAAAGTTTGGAGCGAATGAAACTATAGGATATAAACTGGAACCTCCAATATCTATCAATCTGTCACCATTCTAATCTATCTGCATCATAATAAACCATCAGTCATTTTGGGAGGTCAAATTCAAATTTTATAGCACAAAGCACGTAGTAAAAACATTATACAATGTGTTTTTTAAAATTGATCAAACAAAATGTGCGGATATTAGACAAGAAATTATCCATAAAAATACCAAAAAAAATTTAAAACACCTTGATTTTTGAAATAGCTAATTTATAAAATCATATATTTATCGAATCTTGTCTAATATTCACACAATTTGTGATCAAATTAAAAAAAACATTGTATAGTATGGCAGAGTTAATAAGAAGTTTTAAGAATAATAAATCTAAAGATTTTTAATATTTTGGTAACAAATGTAAAAATTTATATATAATATCTTAGACAAAGCCTGTACCACAGCTAGGTTCGTCTTAGGACTAGTATACAAACTCTATTGTTATTGACTTCGTTATGCTTACAAAGTAACCTTATAATTTCTAGAGGAAACGGAGAAAACCTGATAGCCCTCGCGTAATAATGTACTTTTCGTTGTTATCAGATAACAAAAGACGAAGTTGCGAAGCTAGTGGCCGGATTTGAGAATGAATCATTGCTGACGGCTGGTGGAGTGACGATAGCAGGCACGCGATACATCTACCTCAGTGGTTCAGACCGTATCATTCGCGCAAAGCTCGGCAAGGTCGGCATGCATTGCATGAAAACACAACAAGGTAAGCTCGTGTCAAACGACACTGACGATATTCTACTCCTACGTCAAAGATTTGTCTAAACGCAGATATTTTATATCTGTATAATGTATTGAAACTTAAAGAAAAGCCGTATTATATTTAATTAAGAAAATGAAAATTTTCATCACATTTGTTTAAAGTTAAAATTATGAGATGGATGTTAGGAGAATCGAACTTGCACCGCTTGGATCACAAATGCAATGCATTTTTGGGGTACAATATGTTAAATATCTAATTTTTGGGACGTGCATTAACCTTTAATCTGTGAGATATCGAAATGTCAATTTCTAGGTATTTGTGGATTCCATTACAGGACTTGCGTATGTATCATTGACGTGTTAGGTTATATGCGAAAGGGAGAACGATTTCATTCTTAAATTTTTCGTGTATGCGAAGGAGTAAGATACATATATACGGTAGAATATGGCCGAGAACAAACTTTTGTGTCAGGACGCGCCACAGAAGAGTTTTTAATGTTTCCTGTCTCAGGACGCCTCACTGACAAAAGGTTAAGTAATATTTTATTGATAACAGAGCTATAACATAAGCTCTTGCGGAGCTTGTGTGGCTAGAGTTTAAAAAACAAAAACAGTTATAAGGTTAGACGCGTAATTGACATTTTGAAAGTGATATCAACTATTTCATTCATTCTCTTTTCTTGTAAATTTTGAAAATGAAAATTAAGTTAATTTTTATTTTTGAACTCCTTATGATGATATGCATTTAAATGAATAAAATACAATTTTGTTGCCAAGTCTGGCGTTTAATAAAACACTTATTGTTATGAATGTAAATTATACCCTATGTGGGAGTGTTGGTGAACGCACATATTATCGGAAATAGAAGGTACGATTTCAAAAATATATATCGGTATTATATAGGATTTTCTTTTCTTCATATCATTACCAAAATGCCACCTTTATGTAAAAATAACCTTTATGTGTAAAATTAACTTTCGAAAATGTGAAAATTTGCGGTCTCCCTACTCCATAGAGTGTATTTATTTACGTCCTGAACATAACTTGTAAATTTATATAATTCTGATTTGATTCGGCTGTCTTGGTTTTGCCTTTGACTAATAAAATAATTCCAGTACTATACTTAACTATTTGTTGCTGGGCGTAGAAAAGTTATATTAGTGTGTGTATTTGATTGATACACACACTAATATAATATGATGTTTACATTTTTAAAAAGATTGTACTTTTTAGTTTAACTTAAAACTATACGCGATTATATTGATAAAAATAGAGGAAAGTTTTTTAACCAATTTATCAAACTGTTTTGTCTTGTGTATTGCATAAAACCTATTTTGAAATATGAAATTTACATACGTCAATGATATTTAAATTTAATTAGGTTAATTTATTTGTTGACAAGTAGCTGATACCATCGACAAATAACACAAATTCGCTATGAAACCGCAGCAATCCACATTTAATATATATGTAAGAAATAAGAATTTTTATTTATAACATTATTAAAAAAATAATATTGTTGCAGCGGTCGTAATTTCTCTTTATGAAGATCCCATCCAACCCCAGCAAGCTGCATCTGTTGTGGAGAAATTAGGAGACTATTTACTTACCTGTGGTTATTAAAGGTAAGATCAACAGAAAAGTCTGTTTACTTATTGTTTAAAAAAACATTTTACTTTTTAATCTTATAGAACTTAAATTTATCAAAATTGATGATTGCATTTATTGTAATGCAAAATATAAAAAACAAAACATTTAATATCAGTTATTATTATGATTTTTATGTCTTAAATAAAAAATGTCTGTTTTGTGAAATTCAATGCCAAGTAAATGAAATTATACTAATTATACTGATTAAAAGTTTTCTTAATGTTTAATGTTGCATATAATAATGTTGCATGTTGTTGAAATATTGTTCTAAAAACAAAACCAACAAAAGCGAACACAGTAGAAAAAATGGTTTATTTTGTTTGTCAAAATGTTAAAAATTTGCACCTTTATTTCTGCATGTGTTTCTCACGCAGTATAAAACAAATGATGAATTATTAAAATACAATTTGTCTTTCGTTAACCCTTTTCTCAAACGTTATTTTACGTTTAATTAAATTAATGCTTTGTTGTTTGAAATGAAAATACTATTATGTGAATATTAGACTACATGTTAGGATTGCAATCTGCCCGGTATTCGCTGATTTGTTCTATAACCGAGCCAAATTCCGAAAATAATGTTTAATAACAAAGCGTTGCCTAGCAGTCAACGACCTTTATATATTGACAACCTTTATATATTGACAACCTTTTTCTGTCACACAACTTTAAATATTTTTTTGTCTATTTTTAATTTACAATGACAGACAAACTTTATCCCATGATTATATTAGGTGATTTGTTTTCAATAATGTAATAAATTATGGAAATGAAATTTAAAAGAAAATATTTATTACTTATACAACCAACTCCAGAGTGTGGTCATAAATATACACTGATTATAAAAAAATTGTTGTATCAAGACATAAAAACAAGCATTTAAAGTAAAAAATTAAAAATCATCAAACTATCAAAAAGTATGAAAAAAATAGGTAAGAATATACGCACGTTTGTTATGAAAATGATCCTGATGATGAAAATGTTTTTCTAACTGAATGTAGGGATGACAAGTTTACAGAAACAATTTTATTGCTAAATAAAATATAAAAAAGCAATATTATTACAGTTGTGTAAGTGATTCGTGTAACTGTTTTCGTGTTATAATTGGTATTGAATATTTACTAAGTATGAGTATGTGTTATATTATAGGCGATAATTGAAGATTTGTAGTATGTCAGTTGCGAGGATTTTAAAAACGGGTTTGTTTACATTTATTGTTTTCGAAATTTTGTTGGAGTATAATTTCTTTACCACACTTAATGACGCGTACAGCTGCGTAAAAAAATTTTTGATTCGAATTTCTTTCAAAAATATCCGTAATAATGTTTCAATGAAGCTTTTTGCCCTCATGATTTATTGATTTTACCCTATTTGATGACGATATATTGTTAGAATCTAAAGCTTCAATAAGCCTAACGATGAATGGTTGATATTTTCGTAATTAAATTTGATTAATTTTATATATTCTTACATATTTTAAGCACATTTAACATATTTTTGCAGTAAATTTATCAGGCAATAGTATTCTAACATTCAATTTTCTTTTCAGATCGAAGCGCGCCGTGATCTAAGAATACTATAAGATAATATTTTTTCCACAGGGAAATAAGTAACTGCATTTTGTATATTCTATAAAAGTGATAAGGACCGTTCATTTGTTTTAATATTTGATAAATTATGGCGGCATCAGTGTCTGATGTGTTTTTAGTAACTGATGGCAGATACAATTACTTTGCGGATTCTGGATACTTTTTACACGCTCACCGCTTCCATAAAGTGATTGTTCCTGCGATGCTGATTATATTTGTATTAAAGAAAAAAATGCTTTTATTGACCAGTATAGTGAAGCATATTCATTCAGCTTTGCACGCAGGTCTCGAAGATGATGTATAGAGATTTTTTTAGTTTTCTTTTCAAGTCATCTGATATCTTTTGGTCTGTCTTGCGTTTATAATAAACGTAAAGTTTAATCGTGGGAGCTCATAAATCAAAACTATATCGAAAACAGATGCTTGATGAAGAAGTATAATAACCACGTAATGAAATTACTGTAACAATATACAACATAATTATATATGTAATTACAAATAAGCATTTTGTGTAAGGGCTTGTTACAAATTGAAAGACACTGTAACCCAAGTAAAATATAACGATTTTTATTGAAAATCTCTAGTCCCACTGGAACCATCGTGTGAGAAATATCCAATTTATCGGTGTGGGGCGGCTGGCCCGGCCCGTCTTTGACCCGGGCCATGACAGTCGCTGCCATCTGCTATGCTTCCTTTTTTATTATGCCGCATTTGTCATCTTCTGTAGTGAATATTAAACATTTGCATTTTGTTTTATTCTATTTCTTAGCTGCAGTAACTAGAAGCGCTCAATTATTCTGTATCCTCAAACAAGGCTTGCAGTAAACGAAGGGTGCATATTGTTTATATTTGATATTACTACTATAGCTTTGTACATTGTTTCTGATAAGCGATGGGAACTGTGTCTATCTTATAATAAAATGATTTGTATTATACTTTTTGTTTTCTTTCGTCGTGACCTCAATGTTGGAATGTAAATGAAACTGCATATTGCTATTGAACATAATTTATTTTCTTTAGACAAATCTACAGTTATAAGAGTTAAGTACACTCGAATATAAGAATTGGTATAAAATGTTAAAACTCGTAGCTAGTGCCTATCAAGTGATTTGGTTCTTTAAGATTACACGAGAGCAATATTGCAATATCTATTCCTACTACCATAAGAACAAGTTGGTATTGAACAATGTCCATTAATTTAAAAGTATCTTATTAACGTTTTGACCTTATCATTATACATTCCATAATTGGAAAAGATTAAAACAACGAAATATTCTGACAATTAAGTAGTTCTTAGTCCATTCACAATTGCAATAGGGTTTTTGAACCAAAGCCTTGGATGTACATACATACATATAAAGACTACTTGGTGAACTATCTACATTTCTACAGTTCTATTTAATAATAAAGAGGGGGAGGAGAATGAAAAATACATGGTTTTATCATCTTACGAATAAATTATGCGTTGTTCTTATAATCTTACAATGCTATAATATACATTCGACTCAACATAAACGTGGTAAAAATACAATAAGAAACTTGTAACTTAAAGAAGTAACAGTACTAGGATGTACAATTCTGTATTCACGATCAGTTTTTGTGTACCTTTGTCCGTAACAAAGGTATTTTCTTCTAACACCAATGTTTCAATGGATAATGCGCGAAAAAAATTTCTTGAAATCAAGTAAATGATAGAAACGCCCTTAATTTACGGTTGGCGTGGTATACACACTTAGCATCAAGTTATAAATAAGGTAACGCGTCCCGGCCACGTAGTCTTTTCTCCATTCCCTATGAAATGCCTATGGAAGAGACTTCATGGTCAGCCTAACGGTAGAGTTGTCACGTCACGGATGCTCTAAAGAGTAGTGACGAGACTTTTTCCAGAGACTTCTGAAAAATCCTTTGCGTTGCTTCTGCCCTGGATGTTCCTCACCTGTTAATAAAAAAATGGACTTCATTAATTCATCATATTAATTTATATGTACGATTAGGTCACTAACGATATGAAATTTCCGTTAGCCTCAAACGGCAAGCTAATTTATCATTTTCCTGTGTACATTACAGTGTTAGCTTATATCACAAAAAGTTCATTTAGGGAAACTGCAAAATACATTTTAAAATAACTTAGCGCAGGATACTTTGAGATGTAAATTTAAAATCTTTGTTTTTGAATTTTGAACCCACATTTCACTCTATAATCCCTATCGTTGTTGTATGATGGAATGTCAAGTGTACGCTTGTGCCTCTCGGGCTTCGAAATGGTCGATAATTTGTGGCCGCCGCCGTCGCATCGTTACCGAAGCTTTACAAATAGTTTGGCAGTTTCCTCTTTGCTTTATATGATAAAAAATTCTTTTTCAACTGTATAATTAAAAAAAAATAATTAACATTTCATATATATCTCTTTTGTTTGAATTAGTCATCATTGTTATTATGTTTCATTATTAATGGATCCACTAACTACCAACTAAAATTAGTAGCAAATGTTTTGAAAACTTTAGAGGGCATCATGAAAACGAAATATGACATTCAATAACCGCCTTAAAGATATATATTTCTCATATTTTGTTAACTCATTAAACGTTAATTTAACGTAAGAATAATATCATATTTCAGCGAAAATGTAAAATAGCTCGCCGTTATTAGGGCATCTGAGAATAGCATTGTAGATGTTTTCCAGTGCACGTCCCAAATGCCAATCGCGCTGCCCAAAATAAAATGTGAAACATTCAACATGAAAATACGTAAAACATTTCACATGTAAAAATTATGCAAAATAATAAGTATTAACGTAAAACACAAAGTAAAAAAAAAAATTACAAAGTGATATCTATTTAAAGCAAGCGTAGTGGAGGCGTAACTCAAGTTCATTGGCTAGATTCCCCGCAAAGATTTTTGATACATGTGCTCACATTTGGAAATTTTTATTATTAATACACAATCGCTCCGCTCATTAGAATTATTTGTGAAAAAATAGTCATTAAAAATATTTTTATACTAACTTGTGAGACATGGCGCGTTTGCAAAAAAAAAATAACAGTCAAGAAAACGAGAAGGTTGTAATCGCAGGTTGACCAGTTGATAAGCGTGATTTGTGTAACTGTGTCATGGTTTTACTAAAAAAGGCAAATAACACAAACGAATTACATTTTATATTTCGTTGTTTGTATTTCGGGGGTCGATCAAGATTGAAAATTATTTTAAATACAAAATCGGGTCACGGAGATCATCTTTAGGAAGTTTTGAGGGGTAATAGCACGTTGGGGCGTATGTGGCGAGGGTTGGGGAGAGGCGGTGCTAGTGTAGGGTTCGTCGACATTTGGTGAAGGGCAGTGAGGTCGCTGCGTTCGCTTTCGACGGCGCGCGGCGGCAGGCGCCCTATCGATCGCAGCCTCCGCTCTCCCGCATCGAAGCGGAGTCAGTCCGACTTACTCGGCACGACACCAGGCCATAGATACGATATCATGTATTGTGTTGTTTTATACACCCTTATAGGATTTTATTTCACGACTATAATCTTGTTCATTTTATAAAATAATTGTGTGTAATAATTGGATTTTATGAACATTCTAACAGGGAATAGGTATTATAACGTAATTATATTTATCCATTACAGCCATATTATACCATATACCCATAAATATATTTGTGCCGATGCGGGAATTGAATTCGCGACCATGGCCTTCACCACTTAATTATTATTTTACTAACTTTTATTTTATCACATGTTTTGAAAACCACGTGTTTTAACAAGTTTTTTTAATAGCAATAAATACAGAAATATTCTATAATATAATTTATAAATACGCATATTCGTAATTTCTACAAACTTACTAGTTTGGTTTATCCTCCTATTGTCTGAGATTTTTTAATTCGTAATCACATGTATATCTTAGTTTTGAAAGAACCGCTATCCAACAAAAGCAAATGTCAATGACTTTAAGTAGCCGCTAAAGGAAGTGTATACAAAAAATAGACATGCATACGAAACATACAATTATTATTTTGGTTATTTTTCTTTAATATCTGATTTTTTGATCTAATTTTTTTTCTCCGGATTCGAGAAATTTCGACTCGAAATTTCCGGGAATTATCGTATGTCGAAAATTTTTTTAAAACTATTATATAAAATCATAAAATTGCAAAATAAATTTACGCTAGGTTTAAGTACCTAACTTAGACAGACGGGCGTCCAAATTTTATCAGCTTGCGATAGACTTGGCGGCGAACAGTCCAGAACAGAAATCCACGTATTATTCTCAGTTTAAAATGTTAGATTTCTGTTAAACAATTTAAGTTGTTTAATGGACAAAGTGTGTAGAAGAGGCAAGCACAAACATGAGAGAATCATTAGACCTAGTACTGTAACGTAAAATAAACAGCCTATCGTCACCCGCAGTGGCCGCAAATGCAGATTTGGATATCTCGGCGGCGTCGCACACATTATCTACTGCAATGTGATAGCTCTTCTTTGTTGTACGATTTATTTGGAATACTGAGTACATCAGCGAAATTTAAGAAAAATTTTGTTAAATTTGCAAAGTTTGTTAATCTAAAAAGCTTTTCTACCGACACTGTTTTACCGCTTATCCTGCGGATAGGAAGTGAGCTTGCGTGTCGCCCGATCGAAAGAATTTAACGTCGTCCATAGACTCAGCAATATCATAGTCATTGCAGTAGAGTTGCCGAACTTAAGAGATATGTTTATATTGTTTCTCGTAGGTAAGTACTAAATTTCTTTCCATAGCAGTAAGCAATGAGGTTAGTGTTAATACTATTATTGCTATAAGAAGGTTGGTTATTGAATTCATATTAATTAACATTTAAATATCTTTCCTGTGCGGCGAGTATAGGATAATAATTAAATATTGTTTGTGCAATATGATGTGGCTTGTATCAAGGGCCGTTGTACTCTGTTCAACATCGCGTGACCTTTTATCATTTGTCTGAAGTTCATTACATATTTGCACTAATAATAAGTTCGCATTAATTTAATTAGTGACTCACTTGTTTTAACAGAATGGCTCGCATTAGTTAAACCTATATGCAGTTTACCTAGATTTAAATTCAGTATAACGAATTAACGGGAAACATACAACGATTTGATAAGTGAGAACTCTGTTCACCATTGCAAATTTGTCGGAGCATTAAGTCCGTTCTTTATAATTCGTATATTACAATACAAAGGAGGCAAAGAAAATCATTATTTCGTTTTAATAGTACAAGTTAAATTCAATTCGTTAAATTCCTGCAGGATTTTATTTTATGATATTAGTTTTTGTTTGATTTACATGAAAAATGTTTAAAAACATTATATCATGAATTTCTCATATTTTATACTACTATTGATTGAAGAAATAGATTGGAAAATATATTTTAGAGGAATTTGACAACCGCCGGCATTGACTGAAGTCTCAGACATCATTGGTGTTGGGATAAACCCGCCGCTAGCTTATCTGATATAATATTGTGAGGTGCAACGAACGTATTTGTGACTGGGTATTTTTTCTGAAAATTGGTTGGTTTTATTTTTTCTATAAGAGGAAGGGAAACAAAAAGCGGCTCATTGATAAAGTAACAACCGCCGCAAACAGACGCGCTTCCAGTAGCCAACAATACGCTGTAGGAAGCTATTATACAGGATTTCTCATTATCTAACTTGATTTATGTTCCTATGTCCCCCATGTGGAGCAGAGGGCATCTGCAGTGCTCCGTCACCGCGTTTTATCTTGAGTTACGCGCTTTACTTCGCTTCAGGACATTCCGATGCTGCTATCGCCGTACCTCGTCATGTTTACTTCGGGCGACCTTGGAGGTTCCAATCTAGAGCTTGCTCAGGGATATAATTGGGCTCCCAGCGGAGAGTTTGGCCGATCCAGCTCCTCTCGCGACGCTTGAACTTTAAGCTCTTAGCAATCAACGCTTTTAAAATATAATAAAACTTCATAAACATTTTCGCCAGCAGGTACCAATTTTTTATTGAAATCTGATTGTTAAATACAGTATATGATAGATAGTATATGTAAATGAAAATGTAATAGTTTTTCAGAGCTCGAACATTGTATTTTGTTTATAGATATATGCATATGAAATTACAAAATTGTTTAAAGGGAGAACGCGTTAAAGTCAGATTAAACAGACGCGGAAAAAATCAAAATCAAGAAATCAATTTTCGTGGTGATGTAAAATTTTAAGGAGGATTTAGAATTTTTTCTATTTCAATTTTCCGTGTTCCTTAATATGCATATCCTTCAATTTATATGCAGCATCCTTATAATTCATAAATGAAAAATAACTTTTATGAAAAAATTGAAGGATGCAACGCGGTGTTGATGATGCACGGTTCTTAGAGAACTGTTGTAATGTGATATAGTCTCAAAATTAAACATTATTTGAGATAATTATAATTTATTCATTACATTTTAATTAATTAATTATTTATTTACATAATAAAACTGCTATTATCATCCTAGGTTATTCACCTATTGTGATAATGTAGTCACAATTGTGTTTTCAAATGATAATATCTATTTATAGTTTTGTCGGTTAGTAATAATAAATGTCATAATCGGTGTTGTTTTCTCGTTCTTTCAACTCACTTTATTAAATATTAAAAGAAATATATTTTTCAAGCAATTCTAGAGTTAAACTTTTATATGGAAATTTTTCATTATCTAACCATCGTTATATTTTATAAATTCAGTTATAAATTCAGCCTTGATCAATAAAATAAAGATCTAGAGCTATATTCAACAGACTAATATACTAAAGTAGTATGTATATTGATTTTAAAATAAATTGAATTTCTGAATACAATTCTATGTGTAATTTTATATTTGTATATACTGCTGTGTGCTGTCATTAGTCATATATGTATTCTAGGAGGTAGATTTACCTTAAAAATTATGAATCATGACTCATTTTATACAGTAATCGGAGTATCGAAGCGGAACCGACCTTCTCCTACATAGCTATCTAGGTCCTTCTTGAGTAGCGGCATTGCGCCTACAGACCGCACACATGCCCATGTGTGTAATGACTTCTCTTTAGGTGTCATTGTGTTACATTACGGACGTTGTATAGTGTACGATTTTTATATACTACAAAGTTAAATTCCCTCAGTTGTAATCCTACGAGGTTACTTTCATTCCTTCTCATTGCTATCGTCTAATATATCCGCGTTATATATGTATATGTATATATATATATATATATATATATATATATATATATATATATATATATATATATATTTAAGCACACAGTAAAGGTAGGTCTGAATTAACTAAATAATTAATTTAATAAAAAGTAACTACAAATGAATCACATTTACTCGCAATAGAGCTTATACAGTGACTATGTGTGTCAGTAGACATAAGTAAGCGGTTTACATATTTTGAGATAAGTTTTGGAAGAATTTTGATTTTTCACGACATTAATTAAAACTTAGAAAAGAAAATGCTTCAATTCCATAGATGATATATAAGTATAGTAAAATTGGAGTTAATCGCTTCAAGGAAAACCAGCTGACCGAACTCAGTCTATACATCTTCTTTTTAACTTATTTTGTGGGATAGGAAGGCAAACGAGCAGGCGTGTCTCCTGACGGAAAGCAATCAACGCCGCCCACAGACATCCGCAGTGCCATAGGCAGTGCAGAAGCGTTACCAGCCTTTAAGACAAGTGTCATTATGGGAGGGGGGTTGGGCCTCCGGAATTCAACCGCTTACCGGACGAAGCGCTAGCTAAACTACCACTAAGACGCCGGTTTTCTGCGGGATTGTGGTAGGTACTTTTCTGGGCAAGTCGGCCCATTCATGCTACAGACAAATAATATGCCATTCTTGACAAAGTATTCTTTTGCGGCGTGACTCTACCACCTTAAAAATCTATCATTAATCAGACCACACACGAGAATTACGATGGTCTACTACAACCCTATCACCACGACCCAATGCTGATTCATTATTTGAGTATATTTTAACATTAATATACTAATTGTGCAATTATGCTGTTCACATGCTTTAGTATTTATACAAAAAAAAAAAAACATTAATTAAGCACATCGTTATATCTACACGAAACGTGTTGCAGATGAATCTGCAACAGGAATTATAAATTCTAGACGAACGGATTAGTTCAGTGAACTCGTTTGTAAGTAGGCAGACGGGCCAGGTATGCTAACGGTCAATTTTATTTTTATCCAACTACAAAACGTAGATTAGTACCAATTTGATATGTGTGTTATTAATTTATTAATATATTTTTAGTTGGTATGTTTATGTTATAGTTAATATGTTTTTTTCTTCTCAACTTAACCAAGTTTAACGCGAATGAGTTTTTGAATTATATTTAAATAGAAAATCTCTCAAATATAACTACATAAAAGTATAACTTTTCGGTTGCCTTCCGTAGAGTCTACTATACCTGAAGATGCCTCGTATTGGGGCGAAACACGTGTCGTTTACAAGGTGAAGTGGTAGTGGGTGTTTGGTGTTGCGTATAGTGGTTGGTGGGTGGAGAGTTGCTGGCCGTTTTTCGGAAAGTTTGTGGTTTGAGTTCCAAATAAATCCACTTTATCCAGCAGGAAAACACACATTATTAATTTTCTGTTATTGTTTGCTTGTTGCGGATCTAAGCTAAGTAAAACTTTTGACTGTCCACATAGTGATGGATTTCCGCAAAGTAACGCCTGACTCCATTAATTTTGTTAAAAGTATAACTTCTTAACACTTGTTGACGTCTTTGTATCTAAATGTGTTACTTATTATACATCATAGATTGATTGATAATTCACTTTACCCAAATCGATTTTAACGATCTTTAACGACTCTGTAAGGAATAGTTAACTACACTTTTAACCGTAGACATATTTTGAGTTCCAACGTAAAATTTTAAAAACGTTAAATATATCGCAACGATATCTAGGGGCTAAGGAGCCGTTTCTTCAACATACATATACATATTTATTTGGAACCTGTTACATTAGTTACTAAGTTGACAACATGTACGTTATTCCGTAGCATACATAGTTAGAATTAATTATCGTTTGCACCGTGAGGAGTCAACAAAAACCGTCATTGGCAGAACCAGTCCGTGCAACATCAGCCAAACTTGGCCGATCAATGTAACTTGGAGTCACCGGACTATGTTGGTATTCGTGCGTTCTGTTTATTTTTGGTAGCTGTTTGACGTCAATTATTTATTAATATTCATCAATAATGATTTACGTTTTTTGAAAAAATGAAACAGTTTTTAGTTTAAAAATTAAAAAACGATAATGTATTCAATAAGTTTTTTACGAGTATACTCGTAAAGCTAATCATATTAAGACTAATTTATTGCAATCTTTCTTGAAATTTAATTCCCAATTTACTGAATGGGACGCCTACAGAGCACTAACACGTTAACCGTGTTTAAATTTCATCTTGAGGTATTTGCTGGAACAGGTCCAAATGATGTAAATGTTTACCACCAGCTGTAGCCCAGAAATAACTGTAAAATGGAGTAGGTGTTGTAAGGGACTGCAAAAATATGACTTGCGAAATAATGATGAATAAATAAATTGTGAAATATGTTTTTATGTATGTAGTATTACAAAAATAATATTGGGGAATAAGTGCGATTAATTCATAAGATTGGATGAAAATAACCTAAGTGAATTTTTACATATACTATGCAAAAGCACATTGCATTGAAACAAAATTCAGTCTACATAAATCTTTAATTCTATTAATTTAAAAAAAATGTTAAAGGGTAAAAACATGATACACTATTATTATATTATAATATACTCAGTGGCACAATTAACTGCCCTCCGCCAGTCTTATCTAAAATTTCGTAACAAATGTGTTTTTTGTCGCTTTTTTGACACTATTAAATAATTTATTTATTTTGAGTAAAAAAAAAACAAAAGTTATAAATCTACAATTCATGTATAAAAAACAAATTATGTATTGATAAAATGTCCTTAATTTAATAGTTTCATCCCCACCATCTGGATGATTGGCGATCCACTACGAGGCGCTTCTCTCGAAACTTCTTTCCGCGGACCACTACTTTGTGGAACCAGCTACCTTCTGCGGTCTTTCCGAACCGATACGACATTGGCACCTTCAAAAAACAAGCCTACACATACTTAAAAGGTCGACAACGCTTCTGTGACTCCTGCGGTGTTGCGATTGTCTACACGAGCGGTGTTGATTGCTTTCCATCAGGCGACACGCTTGCTTGTTTGTCCTCCTATCCCATAGAAAAAATTTCTGAAAATTTTCACAATTATTTTTATGAAATTTTAAAATGTTATGCAGTGGAATTTGTATATTAATAATGAGTGCCAGAGTGGCACAAAAATGCTAAAGTAATTTTGGTCAGGAATGCGTTTTATTCAAATGCCACTTTCGCCGTTTAAAAAATATAAACAAATTCCTTGTAACAGACACCGCAATACCTTCGTGAATATAAATGAAGTGTTTATCTTTGTGTAAAACTTTCTTTTTCAATTACATTATAAGGTCAATAACTCCAGTTAGTCTAAGTCTACAGCGATAACGACATCAAGTCAGGGCATCAATTAAGAAATGCCACGACACTTCGTTCTCCAGATATAAGTAATGGATATGTATGTGTATACACTAACTAACCAATTAAGCAGTTGGTAGTTCAACGCTGTGGTGTCCATATGACGCCATCTAATAGATTCTTGAACACTGACTGACACAGTTGTAATTTTACATTATAAAATTTTTAAGTAAGAAGAAAATTTATTTTTTATAGAGAATCTTTGTAAAAAAAATCCTAATTATTTTATTAAAAAGCTTTCAAATATTTAATTAATAATACATAATACATATATGAGTATTGAGAGTGATTTTCTTTTTAGTTTATTTCGAACAGCGTTTTTAGGAAATACTTATAATTCATAACAGCAAGATCAAGAAATATAATGTACGAATTGTTGTATTTATTTGAACGTAACGAAAGCGACGTGTCTGTTTTTCAATAAGCTCTGTATTTGTTAATTATATTATTTTTGAATTGGTTTCTGGCTAGGTAAAATAAATCAAAATCATATCATTATAATATCAACTGCTGTAATATTCAAAGAAATATTGAAGTCTTACAA
Source organism: Baronia brevicornis (assembly GCA_031353405.1). Lineage (NCBI taxonomy): Eukaryota > Metazoa > Arthropoda > Insecta > Lepidoptera > Papilionidae > Baronia > Baronia brevicornis. The sequence goes on from JASFAT010002273.1 coordinate 153,723, forward strand.
ATAATCACTTTCATATTTCTTAGGAACGGTTTTCGTTTTTTTAAACAAAACACGATCTTTAATCAAACTAAGATATGAGTATCTGGATTGATAACGAAATTCTAATATATTTTGTTTCTTTACGTGACGAACATTGTATAATGTTGTGACTTTTTATTCATACGAAACGAAATATTTTTGAATTCAATGATATACGCCGTTGCCGTTGTGAATTCTTCAAACAACAATTAATCGTCATTAACATAGAGGTCGCTTGCATTGTTATATTTCAAAAGCATGTTGCCTACCTACTCAGATGACTAAAGACGGATGTCCCACTATCTGTGTTTGTTCTATTGATATGTCACGTCTAATGACATGCTGACATTGTGTTCTAACGTTCTATTATCATATCAGCTGAGTGTTGGGATGCTTTGTGTCTAACTCAAAGCCATTTGTGTCGATATTGTTTTAAATGTGCTTATACGTAATTGTAGGTGATCGCTTTGTCGTTGCTTTTTCTAATATGTTATCTCTTCCTGGGAAGTAACGAACGTTCTGTATACGTATATGTGTGTATACGATATGCAGACAGACCATTGCAAGCATCGTTAACTGTTTACATTACGGCGTTGCGACCCGCCAGATCTTTGTCTCGTCTCCAGCTCGCCGAAAGAAAGTTATTATTATATAATACTATGATCGTTTATCAAACAATTGCAGTGATATAATTATAACATATTTACATATAGATAACGCTTTATTAGGCAAACTATAGCGAGTCAAATAAAGTCGAGTGACTTCGAACTACCAACATCAGCCGGTTTGTATGGGGTGAATTTTAATTTCCGCAAAAATTCGGGTGTCCCACGGAGTCGTTGTCGCCCCTGCAGAGAGGGGTAAGCGACGTGGTACGGGGAGAGGGTTTTAGGAGGGTGGCGAATAGGCATGCGCGTTGGCAGTGCGATTTAACCCTAGGGGAATCGGCCCGCACCCCTCATACCTTGCCATCACACTTTACCGATGCCTGTTCGATTATTATTAGGCACTCATTCAAGCCTCTAAATCCCTGCTATAGTAGTGTAACGTTTCGGCTTACCGGCTGACCTTGCTTTTAAGAGCCAGAAAACAAAGACCAATCAATTATATAAAGTACTTACCGTTAGCAGAACGAGCAGCCGGTGAAGTGGCTTCCTTGCTGCGGGCGCTTTCTTTCTCCTTTCCATTATTACCTAAAGAAAAAAAAGTATAAAATACATTTAAGACAACGCGATATTTGGTATTACGCTAATTTTGGTAAACATTCATTAGAATGTTAATACTGCAGTATTTGTTTACTAACACTACGTAACACTTTATTGTAACCACATTTCGTTCTTGAAAAATCAAAATATTTTAGAAATGAAGACTTAAAAAAATAATGACTTAAGAACAAACTACTACTATAATCGAATATTTATTCGATATGTTTTTTATATGTATGTCCCTAAATCCATTAGATAATAATGGTGTACCAATTACATATATATACATATATGAAAATTCAGAATCATTTACCGGATATTTATATAGCTGTTTTCAAAACAATTTAACATTAAATATGAGTTTGCTGTAAAGACGATGATTGTCAAATGTACATTACCCTTTAAAATGTAAGGAATATATTATATTTATATGTTATTTAAATTTATACAGATAAAATTTAGATAATGGTTAGTATTGGATTCGAGTTTTGCGTTTTAATTGAAGTATTATAAAACTGTTTGTTGGATAATTTTATAATTTTTACTTGAGTTTGAAATATTAAATCATCAAAATATTTTAAGTTGCTGTACCCAGAGTACATGCACGGGTACAAAATTTTAGTTTATTTTACAATAAAATTAAAAGGAGCGTTTTTGGGTCCATTGCCCAGCTTCGATGGTTGTGTAAATTGTACCACAAATACATGAAAAGTAATAATGACCTGGACATTCTCTGTGATAGTGTGGTACAATTCACGCATCGTATTTAATCCAACATTTAAATTTATGTATTATATTTGATCTGTTTGCTTTTACTTTTTGTTATTACCCTTTGTGTCCAACCTTAATAAGGACTCCATTATAATATGTTTTTAGCATTAAATAAATTAAAAAATATCCTATTGGAACATCTGTGGACTATAAATATAAGCGTAACATTCCAATGCTGGATATTGGGCTACCTTATAAATGTAGGTGTAGGTATTGCTACCATAATTACCATGTGGTAATTTGGTTGGGGATCGCAGATTGTTTTTTTTTCTCGGGCCGACCTATCCAATGATACTATCTCCCACAGATACTCGTACGACATCCACGGGTCGGAATGGAATGGCATTGAAGAAACAATTCGATCTAAGCCGGAAACGTAGCGCAGAGATACGAGGAGAGCAAGCAAGGAGTAGATGCGGCATAGGCGCATTCCCGGGGCGATCCTTTTTGCTTGGCTGCTCGTTCGACCGGTTCCTACAGCGATCGTTCAACCCGTGGTGAAATGCACGCAAAATTAAAATTATTTGACTTTCCTTTGCAATTTTTCGAAAACCGTATTTTCAAATGTACATTCATTTTCATTCATTCATTCATATGATTTGATCAGATCAGATTAGATTCATTCATAAATCACCTGCCTCAATACGTTTATTTATATTATATTGATTTATATGTAATATGTGTGTTTATTTATATTAAATTTTACGTTGATTTATTTTATGTTATAACAGCTTTGGTTTACATAAGGATAACTTAACGCCAATAGGCATTCTCTCCCAGTCAACTTTCAGGCAAAACAGAGAAATATATTAGAGAGTAGGTGCAGTTAGTAAATTTAAAAAAATCATAGTAATATATAACTTCGTAATATAACCATAGTAATATGTAATGCCTTCAATAGGTATTTAAGTTCAATATTACTTATCAAAGGTTATCTAATATAAGGAATTTCACTTTTTTGATTGTTATTTTAGAAGTGCGTTTGAAAGTAACGTTCTGGTTACACAATTTGTCCAGCAGTGATACTAGTCACTATATGAAAATATAATTTCTTACCATATAATATACTGCAAACATGATATCACGCCACCTCATTTTATATATACCATCCAAATGGTCAAATTTTTAAAAAACCATAGGATATCAGTTTTTTGTGTTGTAAATATCCAATATAAAACTCTAACAATAATATAGGCATATATAATATGACAACAACAATGTTATGAAATACTCGTATATAAAATAAATACCTATGACTTTTTTAAATTATTAATATAGATTAAACTATAACGACTATATTTAAGAGACCACAATTAATATTATTTAGATATATCAATAGTCGTTAATATATCATTACAGTTTGTCGCAGTGCTGCATCGGATCCCAGTTGCGAGTGTTTGATTTGACGTGGAGGCGGGCAGGCCGGCCTTGACAGTGGCGTTGACTCGCGCGTCGTGCGGCCGACCGCGCTGCGGCCTCAATCGGACAACCGTCGGCCCGTCGCGTACACAACAAACACATGTCCCATACCATCTGTCCTTTAGATCCTAGCATAACCGACTTCGCAACACATGTAGATGTAGCCTGCTAGTGTTAATTTTAAAACAAACGATTCTTCTCTCTTCTATAAGATTAATGACGAATAAAAAACATTTATAATTAATTGAGCATATTTCTGCATCATTTCGATATGAAATAAGTTTTTTGTCTCTACATATACATATTTCACTTCACTCACACACTTTTAAAATCACATACACACTCATTCACGCACACACATATCCTATTAATACATTAAACGCAAAAACAAAAAATGAAGTAAATGAAACGTCTCTTTTTTGTTAATGCCTAGCCTTCTTTTAATTAATTGTTAATTATGTTTGCTTAAAAAAATGTAAGTCCCCAAGTAGCAGTAAGATATGTAAATATTTTCTGTAATCTGATTTAAGTGCCATGGATTTTGTGAGCAAATATATAAAAATAAAAAAATAAAAGCAATAGGATTACTCGAGATGCTTGCCAACAATGATCGCGTTCAGATGTGATGGTAGGTAACTGACGGTCATACCGGTTTTGACAACAGGAAAACCAACCGCGCGGATAATGTACAATACCTATAGTTTAACAAACTACCACGTACGAATCGATTCGATATAATCACATATTGTTTAAGGGAACGTAAATATTGTAGCATATGGCTGTTTTAAAGTTAGGGTTGACGAAACAAATGTCTTTTTTTAGTTCATAGTGTAATATTCAACCGTTTATAGTAGTTCTGGGTTTTAATTAAAAGTTGCTTAGTAAACATTAATTAATTTTTGATTTACTTTACAGTGCATTAATGTTCTTATTCCATTTTGTCCGTTTGTCTCATAAAACAAAAGTAATACGGATAAGGGAATGCCTTTTATATTTGCGAATATGTTTAATATATTTAAAAATATATTGTACCCAATTGATGCTTGCAATATTCACAGAAGGTAGTTTATGTAGCCATATTGGCATACAGCACTAATTTAATATGAGCCTCATTGAAGCAAGACGGAATTTAAATAATAATCATAATAATGTAGGAAACTTTATTTACTTGGAAATAGCACGAAGTAAAACTAAGTACCGATGTCATTTTTGCTGTTATTTGTTCCTATAGAAGTTGTACTTTCGATCGGAGAACGCAACAGAATTTAAAACTTACAATCTATCTATGTAGGACGAGAGTTTTATATGAACAAGTGGATAGCTTCATGTGAAAGTTCACGGCACACATACATAATTCTAACTTAGATCGCTGCGGAAAAGTTCCAAATCAATTTTATGATACAATTTTATATGGACATTGGAACTTTACTTATTTGCTATACTTTGTTGCTATGCAAGTTTTGGTAGAAGGGTTGTACCTATCGTGACAAGCTGGATTTACATTTCAAGATACTTTTTAGTATTAATTTATTACTTGACACTTGCATAATAATTATAGCTAATTGTCATCAATGAATTGGAAAGAGACGCAAGTGAAGCGCGGCGTCGAACTATATTAGATTACTACGAGGTCATGCTCGAGCGTGTGATACGTATGGGTACCACTTAGGTTAAGCCCGGTATTATCATGCACAACAAAATTTATTTAATTTCACATGTCCATATCTCCTGTTTGAATTTATTTATCAAATATATAATTAAATGTTTTCATATGTGTAATTTATTGAGATGTACATCAAGGCGTTTAGTTACATCTCAAGTTGATTATTATCCTTGGTTTCAGTTCTGTGCAGCGAGAACGAGCGAATTCAAATCCTAGTTTTGGCAACTGTCTACCTTAAAAATTACGTGCACTGGTCACATTATTTCGCGGGAAACAGTGCGTAATCGATTAAATGCTTTACGCTTCGAGCTTACAATGGGATTGACTGCATCACGGGTGCAAATAAAATATAATGCATACAAAATATACTGAACTAATTATATCTGAACTCTCGTCCAGGCTCAAAACGATATTATGCAATGCAACATATACGCATATAAAACATTTTGTTTATAAACAGTGACGACTCAAATAGCGAAGTTCGCTCCCTGATAATGACAATATTTTTTGTGGATCTCATTAGGATAAGTGTCTGTATGGCTTAAAAGCATTATATTTTTAGAGGCGGTGTGTTTGTTCTTTCCATTTATGTTTGAGCAGATTTTTTTTATATGCATTACATTTTATATACATTTGATACATTACAACTCTTACAACCTTTACCTATACGATAGACTTAATGTGTAAAGCGTAACTTGTAAAATGTAAGGAACATTGATCATATAAATTAATTTCGATGTGTGTACAGCTTGTTTTGTACTTTTTGTGAGCTCATGTTTTTGTGCGACTGTACCCGGCCATATGGTTCTGATGGTTGTCGACAAAGACATGACCATAAAAGCTTTTAGGTCGCCTGCTTATATACGTTGTGAACGTATGGCGGTTTTACACTTATGGTTCATTTCAAGTAAAACACCATTCTCTATTCAAAATTTTTTGACTTAAACATGATTTAGATTTAAAAATATTACAACCTTAGCGTTTATTCCTTAATCATCTTATAAAGTACATCATTGTATGAATAATGATAATATATAATACATATAATATTTGTATTGAGTTTTCAGTTAATATTAATAGAAGTAAAAATTCATGCCACAAGGATGACAATAGGTCTGTTATTTGTGTAATTGTGAACAAAAATTTCTTATCAAACATATAAGATTATTTAAAATAACAATTAATTAATTTTAAGTAAATGAAATTAATATGAAAGTAGCAAACTGTTAAATTTTAATAAACATACTGCAATAAGAATTATTATGAAAAAGTTTCATGTACTTTTACGCATATTGGTACCTTCTATATAAAATTCATCTAGGTTGTTGACTAAATACAATGTGTACCTACGGCAGTAGAATAAGATTTCGATATGAGAAACGGTTGGCTCGGACTAGGTATGTTATCGACCGGATGTAGTCGTAGATTTGGTCGGAGACGGATGTACCGCCATTTGCATGCACGTCGCGAAGCCGGCGACAATGCGCAGAAGGCTCGCACCGGCATAATGAACAACGCAGCGGTTTTACCAAATATTTTTATAACAATAAGTCCTTACACCGTATGTATACCTAGTACAGATAATTTTTGTTATATTACCGTGCCATTTGCTTCAAAACCTACACCTTAATTAAAATATTAACATTTAAAATATTATATAAAATTTTTGTTCATATAATATTTTTGATCTTAATGGCGGCATTAGTAACGGTAACGTTGACATAGAAGTGAGAGATTTTTTACTTTCACTGACTAAAGATATGACCTTCGGTTTAATATTATGGTGTATAGTACTTATGATATACTAAATAATTATTTAGCTATTTGTCAAGCCTTGATATAATGGAATGGCGAAGCGGCGAAATGATTTCAATGAACACTTGCTTTTGATTCTTGCTTCCAAAATAATTTTGTAATATATGTCACAGATATTGATCCTGGTTAGTTATTTCTTGTTTTTAAGTAGAAGTTTGTATGATCGCTCTGAAGCAGCCCTAACTTAAGTCAATGAAATTTAAACTTAAAACGTTAATGTCCAGTTATTCTGTAAGGAATCACGTTTATAAGAAACGATAATATGCCGTACGACGAGAAGGAATAGATTACGGATTTGGTGACATTAAAAAACTGCATAATATAGAATACATATATGAGTGGTATACAAATGAAGAAAACATTAGATTAACTCTTGTAACGACTTAACATGTTTAATAGTGAAATGAAGGTATGTTCAGATCTCGAGCGCAAATCGCTAAACCAAATGGTTAAGACTATGCTCTTGCGACCAGCCTGAGTATCCATAATTTTTCCTCAAAATAAAATTAATTAAAAAAGCAATCTTCATAAAAATGTACACAAAAATGTTTATAAAAACAATAATAATTGTATTTTATCATGTTGGATTAGTAATCTCGCTAATTCATTATTCAATTAAAGTAACCGAGCAGTGCTAATCAAAACGGAGATAATAACGGCAATAAGTATTCTTCCTAGTCTTATCTTATACGTAATTGAACCCCGCCCAGGCTTATTATCGTAATGTATGGTTAAAATAGTAATAACACACATATAATTCTATCGATAATGCATAATTTCTTTAGCGGATTAAAATGTATTCGGAAAATATTGCGGAAAATAGTTTCAGGAAAAAGGAGATTATATTTACTTTGTGACTAACAATTTTCGGAACAACTAATTTAATTTGACGTGTGTTGTAGTTATATATAAGTTCAAAGATAATTGCAATTATGGAATATTTTTACATTCAGTATTTGTAGATTAAATTATATAATTTCACATGAAAAATTGCTTATGATCAAAAGTTGTTTTTAAAATAACATAAGGGCGTGCGCTAAGAATGAAGTCAAGGCGGTTCACTAGTTGGACGTATTTCATATCTATTTTTAAAATGTGACATTGCCTATCGTCAGACATGTACCATATGTGTGTGCGTGCTCATCGATAGAATAAAATAGCGGATACAGCGAGCGAACGATTTCCGTTTACTCGATAATATACTAAAATTTAACTTCCCTTGATAAAATGAGCGACGAATAAACTATTGAAAAGTGGCCGATGACGATAAACATGATTATGACGGAATGATTAAGTGCTTATCGTTGTGATATGGCACAAGTATCAACGTTGTTATCATTATCGGTTGTGAACAAAAGTAACAAAATGGAAAATGAATGTCTGAAAAACGTGCTCAATTATAAGTGCAATTTCTTAATATCTTGATAAATTCTTTGTTAGTCATCAATATAGCATACTAGGAATCAAAATATGGTATCAGTAATTGATATATTATTTGAATAATGAATTCAGGAAAACGCCAACAATACATTTTTGCTCCGTGCAAATGATTTCTTATCCGAAAATTACTTCTATTCTTTTTTAACCTAAAGTAAAATATAACAATACTGCGTTTTTATGGCTTTATAATTGGAACATTGCAATTTTTTATACTTTTGTTTATTTGAAATATTTCTGATGTAAATGTATGAGTACATCATTGTATGTAGAAATACTAGCATCCCAAATAAATTGATGGCAGCAGTGGTAGTCCTGTATAAGTGCCAGGCTGCAGTGTCAAAAAAGTATTTGAAATCATTTTTAGGGCATATCCACTACCTGAGAAATCTCTCTAACAACACTATATTTACCGTGTTATTCGACCCAAATCCACGAATATTATATGATGAGCATGACAATTTACTGAAAATGTAACCCAATCGTCACATATACAAAACTGCTTTTTTTTTGAATATACAAATAAATCTGGCAGCATTCCAGAATTTGCAACAAAAAATATCTAAAGAAATTGGTTCACCTCACATATGTAAATTCATGTAGGTATATGAACATAAATAAATTATGTGTTTTCGATTTATGCCCTTTTCGCTTTAAAATAAGTTATTAGCGTTATTAAGTGTTACTCGTGGCAATGGGAAAGAAATACGTATAAGTTACAAGAAATAGTGAGGTCGTATGTAGGGCGACGGTGCAGTCGCCTCGGCCTCAAAACTTGATCGCTTACCATTTTTGGTATACCGACCGGTTTTGATAGAATATGAGTATTTGCTCGTAACCGTTTACTTTCTACGTTAATATTCAAATTATTTCAATCGTATATAAGTTTCCCTACACATGGTGACTTCGAGAAAACAGGTTAATAAATAAATCATTACGGGTCATCTAAATGCAATGTCCATTACTTTTCTGTGAATGTATTTATCACCAGTAATAAATAATAGTTGAGTCAGATAACTATCACTCCTTTCACGGATCTATTAATCATGGAATATGGGTGTATTGGCATGTAATGTATCTCTCCTCTCGCGCGATGCGGTTCGCGGTGAGTCATGCAAGTCGACAGTCATGCAGGGCGATTAGGCGACAACTGTGATTCACTGCCCCACGCCATGCCATACTATTATGCACATATTGATGGCGCAGGTAACAGAATCGCCATTGTATGCTGTGCTCTATTGTAAAGTCAAACTTTTGAGGTCCCCGTAAACGATTGTTAATGTTGTATTGTTTGTTATACGATACCAACGCGTAGGCTTATTATTTAGATTGGAACAATATCATCGCCAATTCAAACGTATAGAATCAAATTACATGTCCCACGTATGGGAATAATTTTCATGTAATAATAATGAGTAAACGTTAAACAGCATAATTTGATTAAACCTCGTGTCGCGACAGGCTTAATCTTAAAAGCAAAATTTAAAAAACATCCAAAGCTTCTATACTAAATTCAAATGAATTTATGTTTTATTATAATAATAAAGAATTTTTTTGTCGTACCTGCCTACCGTGATAAATCAGCAAAATTCGAGACGACATAATTATAGCTAACTTGATTTGCTTAAAATATGCACACGCCCCAAACCAATTATGATTTGCGGATTGGAAGGTAAAATTTATTTAACTGTAACCCAAAATCGCAACTGGGAAGAAGGATAACATATTTTTAAATGCCTTAAATGAAATGTTAGTCAGCCATCAATTAATTCCGTATAAATGGTATAAACCGCCATATACTGAAATGTAACTGATATAATGAAACATTAGTTCATCAAAATATATACTAGTGGTGCCATCTGTTAGTAATTCTGAAAAACAACATTATAAATTTAACCGTTGGAAATGAACTTTTGTGATTTGGATTATAATTATAATACATTTTCTTATTTTTGTAAAAGGATTTTTAATTTGAAACACATAATGTGCTCATTTTAAAAGAAAGTGTGACCTTTAGATTGATATATTTACTTTTAAGGATGGTGAGTCAAATCGAATGCCAATACTTTAGGAGGCTTGTTTATTTTTTAATCAGTTTCGCACCATCAGTGACGTAAGATCTTTTTATAGCTGTGAGATATTATTTTAAACTATCAGCAAACTTCACGGTAACTATTTATATATATTTTTATATTATAAGTAAGTGAATTTTATATAATTAGTATTAAGAATTTAAAGATACCAAAATATGTCTTGGACATTGACGAGGTCCTTAACAGCGTGGTGAAGACCTCGAGGGACGAAGGGAACAGGTTTTGTGGAAGGAAGCGTATGGGCCGAAAGTCCAAGCTCTCAGACGAGACACTACAGTTAATGGACATGCGGCGTGAAGTGACCACACATGGGGAACAGGTGGCACTCACCAAGCTTATCAGGAAATGCGTGGGGCGGGACATGCGTCGCTCTAATGCTGAAGCCATTAAAGAAGCAATAGAGCGACACAAGGGCCCTAAAGTATTTGCACAAAAGCTTAGGAGAAGCCACCTCACAAAATTAAAAACCCAGGATGGCAGAATACTCACGTCGAAGTCTGAGGTTCTCGGTGAGATCGAAGACTTCTACGGCAAACTATACGCTTCTCATGCACCACAACCTGAACCCGTTTACAATGATCCCAGAGCCACGCTTTCCCGCCACTACACCGACGAGCTGCCAGATATTGCCCTCGAGGAGATGGAGTTGGCCCTCGGACAACTTAAAAATGGAAAAGCCCCGGGCGAAGACGGGATTACTGTAGAGCTCTTAAAAGCAGGAGGTCGACCCGTGCTTAAAGAGCTCTGCAGAATATTCAATTCTGTCGTGCAGAATGGGAGAACTCCTCGAGCATGGAACAGGAGCATAGTCGTCTTATTCCACAAAAAAGGGGATAGGACGCTACTTAGCAACTATAGGCCCATCTCGCTCCTGAGCCATGTCTATAAGTTGTTTTCGAGGGTCATCACCAATCGACTCGCACGAAGACTTGACGAGTTTCAACTCCCAGAGCAGGCTGGGTTTCGAGGAGGATTCGGCACCATAGACCACATTCACACAGTGCGGCAAATTATACAGAAAACAAACGAGTATAATCAGCCCCTGTGCTTAGCATTTGTGGATTATGAGAAGGCCTTTGACTCCATTGAGACCTGGGCTGTCATGGAAGCCTTGCAGCGGTGCCAGGTAGATCATCGATACATCGAGGTATTGAGATGTCTTTACAATGCCGCCACGATGTCCGTTCGAGTACAGGGCAGTCAAACAAAACAAATCCAGTTGTATCGCGGTGTGAGACAGGGGGATGTCATATCCCCGAAACTGTTCACTAATGCACTGGAAGACGTTTTCAAGACGCTAGACTGGAAAGGACGAGGCATAAACGTAAACGGTAAGTACATCTCACACCTGCGTTTTGCCGATGATATCGTGATCTTGGCAGAATCGCTAGAGGAACTGCAAGGGATGCTGAACAGCCTAAATGAATCCTCTCGACGAGTCGGTTTGACCATGAACTTTGATAAAACTAAAGTCATGGTCAATGATCATCTGGATCCACAACCGACCGTCGTCAGTGGTAAAACTCTCGAAGTTGTCCAGGAGTATATCTACCTCGGGCAAGTCTTGCAATTGGGTGGAGACAACTTCGAGAAAGAAGCCGATAGAAGGATTCAGTTAGGCTGGGCAGCATTTAGGAAACTCCGTCCGGTCTTCTCGTCGCCCATACCTCAGAGCCTGAAGACGAAAGTCTTCGACCAGTGTGTCCTACCCGTACTCTCCTACGGCGCCGAAACGTGGACGCTGACAGTCCGTCTGCTTCATAAGCTCAGAGTCGCTCAGAGAGCTATGGAGAGAGCTATGTTCGGAGTTTCTCTGGTAGATATGTTTCGGAATGAACAAATCCGCCAGAGAACTAAAGTCACCGACATAGCCTTTCGAATTAGCAAACTTAAGTGGCAATGGGCTGGTCACGTCTGTCGGAGATCCGACGATCGTTGGAGCAGACGAGTGCTGGAGTGGAGACCGCGTCTCGGTAAACGTAGTGTGGGACGCCCCCCGGCTAGATGGTGCGACGATCTGCGCAGGGCGGCTGGCAGAAACTGGATGCGTGTAGCCGAAGATCGGGCTAGGTGGCGCTCCATGGGGGAGGCCTATGTCCAGCAGTGGACTGCCGCAGGCTGCTGATGAAAATATGTCTTGTAATCGCGTATACGTCGGTACTCGATGACAAATGTCTTCGACCAGTGCGTTCTGTCTATAAACTCTTAAGAAGGCGAAACTGATGGTCCGGCTACTTCATATATGGAGAGGGCTATGTTCGGGGTTTCTCTGGTGGATAGGATTTGGAAAGAAGAAATCTGCCAGAAAACCACAGTCACTAACTTTTTGAGTCCTTAAAAATTGCAGTGGCAATAAGAACGTTTGTCAGAGAACCGACAACCGGTGAAGAAGACGAGTTCTGGGGTGAAGACCGCGTCCCGGCAAACGTTATATGGGACGCCTCCGTCTAGATGGAACGATGACCTGCGCAGGGGGCTAGCAAAGCAGCATGTTGGGTTAATGTCTATTCCTCCAGGTATAGAAAGGCCCGTGCCCAGCATTAGGGCATATATGGGGGGTGAAAAATATCCAATGGATTGTGATGAAAATCTTTTATATAAGAAACGAGTATAATATAATTGAATCTACATTCAAAAAATAAGTTTATAAAAAATAATTTAATACAGATTGTTAGCGAGCACACATTTAAGAAATAAAGAATTTGGAAAAGGACCCGAGGTCAAAGTTTGTATTGCGAGTGTTTTTGCTGGAGTCTCGTCATAATCTCAACTTCTACTACATCTTTGGCTTTACAGTACTTACAGTCATTGCTTTTCTATGGATAATATTAACATTTTTAAAATGTCATTAGCTTAGATGACTAAAAATTTCGAAAAAAGACATTTTTATAGGTATAGTGAAACTAAGGCTAGGAGTATTTTTATGGTACTTTAATAAAAAAAAACGATTAATTAATAACGAGTATGACTTTCCCTTGCAGCAATTACGTCTTCTTCTTACGGCATGTAATCGTCTTGGCATGCTTTCCACCAGACTTTTGATGGTGTCCTGTGGAATATGTTCTCCCTCAGCCGAGATCATACGTTTATCCTGATAAGGTCCGACCATTATCATCCATGTAAATGACATTTACACCAATTACAGTCAGGGCGGGTTATGCATGTTGAGATCAGAGACAGATCCTCCACCATAAGAGGTGATTTCTTTCAAATACACGTCAACATAGCGTTCCCCTGATCTTCGGGACACTGGCTAACGTTTTTTTTGTCTGCATGGTGAGGACTGACCTCACCATGCAGACAAATAGAGCCTTATCAGAGAAGAGTACGCTACTCCAGTTACCTAGTGTCCAAAATAGGCAATTACTAGTGAACTTCAATCGAGCAATCCGGTGCTTACGTAGTAATTTGCGGGCTCTTACTGCGTTGACTGCGTATATCAGCCACTGAAAGCCTCCTCCTCAAAGTCCATAGGCTAACCTGTGCTCCTCGTACCTCTTTAAGGTTTCTTTTGAGGTCTATTTAACTGCATTTGCGGTCCCTCAGAGCCTGAGTCACTAATAAACGGTCGTCTCGTGATTATGTGCAACGTTTTCTCCCAGAACCTTGCCTGAACGAAACCTGTCTCGTGGTATCGAGTCCAGGTTCGTTGGACAATTGAATGCACGTTTAACCATTGTGAGACGTAGCATTGGCTACATCCCACTTCTAGTAGCGCTATAATTTTACTAGCTCTTTGCCTTTTCTGCCGTTACAATAGACACTAAGTTTTAAGTCATAATAAGACAGGATGATGCGAAAAAAATAAATTATTCTACTAAAAATAACAAGAAGTTAGTCATAGTTGAATGATAATCGTCTAACAACAAACCCGTGAAAAGTGAGTAAGAAGTCAGAAACTAAAAAGGGAGAATATTTTTAAAAAAAAAAACAAAAGCTTCGAATTTGGAATTAATTTTTTCATACCCAGACTCTTCCTTAAGTGTCAGTAACATAGTTTGGATATTAAAACCTCTTTAGAAATAAATTATTACTAATAATGTAGAAAGATCAAAACTGCATATAAAAATGGATATAAAAATCGTATTTAAACATGGAGAGCTACAATATGTTGTTAGGCTTGCTAAAACTCAAAAACGGCACGACCGATTTAAATATTTTTTTTATTTTGTTCGCTATAATACAGGGAAGGTTTACAAATATAAAAATATAATATTCTTGTGCGATTTTGAAAAGTATTGCATAAGTAAGTACTTACATACCAGGAGAAGATAAGCCTACCAGGACATATCATTTTCGTTAATAAGTTAACTGGGTCGTCTAGTAATATACATTTATTTACTCACCCTTTCTTATTAATAAGCTGGTAACTCTACGCAGAGCTTCTCTCGGTGATTTCTGGAAGAATTTAGGTGTGAGGTTCGGAGGCAGAGTAAGAGGCTTGCGAGCGCCAGAGCTTTCCCAAGGAGGTGGGTTATCAGCTGCCAGCTTTGACGATGTTGTTAGCCTATCAAGGTGCTCTGTTGACGCTGGCCTGTTGACAAATAAGTCCATCCATAACTTTTATAGAAGTATCAGTTGTACGCTCCTGGCGGAGTGGTCGTAGTGATGGTTTGTCTAATAAGGTGGTAGAGGCGCTTAAGCGAGGTTTATCCGTCTCTTTCTATCCGAAACACTGTGTACAGTGTATAATCCGTGTACAGTCGGCAATGGAACAAAGAAAATATTGCAAATAAGAATTTTTTTCGACGCGCTGTAAATTGTAATGTAATTTTTTTTTTAAATATTTAAGTTCCAAAGATGTTACGAATACACATTGCAATATTACACTTCATAATATAATGTTTTACAAATTAAAGAAGGGCACACACAGGCATTCAAGAGAAAGATTTAATATGAAAAAGATCAAACAGTAAAATTGGACAGCAGAACATACCTAAAAGAGCACCAAGTTCTGTCTAATGAGGTGCCTAATCTTTCTTATTTTCTTATACGGAGCTAAAACGTGGACGATGAGACTGCATGACCGAAAAAAAATAGATGCTTAGAAATGTGTTGTTGGAGGCGACTGCTCCGCATCCCGTGGACCGCTTATCGCACAAACATCTCGATTTTAAAAGAACTTAATATTAAGAGGGGCTATCGTTCATTGTTCATTTAGATACGCATACGCAAATTTTTCGGTCATGTCATTCGCAACGGGAAATCGATGGAAAGGCTCGTGGTTCAATGGAATGTTGAGGGAAAAAGATCTCGAGGCTGCTTCTTAACTAGATGGACTGACTTGATGAAGTCCCTGACTCACACTTCTATGCTCGCAAGCGGCCATGCACAGAGAGACATGGAGGCGCATCGTGAGACTGGCGATAGAGGACCCGACCGTCTTGCGACTACGATTACTCCTGACCGGCCAAGAGTGACAGACTAAGAAGATATTGACACATCATAATGGACATACATATATATATATATATATAGTCACGCCTATCTCCATGTAGGATTAGGCAGAGACCACAGATCTTCATCCGCTACGATCCCGACACACTTTCCTTGCTTCCTTCACACTCATCCATCTTTTCATCCATCGTTCCTCTCACATTCATCCTAGCGAAACGGCTCTCCGTTCGTCGCTTCTCGCCCTCGTGGGAATCAGGACGTGATGGGTGGTGATCCACGTCGCCGTCATTTTTTAACGAATTAGGTATATTAATATTCGTCATAGTGAATCCCACGAGCCGCAAGGGAGGATGGAGGTCAGCCCCATCAGAGCCCGGCATGCTGAGGTATCATCATAATGTAGGTGTAATTTATTATTCTCATTTATTATACTTTCTGAATTTTGGTACAATTTATATTTACAATTGAATGACCGAAATATGTCTTTTTTTTTACTTCACAATTAAAACTTAAATTACATACGCGTACACGTACTCGTCGCGATGGGAACAATCTCAGTAACGTAAATTATTTTTCTATGTCGTTATGATCTTGGCAGAGCAGTCCTGGTCGTTATATATAGTGATGACTTATTTCAGACGCCGCCATTTATCCCTCACGGCTACATTATAAATTATATTCCTAGTAAATTCAGTTGTAAACTTACTTCTTATGTATTTTAGAATAAGCTTAGTTTACCTGTGTCGTTGTCGAGGGTACCAACCACGTGGGGGCCCTCCCAAACGCAGTAGGTCAGCTCCCGTACATACACCCACAGCACCCATAACCGATCCACGGCCGTAGCCGCCTAGAGTTGCGCTGCTACCTGTATTTGATAAATATTACAATAAAAATCGGTACTTTTCCGTTAGCCGGGCGAAAGCGAAAAATTGCCAAAAAATGTAAAATTCCACCAAGTTTCTTATAACCTAACGTGGGGAACAACAGAAAAGGTTAGATTAGGTTGTAAATTTGGCAAAATTCTTTATTATTTAACGATTTTTCGGTTGCACCCAGAAAAGTACCTAAAAATCAATCAATTAATACAGCCATAAGGATTCAACTGGACATTGATATTTCTAATAAAAGAGCTGCTTTAATCTGCATGCACGCGTAACAGGCCGAATGGGGATCGCAGATTAGTTTTTATTACTCAGATAGACGCTGTTGCCCGTCAATTGGTGTTTGTTCCCATGGTTGCTTCGTACAACATCCACGGGAAGAAATAGGATGCCCCTATTCTGTAGCAAACTTATATATTCATTGCAAAGCTGCGGTAACAACGACTTAAGTATCATGAGAATTGAAAACATGTTTGATACTCGATGCCCTCGTCATAAAAACAGTATTTAAGTTTTAATACAGACTTTACGCCTCATTGTAGGTTTATGACAATCGCGAAGGGACAGCCAATTACGCTTATTCGGAAAGACAAAAAATCCTACATATTGATAGTCTCTGTAACTTATTTTTAGTGATGGTTAAATAAAATAAAGCTTCTTCTAGACTCGTTACCGATACCTACCTATGGTTTGTATGGAGTTCATAGTGTTGTTCCTAGGAGGTCCGGTGGAGTTTCTAGGAGGAGTGCGAGGTACGTCACATCCACGCGCGAAAACTGGAGTCTCCGGGAGACTTGCTGACGTCTGAAGGGGACCTCGGGTGGCAGATGTTTCCCGGTTTTGACGCTGTAATGTTCGTCGACGGGCACCGCTTGCTCCTACGTCTGAAAAGGAAGAAATGACAGCTTATACCAATATACGTTTCAAGATTTATTAATATATATCCCTCTACCTTACATTGCCCTTTTGGTGGGAAATTTTTTTTGGGATAGGGAGGTAAACGAGCCAACGTATAACCTAAAGGAAAGCAATTAACGCTGTCGATAGAGATCCGCAACACCATGCCCTGTCGGCCTTAAGATATGAGTTGATTTGTTTTTTGTAGGTTTAAATGTCGTATCAGCTCGAAAATACCGCTGAAAGCAGCTGATTCCATAGAGGAGTAGTGCGTAGAATGATGTTTCGGGAAAAACGCACCGCACTAGATCGCCACTCATCTAGATGGTAGTATATAGTTAACAATTTTCTATTTTCTTTTTCATATGCTTTAAAGTTACATTTTAAGAGAATTGAAGGAGTAATTATTGTTGTTTTTATATATATATATATATATATATATATATATATATATATATATATATATATATATATATATATATATATATATTCACGCCTATCCCCCGCAGGGGTTGGCAGAGACCACAGAGCTCCATCCGCTGCCATTTATCGCAGCGAAACGGCTCGTCATTGGTCGTTTTTCGCCCTTGTGAGAATCAGGACGTGACGGGGTGGCGAACCACGTCGCCGTCATTTTCGACAAATTAGGTATATTAAATTCGTCTTTAGTGAATCTCACGAGCCGCAGATGGAGGTCAGCCCCAGCAGAACCCTGCATGCTGAGGTAAGGCACCATAGTCCCCGGGAGAGCCCGACCCCAGGACGATCGGCACGCTTACGACTAGGCTTGCCCCTAGCCACGCATCCATTGGCACGGCAGACCGTGGATTGGCGGAGAGGAAGGGAAAGGATAGAGAAGAAAGGAAGGGGCAGGAAAGGAAATGCGGATTGGGGGGGTTACCAGACTGGGAATAAACATTTAAAAATCCATATAAATATTTATTCCGATGCGGGCCTTGCCACTGAGCCAATCGGTCGTTGTTTAAATCTTGATAAATTATATTTTACAAAATAAGTAAAATAATCGAGGGTACTGTAATGATACATTAATAAATGTATCATTAATGCAATAAATCTCTTATTTTATTTCTTTTTAAATTCTGTATTTAAAATTAAAAAGAAATAATATTCTATTAAAACAAAATGATTAGTTCAATTGAAGTTTTTATAAAAACCACCCGTTCGGCATACATATTAAATGTAAATTAAAAAGTAATAATAATGAACATGATACAAATGTAAAAAGAAAAGAAGAATAAAATAATATAATTTTGAAGAATTTTATTAGAAGATAAAAACCTCCTAAAGTTCCCGGATGTCACCGTAAGAAGAACGGCTGGCGCGCCACAAGGCGGAGGCGCCGGGTAAAATAGCAGATTGAAGATATATAAATAGAAGATTATTTCGCTTAAATAGAAGATATGCATAATATAATATATGCAGTAGATTGAAGATTTTTATTTGGATTAACTAGAAAACGTAGAGAGCGTATATACGATTCGATAAAATACTGCATTATATAGAAGACTATGTGATTGAGAAGATGCAATATTGAGACGATGTAAAGAGAAGAAAATAAGAAAACAGTGATGTTGCTGTGACGAAAGGAAAATGAAGTAAATGTAAAAATGTTTTGTGTAGTATAAAATTTGATTTTTCTAAGAATATTATAGATTAGGGCTTGGTTAGGAATGAGGTTTTTCATTGTTTGATCGGATCTGCTGCTTGCTAAACCCAATTAGATCTATAGGATTTTGGGGTCATCTTTGTTGGATGATAAGCATGTATGTAGTATTCTTACAATTAAAATCTCTTTTCTTCCGCTTAAAATTTAATTTATCAAACCAATAATATGAATTGTATTTTTAAAAATTTAGTGATTTGTAGATTAATTTTTATTTTTATATTCTGTAAGAAAATTTTTCATTCTGAAAAAAATTTTTATAGAGGGGCGGCATGCAATAACTCTTTGTTTTATTTCTTTTTAAATTTTGTTTTTAAAATTAAATAGAAATATTTTATTAAAACAAAATGATTAGTTCAATTGACGTTTTTATAAAAATAGACATGTCACCCGTTCGGCATACATATTAAATGTAAATTAAAAAGTAATAATAATGAACATGATATAAATGTAAAAAGAAATAAAGAATAAAATAATATAATTTTGAAGAATTTTATTAGAAGATAAAAATCCCCTAAAGATCCCGGGTGGCGCCGTAAGAAGAACGGCTGGCACGCCACAGTACCCACTAAGACAAAAAAGGTGCTAGAACAGTGTTTGAATCTGATAACAAATAATAATTCATCTGAATAATCAGTCTGCTTCCAAGCGTGAGTCGTGTATTTTTATTCATATTAGGTAGGGGGAAAAGTCATTACGCATATATCCTATAAACTTGCAATAACAGTTCTTTGGCTGTACTTTATGGAACTGGCTGGTTTTGGTGTTATTAAAAAAGTTACTTTTTAACAACAGATACAAGTTAATAAAATGTTGTTTCCTGCTATTTTCATTTGTTTTTCTTTCCGTTAAAATGAGTGAATCAATTAATTATTTCAATACATTTTAAAATGTTATTACAAAACAGGAAAGAATGCAATGCAAGCGAAAACAATTTGTAACGCTTATGGACTAGCAGACATGGAGTGCAGTGTTAGTAAGAGTAGTACAAAGTTGGTTTAAACGTTTTCAATCCGAGAGTTTTGATGTCAAAGATGCACCTCGCTTTGGTTGCCCTATTATAAATAAAATGGACGCATTTTTCACTTGGAAAAGTGGAGCAAGATCGGCATATCAATAGTTATGACGTAGCTGAAAATTGACCACAAAATAGTTTTGACCCATTTGAAAAAAGCTGAGTATACAAAAAAGCTCGATATATGGGTGCCACATGAGCTCACTGAAAGAAACCTAATGAACCATGTCCTCATTTGAGATTCTTTATCTCAAAGTACCGTGAAAGTAAGTGAAACCGAACCGTTTTTAAAGAGCTTAATAATTGTTGATGAAAATTAGATCATGTACGATAAGAAAGTGCAAACATGATTGTGATCAAAGGTCAACCAGGCTTCACAGACTGTGGCAAAACAAGTTTAACTCGCAATAAGGTGATGTTGCATGTATGGTGGGATTGGAAGGGCGGATGTGGATCTTTCCTGCCGAGAACTGATGAGATTAAAGCAAGAAATTGAGAGAAAGAGGCCAGAGGTCTTTCTTCACGATAACGTTAGACCACAGACATCTTTAGCCACTTGCAAAAATTAAAAGAGTTTGACTGTTTGTTAATGCATCCGCCATACAGCCCTGACCTTGCATCTTCAGATTTCCACCTGTTTCGTTCTCTGCAGAATTCTTTAGGCAATGTCAGATTAACAACAAAAGAGGACTGACAAAACTACTTGTCTCGTTTTTTTTTTTGAACATAAGTCCTAAAATTTCTAGAGCATGTCAATACAAGATGGCACAAAGTAATTGAACAAAATGGCACATAGTAACTTTTTGTTTTGTCTTGATTTTTCATATAAATTGCAAAGAAACTCCTTTCCCAACCTATTATAAATAAATAATTCTAAGAGTATTATTTGTAAATGTTATCAATCAGTACTTGTGTTGAACAAACAGCTAAGACAGGAACAAACACCACAGGCATAAAACAAATAATGTAATCAATTGCTAAATATATATGTTAAATAGTTTAATAATAACAGGAAATAGCTCATGACTACTTTGCCGCAACAGGAAAGATTAATACAAACAAATGATTATTTATGTATATGGCTCTTCTAAAGCTCATCATAGATTTATCATAGCATATCTTAAATTTGGTGAAGATGGTAATGAAGCCCTACATGAATGCGCCCCTTTCTCTGGACATTCTATATTTAGAGTTAGTTATTAATGGAGTCAGGCGTTACGAGGCATCTTCAGGTATAGTAGACTCTACGGAAGACAACTTTTCGGTTGTCTTCCGTAGAGTCTACTATACCTGAAGATGCCTCGTGTTGGGGCGAAACACGTGTCGTGTACAAGATGGAAAAGTGATGGTGTGTGTTTGGCGTTGTGTATAGTGGTTGGTGGGTGGAGAGTTGATGGCCGATTTTCGGTAAGTTTTTGGTTTAAAGTTCCAAATAATCCACTAAACCCAACGGAAAAACACACATTATTAATTTTCTGTTATTGTTTTGCTTGTCGCGGATCTTAGCTAAGTAAAACTTTTGACTGTCCATTTAGAGTTAGTTGAAATCTTAAATTTGTGATATTTTAATTTTACCTGTCGGTAACGTTCTTCTGTCGGTGGAGCCGCTCTTGAAGTTAGTACTACTTCTTCTGTTTTTGTTGTAACTGGCCTCCATAGATCGCGTTTTGAGGCTGTTTGTTGTATCCCGATGTGGAGGCACGGCTGGGGGCTCTGATGGTCTAAAACAATTAAAATTATTATTTTATATCAGATTTATGGAAATGAAAATACGCTTCCGCGACTCCTGCGGTGTTGCGGTTGTCTAAGGGCGGCGTTGACTGCTTTCATAAAAAAATTTGGAGAAATTTTTTCGGTAGCAAATACCAGTTCTGATTATTTTATATATGAGTAATTAGCATTGTTATGTTATTACTTCATTTATCTGTTAGTCTGTTTGATCAGACTAATCCAAAATACGTTTGAACCGATATTAGTGAGAGGTTTACTAAAATTTAGTAAGGAATAACGAAAGTCACTTTTTATCTTGGAAAAATTGTGTTTGCTGTAAAAGACTTGACTAAAAGGTAATGTCAAAATTAGGATTTATTCGAGCTAATTATTTCCGTCATTTTCAAACTCTTAAACATATGACTTGCGCCAGTAATGTATATCGTGCTTATCAGGAACTCAACTTCATTAACGAAAGTAGACGGCGTTCAGCTAATGAGAATGGTTTATAAAATAAATCGTTATAATTAACTTAGATCAAATGATACCTTCTTCTAGACTCCATAGTGGGCGTAGGTAAAGTGTCCGCCTTTTTATGATGTCGTTTTTCAGTTGGTTGCATTATTTCCGTATACTCATCGTCAACTTCTTGAACGGGCGAAGGAGGCAGTGGCGGGAATTGAGGCGATTCTGGAGTCTGAGGAAGTGGTCCTTTTTCATGTCCTAAATTGGGTGAAGGCAGTAACGGAGGTCTGTATGGATGTTCAACTATTTGAACGTTCAGCGGGAAATCTCCTCCGCTAGATACTGCAGAGTCCGATGATGATGGTTGACGAACTAAGCTTACTGGCATTTCTTTTGCACTAGTTGATTTGTGCATACTATTTGATCTTCTGCCTGATGACCGGTCCCGTCGATCTATTGATCTTTGATTCTGTATTTCGTTATGGCTTGAAGATTTCTGTATGTCGTGTCTCTTTCTATCTCTAGAATTATAGCGGAAATTGTTTTCTAATATATCTTTAGATACTTCATCACAGTATTCATCCTTATGTATGTTCCAGTCTTTCGGCATATACGGAGTAAAATGTTTTTGGTCCCGACCGTGGCTTAATATAGCGCTAATATTATTTTCAATTTTGCGTAATGGCGACGTGTCACCGCTAGATCCAGGATCTCCACTTTCTTGATCTTCCTCCTCTTCTACTGTAGTGATGAGAGCTTGACGGCTAGTATTATTGCTTTCGCCATCACCAAGGCTAGGCAACGATATAACTCGCACCATGTTAGGAGGAACAGTAGTTAATTCATTTACGGTTTCATTACATTCTATCTGTAGAGCTTCCTCAACCTTACCCTCTTTAATAAGTGACTGTAGATTGTCAAATGTAGAAGAATACTTTTTGAAATCAGTAAATCTATTCTGTGGAGACAATTTATTTTGTACCACGTTACTTTTCGGTGTGATACTTTTATCTCCGCTCATCTTTCTACTTTTAGGACTGTGTCCAAAGTATTCGGGGTTAACGTATCTATCTTGGCTATTATTAAGATCCAGACTGAGCCTAGATTTTGGCGACGTCATTTCTTTACTCATTCTTGAATTAGGTGTACACAGATCTATACTGTATCTTGAATTGGGTGTATTGAGTTCCCGACTTAGTCGTGAATTTAAATCGACACTGTAACGCGATTGCGGTAAGCTTAAATCTGAGCTTGGCCTCGAATTGTATGAGCTAACAGATCCAGATCCACTTATCGATATACTCGATCCATCGATCGATTTATCAGTACTTCTATTCAGACTATGACTTTGAACAATATTGTTAGTATTGGATATTTTGGTGTTCGGGTTTTTATTGAATGCTGGTAACTGCTTTCGATTTTTACCCTTCCGGATAACATAAGTTCCACAAGCGAGATCACGTCGATTGTCGTGTTCCACGTCCGATGTTGGGGAAGCTAATGGATCGCATTGCGCTATTGGTGGAGGTGGAGGCCAATATTCCTCACCCCAGTCGTCATCTAATCGCTGCGGTATGGAACTTGTACTCGAATGTGATTGATCACCAGATTTTCGTCTTCTTCGACCAATTACCTATAACATAGATATTAAAAGAAATATTAATTCAGGTCCATAATTGTTATGTTTGGAAATTTATTTTTGGAAAATTAACATCGAAAATATCTTTCGTTTCGTAGTTATTTCTATCAAAATACTATACCCAATAAAATGAACACTGACTGACAGAATATACGTTTCTAACAGTCGGACTCGTAATGGAATACTCCTTGTATTCCATTACATGCCGAATGAAAGTTTGTCATGTGAGTTCGTTATTTCGTAATGAGATTTTCTGTGAGGCACACGGTTAATTAATAATAAAAAGAATTATTAATAATATAATTTATTTTACTTAATTATTATTATTACAAGTGCGATTTCTTTCAGTCTTCTGTATTTTGTAAGGTATAGTTGTGTATAGTATTTTTGTCCTTTGTGTATAGTTTTAAGCAAATACGGCCACCTTATTTCATTCTATAGGTGTCTTACGAGGCTATTAAGTGAGCAAATACCAGCAGATGGCAGCAGCGTTTATCTGAGTAATAAAATGTTTTTTATTTGAATACTAGATTTCGCAGATTGGTACTTACGAACACCAATCCATCTTCTAAGCGCAAGAAATATGGCAACACCGCTGACTTGTTTAATGATGGTTAGGTTGTATTAATAAAAGAAACGGGATACATTATGGTAATCTTATGCTATTGTGAGCTCTTCTATAAATCGATGTACGTAGTTACATGGGTTAATCATAAGTCATCGATGATTAAATTGGATGAATATTTATTACATAAGACATGTATGGTCGCATACCTTTGTGCTTCCCGGAGTAAGAAGAGGATCATCACCATCGAGTGACACTTCCCATGCAATGGAATTACGTTTCGAAGGTGTGTTTGCTGTGGGCGGTGGCGGCGGGAAAGACTCTTCTAAGGAGTCGTCTGAAAAGTGTTCATCGTCATTGCATCTAATAGAACTTCTCGTTTTGCGCCCATCCATAATATCCTCCGAAGAACCTCTACACACTTCTCTATGCCTCTCCATAGAACCAGCGAGAGTTCGCGGAGGTATTTTACCCTTTGGCGACAGCATTTCTCCGTCTGACCAGCTATCGCGTTTTGTGTTGCTTTTCCTTTCCAAGTTCTTGTTGTTTGACGGCGAAATTTTTTGCATATTATAAGTAGGCGAATGTGACTGCCTATTGTATTGTATATTTGGTCCAGGGTATATGGTGACCGGGTGTTCGTTGTATGGTTTGTCACTGAATTCATTCGAGAAACCCATGAATGGAAATACTGGTGGATTCTCGAAACTGGGGGATTTCTTTTGAACAACTGGCGCAAAATTACGCGGCGGTAGCCAGTTGGGCGTGATATCGGGTTGTGGTGGGCGGATACCATGTTGAAGTGAGGCAAATCTATATGGTGGCACGGGAGCCGGTTGCAGGTGAAAGCCATTAGTTCCGATATCTTTTTCCCATCCATATGGCCGCTGATGTCGGGTTTTTGGCTGAAAATATTAAAATAGTCATTATTTTATTGTAAAATTAAGATGCTTTATATAAATAACTCAATTTAACTATATCTTTGTTCACCTTTATTTGTTATGCTCTTACACTTTTATATGGTTGTAAATTTTTTACGTACAAGCTATTTTGTATACAACAAAGGTACATTACAATTTTTATAATACAAGGGGGAATGGCATTTTATTATTTTTAAGAATATGTAAAATAAAGACAAAAAATCTCAAGGAATCGCAAAAGTTTATTTTATTTTAGAGATTTTGAAAAATTATATTTGTAAAACATATTCTACGTGTTGTTAATTGTGTTAGATAATCACACGACCTAATTGACTCATTAGACAAGTTGCCGATATTGCAGATTATCGAGGTTCAATTACTACATCAAGTAAAATATATGTATGGCATTTTACCTGTCATAGTATATATCATATCTGCAGTATTTATTTCGAGTCTAGGTGTCTTACTAACCCGAAAATAATACAGAAATGAGGAGGAGGCCCTTGTCCGTAAAGTGGGACATATATAAAAAATCTAAATAACATATTAATTGATATTTTATACATAACATAAATTAGAAAAGTAATGTTATGTTTAATTCCACAGACAACATTTTATTTCAACGTATTCTTTAAATTTTATTTCGCTTTTTATGTACTTATTTATTATATTTTATATATTATATATAAAATCATCATTATATAATATATATATTTTTATATATTATATATTTGAAAATATACATTATATTTATTAAAATATAATGAGTATAAAAAAATACGAATTATTTAAATAAATGTAAACTGGTAATTAAGTTGTTTTTTTTTTGTTAGTTTGTATTATTGTTGTAAGAAAATAAACTCTGCTACCTCCTCAAGAACCGTAAGGCAGTGCATCCGTTTAATGTTTCGAGACTACGACATTTGGCAAAACAAGGCATTTCGTTATTTCAGTAGCTATTTTTCAGAATAATTCCATAAGATTATTGGATATTTTCCAAATTGCAAATGTAAAATATTAAGGTTAACGCAAACAGGAAATTCGTAGCATTCTTAAGCATGCGTTAGTGTTTTGTTAAAAATATATAAACATATCGAAGATTGAATTTTTGTTAAGAGTTTCTATTTTAAATTATATCTAACTAAGCATGTAATTTATGTTTAGTTTTGAATGCCGTTTAACATTTCTAAGAAAGTTGACAGAGCGTGTCTCTGAATTTGAATTATTGAGCTTATTTATGTAAATTAAGAGTCACGTTCTTTTATTTGTTTCAAGGCTACATTTTGGGATATACAAGGGACATATTACGTTCATTTTTTTTGCAAATTTCTCGTCTTTCGAGGTCTCACAACGTTATAAAATATATCGTATCGTATCGATACTGTTTTCAAAAGGTATAAATAAAATTCATCTATTAATAAATTATTTTTTTGGTTATATCTATTATACTTTTATTTTCATGGATATAAAACTTAATCTAACAGTGACATATTTTTTTCAAACAGACAACTCGTCGCCAAAATGTCATACAGCTTATATAATTTATTGTTTACCCATAGTCTTATTGTCCCAAGATTTTTATATTTCATTAAAAAATCTTTCGTATATACATAATGTTATAGTGTATGTATTATATTAAATTTACTTTAGATTTAATGTAATACATACTAATGGAGGATTATTAATGGAGTCAGGCGTTACTTTGCGGAAATCCATCACTATATGGACAGTCAATAGTTTTACTTAGCTAAGATCCGCGACAAGCAAAACAATATCAGAAAATTAATAATGTGTGTTTTTCTGTTGGATTAAGTGGATTTATTTGGAACTTAAACCAAAAACTTACCGAAAATCGGCCATCAATTCTCCACCCACCAACCACTATACATAACACCAAACACACATTACCACTTTTCCATATTTAAGTTCCAAATAAATCCACTTAATCCAACAGAAAAACACACATTATAAATTTTCTGTTATTGTTTTGCTTGTCGCGGATCTTAGCTAAGTAAAACTTTTGACTATCCATTTAGATTGGTACTTCAACCATATATTATGCTACATTTTTGATTTTCTTTAATGAGAAAAAAGTATACCTATAATTAAGCCGCTCAGTTGCTTCGTACTATTTTTGGCAACCACGGTGGCCAAAAAGCAACTGAGCGCATAAGCATAACGTAAGTGCGACTTCTTATAACTATATTCACTTTGTAAACAGATGTTTTAAAAACGTATAATGAATTACTAATACGAAGTGGATATTGCATGGATTGTCTATAATAAAAAATATATTATGGTATAATTATAAAATAGAAACAAATATTAAAAATATAAATTACACTTACAAAGGTCGTTTGAGTTGCAGTTGTGATTCCGTTGATGCTTATTATAGAATCAAGTTTTTCTTCTGCTTCGGTTTGTTCTGCAGAAGAAATACGCTTTCCCGAATTCGCTGGCGATACTCTGAAAACATAACAGATATGCTTTAGTGTTTTGTTTTATATTAGTGCTGTTCATCAGTCAATCCTTAATTGTACACTTTTCTTTTAACACTACTATATTTTTACTCATAAGGTGCTTAGCAATAGTTTTAATATGGTATTAATATTATTAGACTACTAGTGTCTTCCAACGATTTGATCTAGGAGGGTTTGATAACACTAAATAAACTTACACGCAAATTTCACCCTAATAATTTTCAAGTAAATATGTATTGAAGTTTTATGTAAACAATTTTTTTAAATAGAAAGTATCAAAATATTTTCATTAATGTTATCATGGTGTTAAATTAACAATTCAGACGGTAAAATCTGCTTAAAATTTTTTTTTGGCATGATGGATTTGGCATAAATTTAATGTACAAATATAAGTTTTATAAACGTGTAATTCAAAGGACCTTTATTGGAACGTCCAATGGTCGATCAATAGTCTGATTTCTTTCTCCTTCTGGTGGAGTGGTTTGTTATCATGAATCGTCTTATAATGTGGCTTCGGCGATGAAAAATGATTGATTTTCTCCAAATTGTAAATAAAACACAAAATCGTATACGAAGAGAATTAAGAGTTATTGAGGTTGAAATTCATGCATATTTACCGAGTATTTCTGGATTTCAAAATAAAATGAGAGATTATTATCGAAGCCATCAATTAAATATGTATGTTGTGCTCGTTTTCCGCTTAAAAACAGAACAATTTAATGTTCTAAGCAAATTCTTTTTTTTTTTAAATAGAAGACCGGTGATATATTTTAAAAAAACTGGACTAATTATTAACCGTCTGAGTAAGCTAATACTGCTTGTGTTAGGAAATGATTCACATCAATAGTCCACGGGCAGAATGGAATATGTCGATCTTAGATTGTAAGCGCAGTTCTTATCAAGTGAGTTATGTAAATATAAACTAAATCAGATAAAGGGGAATAAATCAAATAAATTACTTGGGTAATAGCGTGGAAATGATTCTCTGCGCCTCTTCAGGCGGCGGCGGGGAGCGCGGTGACGGTGGATCCGGAGGCGACGGTTCCTCACGTTCCTCCGTAGGACGGAAACCCAGCGCGAATTTCGCTCTGAAATAGAACACAATTTTTTTTATTCTTTTTATTTAATTTTACTTTATTACCTCTCGAACATTTTTATCTAATGTATGAATATGACTCCAAAAACTATTATTGTATACAATTTACAATAACAATATATACATTTGATTTAATGTTATATAGTCATAGCCCTGCACACTAGAATTTTCCAGGATGGCATTAAAATACATTCAACAGGCAAGGAACAACGTTCAGACTCGGAATAAATACTGTTACGCCATAAGAATGTGCCTTTTGTGGGATTCAAACCCACGGCTTTTGGTTCAGAAAATGAACATTTCGCTACTGCACTACATTTAGTCCAATATCAAAATACTATTATCTATCACGTCAATTATCAATACAGCTTTAACAGAACCTCTGTACGTCAATAACATTCCGTAGCTTTAAGAGACAATGCTATAATCTCCACGCTTGTATTGATTAGAGATCACATTAGCATTTTCCTAGATTAATCCTAGATAGTCGCTGCTGCAATTTATTATCATTGATTCCCATAGACGTCTCGTGAACCTATATTTGTCTAGAGACACATAGCAAAAATAAAATTATTTAAAGTGTAAGTAGATCATTGTTTGATGGTAACAAATCGAAGATTCTAGTTTTGCCTAAATCTTTATTCAATCAACTACGTTTGACTTTTCCCGCCAACTTACATCAGTGACGTTGTGTCTTTATTTCATTTTCATAATCTTATATTATTATATAGTTATATTGTTTAATTGTGGTGGCGTATTATGTAATATAGTTATTATGTAATATGTATAAGTAAGTAATATGATATAAATACATGTATCGTAACTTTTTAAGTTGACTGAAAAAGTCCATAGAAGGTTTTGGTAAAATGACCACTATTTTATCAAGACGTAACGTGATAAGCTGACTTGAAACATTTCAAGAGATTGGATATTATTGTATTTTACTTGACACTGGCATAATAGTTGGAACTTGCCATCAAAGAAAAGAAAAAAAAAACTACATTTAAGCTAAACAGCTTGACTCTTCTTTGAAATAGGTACATCAGTTTATATCAGTACGTGTATGTAGCAGAGAATTTCGCTCAGTTGTTCGAACACAGACGTTTTTTCTTCGTTTCTATTTATGCGACGTGACAATAGATTTACGTGCGGTGGCATTCGATGCTGACAACCTCCAAGTTTTGCTTTGAAGATTTACTTATTTCTCTCACATATTTCTTTTTATTACAATCAGAACTGTGACACCCGATAAAAATAAAGTGAAGTTTATTTATTGTATGTATGTTGTTGTTTGCGTAGCTGTGTGGTTGCTGGAATAGAATAGACGCATAGAATAGAATTTATTTTCGTGGGTGTATTTGGTGTACCTTTTTTTAAGCGCCTCTGTAATGCTTATGGTATTGCGGATATCTATTGGCGGCGTTGATTGCTTCATTTAACTTTGATCCATACGGTGACACGCTTGCTCGTTTGCCCTATTATTCCATGAAAAAAGTTAATAGGTTTGATTTGTTATTAAGTCCATTTCCAACGTGATCGAAATGTTTTGATTTAAAAATGTTTTACGTTTACTGTACATTTCTTTTGACGAAGTATCATTATGTGTCAAGTAATGAAACCTTGAAAGCGGTGTCAACGACATCAACATAATGAATCCTCCATTTTTCATCTTAAGTCCTCTTTTCGTAAATGGCGGTATTGGGTTCCGTCGTTCTATGTTTTCATTCGGTTGCTGAAAAAATTTGGCACTGAACTCAAAACTCTTAGCTCAGTAGTCACATAAACTAACTACCAATTGAACCGACTGCATACTAAAATAGTTAACTTTTGCCTCAAACGTGTTGAGCCAGACTACATTTATTAAATATTATAAATACTACTAGTGGTCTTATGTGGTCTAACGTGATCTTAATTCGACGGTGATTCATGAAATGTTATTTTTTTCATTTTATCTTTCTGCACTCTTTCATATGAACCTTATTTATTATTAAAGTATCTCTATCCACCAAACATTGAAGTTTATTCTCAATTATCTGTATTAGTGACGATTCAATACAGTAGTACGTTTTTGCCGAAACTACTTTTCACCATCATCACTCTGTGGAAACAGCTGTCTTCAGCGAATTTCAAAATCATTTTATTTGCACAAAACTAAGTCTCTGACAGGTAATTTTGAGCCCGGACTTTGTATATAACTTACCGTGGAAGTTTACCGCTAGTAATATAGTTTTTGCACTATGAAACCGCCCGCCTATGTGATTAAAAGTTCAACACAAACCCTCGTGTATAGGTAGGTCAGTGTACACGTTTCAAGTAACGCTTACTGTGAACACATTGCGCTTATGAATAAGCGGGTTTAAAATTATTTAATGTATCTTAGGAGATTACAATATATTTATGTAGTAAGCTTTTATCAGTTGTTCATTTATTTTAATCATCGTCAGCTTGCGGCAGTCCACTGCTGGACATAGGCCTTCCCTAAGATGCGTAATCTCACACTCAAACGCTTAATGGTTTTAAAGAAATTGAATTATTATGTCAAATTAAATTATGAACAATAATATGTCTGTAGCATTTAGTAAGTAATGAAGAGACGACCAATTGGCTCAGTGGCGGGGTCCTCCCCCCTTAGAGTCGATGGTCGCGGGTTCGATCCCCGCATCGGATTAAATATATGTATGGATTACAAATATTTATCCCGAGTCTGGTAACCCCGCCAATCCGCATTGGACAAACGTGGTGGGTTAAACGTCCGTTCCTCCAGAAATGGAGAGGCCCGTGCTCAGCAGTGGGACATACATATATGGGCTGTTAAAAAAAAGAAAAAAGTAATGGTGAAGAGAGGAAGGAACCTGTATTATATACCTTAGTGTTCATATCCCCTTGCCAAGAAAATTATTAATTTGGACAAAAAGGCCCATCTAATATATACAGACATATGTATTTATCATAAAATTTGTTGCTTGTGAGACGTGTATCCTGCATAAATATAGTTTCCGCGTTTTTTACGATGTTTATAAAGCTATATAGGTGTATAAAGTTATATAGGTGATCTTTGGACGAATGAAATTGTATAAAATTTCGTGAAACAAAGACATTAAAAAATCACATGTTCGATTAGATTTAATTATTTGTAATAAGCGTGTGAATGTGGCGAAAATTTTTACTGTTTGAGGTTTCATGTATGTTTTTCTAATTAGACTCAAACGTGTTGTATATCTCTATAGAGTACCCTTAACCGGCGGGTTTGCATGAGGAGAGTGATGAGTGTAGAGGAAGCAAGGAAAGTATGTTAAGATTGTAGCAGATGGAGATCTGTGGTCTCTGCATACGAAGAATTCTACGGGAAACAGGTGTGACGATATGTATGTATAGTATGTATGTTGTATAATTTTATAGAATATTTAAAAAATATAGGGATAATAGACACTAACCGTCTGCCGTTCATGCTCATGTATCCATCGTCTTCAGAGGTGTGCCCAGCGAGCGGCGAGTCGTCGTCAGTGGCGGGGGTGGCTGGGGTGGCTGGCGTTGCAGGCGTGGGCGTCGTCGGCGTGGCCGTGGCCGTGGCCGGTGCGGCGAGCGCGCGAGCCTCCAGCGACCGCGGCTCCCCTTCGTCGTACTCGCTTAGCACCTGGTCAAGCAGCTCCAAAGAACGCTGCACATCATCGCACCCACTAGAAACGAAATGGTTACAAAGTTGTATTATATTTGAAAGAAGGGTTGTCTTTTATCACGAATATTGCTATATTACAATATATTAATTTTGAAATAAAAATATTGATAGTCTTAAAAACTATCGGACTTAGGGGTTTAATGTATACATAATATTATTATTTTTATATATCCACGTCTATCCCCCGCAGGGGTTGGCCGAGTCCACAGAGCTCCATCCGCTACCATTCATCGTTGCGAAATGGCTCTCCATTGGTAGCTCCTCGCCCTCGTGAGAATCAGTAATACATAATATAAATAAAATATACAACAGAATGGAAGGTTTTTTATTAAGTATTACTTTTTGACATTTTTTTATAGTAGTCAGGCTAATATATAAAATAAACTGAATGTTTAAAATTAGACAATTTCTATGTATGACAAAATGGCCAATGATAGAAAAATTAAAAAAATAAGAATATGTACGATTTCATTATGAAAAAAAAATAACACATACTGTGTATTTTGTGTACAAACGTAAATATCAGTCAACGCCTTAATTCAACATGTAAGATTTTGACGTGTCACTCCAACAAGATAAGTCCTTGTGATGTTCAGATTCGAATGCATTTATAATACAAATATTGTTATCGACGTAAAGTTTAAACTGACGTTTTGTCACACGTTTGTTATATTTTTATTCAATAAATAAACTACTTTTAAAAGTTTTGAAAATAAAATCACATTTAAAATACGTTCTGTACGTATAATATAATAACGTTAAATCTTCTTCTTTTAGTGCCCCTCCTAGCGATTAGGGAAGGGTGGTAGTTATTTTAGTACAAATGTCTATGTCTTTTGCGAGGCGATACAGTTTGACAGTACTCACTATTCCTGTCCATGCCCTGATATTATGTAGCAAAGCCAAGTTCCTTCTCCAATCAACCTACCTATTGCCAGTGATTTTTTCTAACATAATTATGTTGAATAAATAAATCTATATATCAAGTTTCTAAGGAAATTTTTGTATCTATTAAAACTCTAACAGTGACTGACTGACTTACACACTATGCACAATTTAAATTGTCGGGTCTAGTCTAGAAGCATGAAAATTTCTCGACATAAGAGCACACCTAGCTGTTCTATGCAAAATCGTCTCTATCTGGTCGGAGTGTATTTTACACAATGTTTACCATGGTGCGATCTCCATTCCAGTAGATCTACTCACGCAGTTGTAAGACCTTTGGAAATTAATGTCAGTGACTTTAGTTCTCTTGCGAATTAAATCATTTAGAATCTCCTGTGAATTAAATCATTTTAACCAGATAAGCTACGAGCATAGCTCTTTGAGCGGTTACGAGCTTACATTTCAATTCATAATGTGTTCCTACAAAAATTACGTAATTTTACAATCTGTTTCCTGGTTGTGTTGCTCTTGTAAATAATTCAAAGTAACAAACGGCGCACGACGTCGCCGCAGTCAACTCCCCGAGATAATGCTAAATTGAACTCATTTCCTCCACGAGCATCACTGGGCTTGTCTGGGGAACGTTCTTTAACTGCACCATTAGAACTAGATTAGTTGGTAACGACACGGTTATATCGTTCGTAAGTGATGTGATTCCATTAGTTCGATTACTCAATCGTTACCGGGATGTTTTTGTCTTATTATTCACACGTCAGGTTTGCTCTAACATTTAGCTGTGTACTTGTTGTTTCTTAACATCAGACATAACTAGAAAGAATGCATGATTGTTATGAATACTTTTTATAGATTAAGTAAACATTTTATTGTAGATAATTATAATATGTTAAATTTAACTAAAACGAATAACATCGTTTTCTTTAACTTCTATTTAGTTATAATTGTGGCATTTATTTTATTCGAAAAGAGCAAAGCCTTTCAGAGTGATAATTAACCCTTATCAGTCGTAAGTCCTTTCTCACGTGACAACAGAACTTTGTCGATACGGTCGTAAGTCACGTGAGAGGTGACAAGACGAGACAAGTTGATACTCGCTCTTTGTGAAATGCAGGCACGATTGCTTTATTAGTTAAATATACGTAACAGAGCCATTAACATGTCCAGTTATATATTTTCAATTATTTATCCAATTATTTTCAATTATTTATCCAATTATTTTTTAATATTTTCCAATTATTTTTTAATATATTAAGCCCAAAAATGAATAAAGTCAATGAAAATTGTATCTGTAGCTACAACCTAGCGAGAATCACATAGCTAGCGACCGATAAGGGTTAAAATGGCTATGTTCGGAGTAGGTACTAGTAAATATATAAGTATCAAAAGGAAAAATATCCAATATATTTAATTATAAACGAAAAGATCAGAGTGTATGATTATATTTATTTATAAGATAAAAAATTAAAAAAGAAAATTTTGCAATAAAATAACATATTGAACTTGTTTATATCACCTGAGATCGGGTTTACTTTATTTCAACATTCATTAGCGCACTATCAACGCTCCTATATAATTGTCTTTCAAAATCATTTAACAATTTTTATTTGTTTACTACTTGGTATACAATTACAAATTTCTAATGTGTTTCGCCCTTCCTTTTAAATATAACGAATTCTCCATTATGTACTGTGCAATCCTATGCACAGCATATAGCAGAAATTCGTTATATTTAAAAGGAAGTAAATCCTCGTTGCTAGAAAGTGGTTCTAGTAGAAAGAACAAAGAAACGCTTATGAAAGAAGAGGCGTATGCTTTCACTCCGTCTCTCGATAAGCCCTCCACCGCTTTGGGGTGCTGCTTTTTATATTTGCCCAATAAACTATATCGTATGTTAAACTAGAGATTTTGACTAACTTACAGATTTAAAAGAAATATTCGTGTATGGTATGATTTCATTTAATAATTTTATTTGGTAGTATTATTATATTTGGTAGTAAGTATTTAATTATGCAATAACACTTAAAATACATGTTTTATTGGGTTGTTCGGAAAGTTCGTGCCGATTTTCGGTAGGAAGCGCGAGAGACCTGACTGAATATATCACAATTATTGAAAATAAATGACATGTGTACATATTCTAAAAGAGATAGCTTCAGTCATAGTTGGAAAAAAATTTGGTTACGATTCGTTAATTTTTATCACTTTTGTACGCCTTAGAATATGGTGGCAAATAAGATATGCGTTGTTTCTGGCGTAGATGCTGTAGCCGAAAGAACTGTGCGAAAGTGGTTTGCTCGGTTTAAAGCTGGAAGTTTCGACCTGGAAGATCAAGAACGCTTAGGTAGGCCGTCCACCATAGACGAAGATATGGTTAGAACAGAAATCGAAAACAACCCACGCTCGACATTACGTCAATTAGCAGAATGGTACCTATATAATTTAATAAATGTATATCAATATTTAAATGAGCTGTGTTTTAATTGTCCTTAAATATCGGCACGACCTTTCCAGTCAACCTATTATTAAGGTGTAAAAATATTATATACATTCAGCACCAGTAACATAAAATTAAGAGGAATGTCGTAATCCCAACGTTATTTGACTCAAATTTTGTATTTTATTCTGTGCTAATTATTAATATTTCGTTTTTAATATTGGTTATTAATATACTTTCTAACTTCAATTTTATTATTTCCTACAATGGATTGAATTTTAAAAATGATCACAGTAACCTCATATTCTGCGAGCAGAATCTGAAGAGGTCTGCAATATCTCAGCGGACTCACTTTTATCATCGAGTGGTTCATTAGTGTTCACCTCACTAATGATCTTCACAGCTTCGTCAAGCGCGCCGCCTTCACCGACAAACAACTATGTACGTATGACTATTTTACAGGATATAAACACGTATCAATATTTTACCTTTTTCGCTACGAATTTAAAATTAGCTTATTCAATAGTGTATATGTATATATTTATAAAGTAAGTTTATTAAGTATAATCAACTGATTCCATATTGAATAACTGTTATAGGTTTGTATAGCTTATATTACTATTTGCGCGATAACTAAATTGAACGTGTGTCTGGTAATATGGACTTATTTTCAAAATAGCCGCACTGGGATGGCTAATGGGAATTTTACAAGGATTCTGCAAACAGTTATTCTAGCTACTTCTTAATGAAAACCCTTAAATAATAATACTGGCGCAGATAAAGACGCGGAAAGCTATTTCGTGATATAGATAAACAAATAACACAAAAGTAAAGTGCACGTGTAATAAGCATCTATTAATACTTTGCTAATACATATAACCAATAATATTCTTATTATTAATGGAGTCAGGCGTTACCTTGCGGAAATCCATAACTATGTGGACAGTCAAAAGTTTTACTTAGCTAAGATCCGCGACAAGAAAAACAATAACAGAAAATGAATAATGTGTGTTTTTCTGCTGGATGAAGTGGATTTATTTGGAACTTAAACCAAAAACTTACCGAAAATCGGCCACCAATTCTCCATCTACCAACCACTATATACACTCCAAACACACACTATCACTTTTCCATCTTGTAAACGACACGTGTTTCGCTCCAACACGAGGCATCTTCAGCTATACTAGACTCTACGGAAGACTTTTCGGTTGTCTTCCGTAGAGTCTACTATACCTGAAGATGTATGATAGATGTAAGATAAGTAATTAGGGTCCACATTTGGCAAAAGTAATTTATCCTGTACACATAGTTCCACAGGTACGTTATTAACCTCTGATAGTAGGATAGCTGAAATGAAAGGTTGGAAATTCTAATCTGAGGGACGATTTTAATATATTTAATAATCGTATCATACGAAAATTATTTTGGTTTATTTAAAAGAAGTGATTTATATAAGCTCTTTTCTATTCCTTTTTAAGGTAAAATTTAGCCATTATAAGGTGTAACAGCATCTTGTGAATCCTTTGTTTCATCTTTAATAGAAGATCAGGCAGAAAAACACTAACCGGTTATAGTTAGATATCACTGGCTGTAACTTTGATAAGTTTACGTTTATCAATGAGCTGCTGGCAGTTTAAAAGAATACCACCAGCTTACTTACACCAAATAGACTGCTTGCATTTATTCTTAGCAGCACTTAGCAGACATTTTCTAGATTACAAAATTGACGAATCATAAATCAATAATTCTATTATATGATACATATGTACATTGTGTTGAATCTGAAAGTTATTGTAGATATATACTTTTATGATAGACGTAGGCAAACAAGCAAGTGGGAAACTTGCAATAGCATTGCCTGCCTTAAAATATTAATAATGGGAAGGAAAGAAGGATTCTGTGGGAGGGGCAGAAAAAAGTGAAGAAAGGAAGAAGAAATTATGTTTATGGTTTACTTACAAGAGTTAGACATGTAATAGCCATATATACTCGTAATATAAAAGATTTTTACAAGGACATTTATAACAAACAACATGACTAATTTCTGTATGATAACTGTTTAGTTTTCAGATGTTAATTTATTACAATATTTTTTTCAAAGATTATAATTCGTTGAATAGTAAGCTAATGAACTGTGCACGTCGGATGAAGCGTGTCGTAATAAGCTTTAGGAGGCGACTCTCTAGGCTGTACGTAGACGGACGGAACCTGTACGTATGTCGCGTGTTCGCATTGTATCGCCCGGCCTGCCACAAAGCAGAGCACTCAGCAAGAGTGCCGCGGCGGGCGCGTGCCACTCTTTGTTTTATTTCACTCACACTCCTTCGCTTTCGAAACTTTTAAAGGGGGACTTCAAATTGCGTTTCTTTTTACCAAGTAACGTTAGGTTGATTAGTTACATGAAGTTTGTTCGTATCTTCCATTTTCTCGGAATACAAACATTTTGCCTTGTTCTGGTTTAAAGATAACTTTTTTATTTTTTAACTTTTTTGTGCGGTACTTCTTCAAAGTTGGTAAGATTATGCGACGGTGATTCTAAAGTAGACGCACTTGGTCGCGTACTTCGTAGGCCTACATCTTGATACAGTAAGGTAGGCGCTGTTTATGCGGAAATGAGTGCAGCGAGGCGGAAGTGCAAAGCCCCCCCCCCAGCGCACCCCGGGGCGTCGACCCTCGAGCAATGTCGAGCGAGCATACACCGTTGCTTTGGCGCACACACTCTCATCTGAGTAGCTACATCATCTTAACAACGGTAGAGTTGGGATTCGGAAAAAATGTCTCAGAGATCAATTCACATGTATGTATGTTTATAAAAAGTTTTTACTATACATCTTTTTAGATGTACTAAATGAAGTAACGCCGACCTTTTCATGTACCTACGATACTCTGTGAGTGACCTGATATTTTTTTTACATGGTAAATAAAATTACATAAATAAACGATAAGTGGAGGTTGCTGAGTTCTTCCGTATGTTATATTGTGAATTTGCGCCCTGTGTGTCAATCGACACACCTCTCTAACAGAGTGAAACTTAAAATCTTTAACACTAACGTAAAGGCTGTTCTGCTATACGGGTGTGGGACATTGAAAAGTATAAGTCAACCGCTGCCTACGTCCGGATAACATGGTGCAACTAAGAGCTGTGGAGAATCAGCAAATCCTCTTTGTACCCGATACATGTCCAGATACTTCGATGAAGATGGAGATGGATAAGGTATACTCTCCGGCGCCACCTCAGTCATATCTCCAGACAAGCCCTCGAATGAAATTCACAGGGGAAAACAAAACGTGAGCCCCCCAAACAAACTTGGCGGCGTGACTTGGCGTACTGCGAAGCCCGAAGCACAGAAGATGAGCCTATCTTGGAGTGAAGTCAAGCGTATGTCCTTCTACAGAACAAGATGGAGAAGCGCCGTGTCTGCCCTATGCCCCACCAGGAAGACTTAGGATCTAGAGAGAGAAAGCTACATTGTGAATATAGTTTATAGATTGCACTTACGTTATACTAGTATAGTGGATCGTAGAAATGTTAAATATAAAGTTTTTAAAACAATGCTATTATAATATAATAATTAAACATTAAAGCAAGCAGCTCAAATGGTAAAGGTTGAGCTTACAATGTAAAGTCCTGAGTTTGATTCTATTAATTAGCAATACTTAGCCTATTAGGAATGATTAACAAGAATTCTAGTTATATCAAAATATTGATAATATGTAGAATTTTGTACAGGCAGCGATATTTTTACACTTAAAATTGGCCTGTTTATAAACAAAAGCCGATTCCAAATTGTTTAAGAGTTTCATCACGTCCGGAATTCAGTTAAGTTTTTAAAGTGCACGAAACTTGGCCAATTAAGTAGTTGAAGCTTAAAGTTTATGTTTGTTAGTGTACTGTACAGTCTGGCTCGGTCAAAGATTTACCAACAGCTTTAAGATATAAGAATGAAGTTAATTTAATGTGGGAAATTGGCGAGACACGATTGCGCGATATTTAGATTATTATAGATATATATATTTTAGAGTATAACTCTCATCATCTAAGATCATTGCTTTAGTGTTGACTATTTAATTTATTTTATTACTGAGGTAAGAGTTCAGTCGGAAGTTCGCAACTAGTAAATCAAGTGGATTTTCTTTTCTATATTTGACAGCTTTGTTTAATGGTGAATGCACTAAACGAAGTGGTTGAACAAAAGATTCCAAGTTCAAGTTCCTATCGAAACTAAAAGTTACTTTTAGATTTCGCCTACTGAATGTGTATTTACTTGTTTTGTTCAATCTATGTTTCTGAATGACTTGGCCAATTAAGATAATGAGCAGAAAACGTAAAACATTTTGAAAGTCCGATTTTACAATTCTGTTGTTTTATTTTTAAAATATGCTTAACAAATTAAATCATTACTAAACGTATTACTGAAAGTAACTTCTACCAGTTTCAGTTCTACCATTCCAACAAAAAATGTGAATTGACACTATAATGGTTTTTAGTGAAAAATCTTTTCGGCCCCCTACGACGTAGCGAAGGAGAATTTGAGGACATGCCAATAAGCGTGGCTGGCAGTAACAACACCTCGCTCAAACAACTGCCGGAAGCAATTCCACTCCTCAGGACAAGCTATAAGGTTGCATTCCAAATAACATTTTATTATTAGCGGCTGCAGCGGCTTAAAGCAATTTTGCGAGTCAATATTGAACTTTTCAACTCTAGGGGCGATGTGTTCCTTTCAAATAAATCGAGTTGATTACTTGAACAAAGTTTTATAGTCTCACATAAATTAAATAAATCCTATATTTGTCATTCAATATTTTATGATCCGGTTCAACTCTTGTAAATTTGAGGAAAATTATTTATGTAATTAAGAATTATATTTTAGAATATGACTCAATTAGAACGGATTTTTTTTCCAGTGGACGCAAAAGACATTCGAGTTAAGAAATCGTTTCTATTATTTAAACTCAACAATTTGCGTTCAAACTGTTGGAACGTAAAAGAAGCGATTTCAATTGTTGTTGCATGTATCACTAGCAACTTTCGATTTTTAAATCTAACTAAACTTAATAATTAATATTAGAGGCTTTTAATAGTGGACCTCTTCTAAGATGCTTCGCTACTTTTCTACTTTTCAGTTACGTGCAATAAATTAAAGCCAGTTCGCAGTTGTCGTTCTGGCTAATTTGCTATCCCACACTAAGTTTGCCTAAGCGCGGTGTCAACAATTGAGAGACAATAGTAATTTCAGCGAGTGGTAAAAATATACAGTACTAGAAAAAACGTAATTGCTGCAAAATGGTTTTCGCCACAACACTGTAGGATTGTAAATTTGAGTTCTAAACTTATGAATGAACTCTAAAACTTAAACAGTTAGTAGGATTCGACCTTCAAATTAGAAAGCTTAGTAATTATAGGCGGATAATTTGTTAACACAATTTTTCTCGAGTGGAAAATGTATAATTTTATAAAATCATCGGAAATTTTTTTAAAGTAACATTTTTAAAACTATTAATGAAGCACATATTTACTATATCAATTGTGGTTGAACCCACGAGAGAAATTCCGAACACTTTTTACCTAACCTGATAAAAAAGCGGTGGAAAATATCGAAGTTACGTAGAAAATAGCGGAAAAGAGGTAATTTCATGATTGAAAGTACGCAAAACACGACCGACGGAGCTGGTATTTCAAGAAGGCACTAAAAGTTAAGCAAATTACTGCGCCCGGTATTTTCAAAGCGTACTTTACCGGGTAACAGAAACACTTATTTCTTATGTTATAATTTTATATTAATATTTACACGCTATTTCAGAGGGGGGTTTGTTTAAAAAAAATTACCATCATCCAAATTTTATGTGCACAACGCTAACAGCGCCATAGTACTTACGTTACATCATGGTGACACTTTTATTTCACTTTGTTAAGCAATATCTCTGTGAAATTAACGTTTGTCTCGCATGTCACAACATGGCGTGTTACATAAATGCGATTAGCATTTATGCTTTGTGTGACACTTCGCTTTAATTATTATTTCTCAAATGGAGCGTACGTGGTGTGTGCAAAATCAAAATTTCGATTATCTGCTTATTCTTAGCATCATAATTACAGTGCTAAATATAAAAAAGAAACTACTCAATTACTTTAAGTTCATAATCTTTATTTAAAAAATTTAAAAGCTCATATTACCCACAGGAATCTTCAGGAAACCCACAGGAAACAAAAGATATCAAAATATATGATATCACGGCAATCTAATTTTACATGAAATTGAAAGTCGTTAGTAATCAGTAGCAGCATTTACTGATATAGTGCAATGAAAACATAAAAAAATATATAATGTACATGTTTTTCGCAATTCCTTGTCTTTACAGTAAAAAGGGTTAGTATTATAAGTCTAGGTCCGATGACGCTCCATACACATACAATATAGTAAAAAAAGGCTTTGTTAAATTGTGAAGTTAACTCCGTTTGTTCGCGTTTAAGGAGCTTTTTTACAATGCCTATTACCTAAATGATATACAACTCAAATAAAAACAATTGAAAAAAAAAATAAAAGATAATTTCAAAATAAATATATTTCATTTCATACAATGATTCGATTCGATAGCTCAGGGTACTGGCCTGATTAATCCGAGCATTATGGCTTTGGAACCGGGTACTGACAAAAGAAAATGATAACGATGTACAATACAGTGCAGTACTCAGATGTACATGTACATATACGATATTAAAATACGTATATACGATACTATACTGAAATATACATACATATATTAATTTAAAAATTAATATATAAGTACACATATATGAATGTAGATGAATGAATGTAAACAAGCAGGCGAATCACCTGATGGAAAACGATCAACGCCGCTAATAGACGTCCGCAGTGCCATTTGCATTGCCGGCTTGTGAAAAATATGAAATGCCTTTGAATCTATAAAAGGGTGGATTGATCAAAAGATAGCAGAATAAAAACATTTTTAAATTAAATGTTTTAAAGTGTCTCAACTAAAACGGTAATTATAGTAGTAGATTACTTGATTCCATGGTCCATTACTGAAAAGTATAAATGCGTGAATTTCTTAAGTTGATAAGAATTAATATATACATGCATACATTGAAATAAATTAAAAATAATTATGTCCATGTGATTCAGGTGTAATTTTGTTATGCCGTCAATGTGGCAGGTTTCGGGTTTGCAGTAGAGTTGGTATCGATCTCAGAGCGGCCAGACGACTGACGCGCCGATGAAAAACTATGCTTTATTCGCATAACTGTTAAACCAACTTTCGCATTCGTAAGCCAACTCGACTCCTTTTGTTGTTAATTTAAAATTTTATATGGCAATTTATATGGTTTCGTTGTTCTGTTCAAAATGTAAGGAATAGAGCTTATATTTTGTTAGAAGGTATTATTTATAGTATTGTTGTAAATTATTTTAATAAATCATGTACAACATATAATTCAATATATTACAATCTAATTGGATCCTGTGGCGAAGATATTGCTTTTCAATTCTGTGGACCACTCTTCAACTCACGCACCGGTATACATAAATATATGTCCTACCGGTATATTATTTGGAGTCTGTAACTTGCCAATCCGTCTTAGGCAAGTATGGTGGGTTAATATTTATTACTCTATAAATGGAAACGCCGTAACAGTGGGACATACATATATGGGCTATAAAAATAATTATTAACTAAGTATTGAAGGTTATTCAAATAAATCGAATAAGAACAAAATAATTTGCGTTTAATATATAAAACTTGAATACAAATATATAAATATAAAATGATATTTTATTTTGTTATGATTCTAGCCATATTGAATTTTGTCAGTAGATCAACTTAAAGAGCATATGTAGTAAAATAAGCTAGATACATATTAAATTACTTTTAATGGAGAAAAATTTGTTTAGAATCGATATAAAAAACTGATAAGCAGGTATCAATTAATAATTATCAGTTTATAATTATACGTATACATATATACACAATATATTTTTTCTAAATATATAAATGCAAACATACCTGCAATTAAAAATGACTCTTACCAATTTACATACGTATGTATTACATATAAACCACGTAACGTTTTGCGAACGAATGTACGCCAAGGTTTAAAAAACAATTCACTTGAATTAATAAAT
Organism: Baronia brevicornis; assembly: GCA_031353405.1. Taxonomy (NCBI): domain Eukaryota; kingdom Metazoa; phylum Arthropoda; class Insecta; order Lepidoptera; family Papilionidae; genus Baronia; species Baronia brevicornis. The sequence continues at coordinate 198,050 of JASFAT010002273.1, forward strand.
TACGTCGGCGCCCTTCTTCCTGCTGTCGTTGCCATGGCGCGATGCAAGAGGGTGCCAGGCGTGTAGGGTGAACGAGTACCCAAACATTAAGCAAATGTCGCCGCTTCTCGACAATAAACGGAGTTCCCGGATGCTGCAGCATTAGTCCCGTGATTTATTCGTCTGGCGGCGTGCCTATTCGCTTCGCGTTCATTCAACAAATAATGAAGAGGATGGCGTGACCATGGGCCAAATTAACGCACTATCTTTCCAGAGGCGGTAAGGGTTACAAACAAAACAGATTTTGGAGAAATGGCCATAAATATGTAAATTAAATAGATATCACGAGAGCACGTATCAAAGGCTTCTGTTGATGGGATAATTTTGAATTTAAATAGGCAACTAAAATACAAATTATAGTGGGATTGACTACTACAATGTTTCTAATCCGTATACTTTTTTAATTGGGACATTACAAAGATAAATTAAGTCTAAAAGTGCAACAAACTTGTAATCTTACTTTTTCTCGTTGATAGATACCATAAAAGAGAAAATCAAAGGAGAAAAGTAATAGTAAAAATAACAAAACGATTAAAATCTGTGTAAAGATTTTAACGTTGTTTGGAAGAGTGTAGGACAATAAATTCAATATAATGCAAAAAGTACTAATTATTTGTTTGCCAAATTCGATTATTATATTTTCTATCATCAATGTGATCTATCATCAAAGAATTTATATGTATATTATATATTAATTTTCCACTTACAACGTAATAAAACTGAAGTGGAAACATGATAAATGGACTTTGAACGTCAAACAGATAAATTATTCGCATCATATAGATATAACGTCAAATAGATAAATAATTCTCATCTATACGATGCGAATTATTTATCTATTTGACGTTGAACTCAAAGGGTGCAGTGATGGAAGAACATGTCACTTATAAAAATCAATATAATCACGGCCGTTTACCTAGCCACCCTTACAAATTGTTCAAACCCTATCACTGTTGTGGCACACTCGAGTCCGTCCCAATCCTCTCGCCTCTTTAAAAAGCGGTCTATGAAACTTGTTCGTACCCCTACAGGGTATCTGCAGTTAATTATCTGCAAGGGAAATCAAGGGGGAAGGCGCTACGAATGTCAGTTTCTCCCCCATCCAATGTCAGTCGAACCCGAATTTGCCAACGAGACGGTGCGCCTTGTAATTAGTTTTAATTAAAATCATCTGGGGTAAATGGGATTCAATATTGAAAATCGGTTGTCAAAATGATACGATGTAGCTAAGAAACCTTTAAAAGCACTGTTTTTGATGACTACTGTGTTGTCAAACTACTGGACAAATGGAATGAAAAAAATAACATACACAAGCTTTAAAATGTTTTGCTTTGAATTTTTCGGATTCAAATCACATCGGGTGTTATTTTCTTTTCTTTGGGTGCTATAAATGGTTGGAAAGCGATTTAGACTATGTAAGATATACGCACATGAATTGTATACGTACACATATGCATATACGTATATGGAAGCAAAATGCCTTAAAAATCTTTATAAAACAATCCTGTTGTTACATTTTTCGATATATCAATTCATAAATTGACATTCTGCTCTATTATGTAATTTCTAAATTCAAGTTACCTTAATTGAGTAATATAATATTTTTTAAACAAAAAAATTTTACTGTTCGTGCGAAACGCTGTCATATCCCATCATGGTCATGGTGATACTTCTACTATGTTTGCGAAGACGTGGAACTTACTCGGTTTGACTGACTTCATTTGCCTTCGAAATATTCTCTAGCATGATCTTCTTTAAAGGTTTTCCTTATCGCAAAATATGAGGTAAATCCATATTTGAAATGATACGATTTGTTCATAAATAAAAATCAACTTTAGAATATATGATCAATCATGTTATCTAGTATAAAAACAATGAAAGTTGTTTTTATGCCATTCTAATTGGCGCAGCGTTGGAATGCGATCCTTGTGAAGCCCTATCACTGAACCAATCGGCTGTCAATAATGTCTGAATGCTTTTCAGTTCTGTATTTTTGTTCAAATCAAGTATTGGATAATATTAAACGGTTTCTGTCTTTTTTGAGTAGGCGAGTATATACTTATTGTGAACAAAATAGGTTGTGTTATTATCTTATATACTATATAATGATATCAACTATAGAATAGAGAGGAATACACTTTATGCCATCTCCTAACAATAAAATGCTAAATAAAATACAACAAAAAACACTATAATTTAAGGTTAATTTTTTAATGTATACACAATTATTCGTATATATTATTACTTAGAGGAAATCAATATAAATCTGGGGTAAAACTCAACAGCGCTGATTTTCATCTAGAATTATTTATATAAATGAAAAAAAATATATTTTTAATATTTTAAATATCTACTTTGCCAAAATATTCATTTAAAGGTTGTCTGGCAGTAATTGCTATTAGAAATACTTACGACCCTTTGTAAACCCATACGTTATAATTATAAACTTTATAACATTGTTTCTGTTGTAAAATAAATAATATAATCTAACTATATGATGTCCTTTAAGGTATATGACGATGAGGACGATATGGATGGAATATAAATGTTGAGGAAAGTAGGGTTGTAGCTTATAACAAAAGAAAAATGAAAGCGCTGTTCTGTAAGGAGCATGAAACATTAAATGTGCTGTAAGCCATTACTGTAAGTGACGTAGACGCGGCTACAGCGAGGGTTACAGGGCGTTAAAGAGCTGCCTGAAAGAATAGCCCCTTTTCCACCTGCATACATCCCGAGAGCTTAACACCGGCTTCAAACGGATAAATTAGATTAATCACACTTACTTTGACGGCCAGGTGCTAATGGAAACTCACGTAACGGCTTCTAAAGCTTCAAGTGTTGACGTGCCCCGTTGGCTTATTGTAAAATTCAATACGAATATGTTATTTTACACTTTTTATGATATGATGTAAAAGCAATTACGCGAAATAGGGTTGTCTGAGTGCCGAAAGCAAAAATAAGAGAACTGATTCACTGACCTTTGCTGAGAATAAGTATTGTTATGTTGTAGTACAAACTTGTATACAAGTAACAGTCAAAATTGGTGAAAGGTCACAATAGGTTATAACTTACATTAATTTGCTTAAAAAGTTACTTTAAAACACACGTTTGTTTACAATGGATTATGTTTATAACAGTTATAAATGCACTCTGCCGTAATACACTAGTGTAAAGGCACCCTAAATTTTTCCCGAGGAATGTATTCAGATGTTCTTGTACATCAGTAGCAATAGGCTAATTTCACTCTACAGGGTTGAGTTTAATGTATGGGGCGCTCTCCGAATTCACTCTTTTGCTTTCAACGCACCATTTACGTTTTGACAATGGTAAGGGTCAGCAACCTTAGTGATGCGTACAAGCCGACGTCGCTTATGAACCGCCGTATTATTTCACTGATATCACTACTTTAATTGATAGTGTTATCTTTAACTTTTCAGTGGTCGAATGAATTTGATAATGTATTAAATAATACATTTCTCTTTTACTTTTTTTATTTTATTTATCAGTTTATTAAATTTGTTTATATTAAATATTTTAGTTCCATATCCTAATGTATGTATGTCTTGTTTGATAGCAAATATTTAAAAATACATAAAACATATTATCCGCCATGAAAGAAATTTTTTTACAAATTATTTATGAGAAAAGGATATGCCCACAGTTTCCTTTTCTTATATCTGTTTCATTTTCAGTAATAATGGCGCCCACAATACAGAAGATGCTTGTGTGGGTCTTAATTTTGTAAAACCGATGTCTGCCTATGAGACTATCAAATAATTGTGGTTCTCACAAATTTAACAATCATCTGCCGAAAACTTTATTAGACGACTATCTTTAAATTATATAAATTTAACATTTAGCTAAGCTATATGGACAGTCAAAAGTTTTACTTAGCTAAGATCCGCGACAAGCAAAACAATAACAGAAAATTAATAATGTGTGTTTTTCCGTTGGGTTTAGTGGATTTATTTGGAACTTAAACCAAAAACTTACCGAAAATCGGCCATCAACTCTCCACCCACCAACCACTATACACAACGCCAAACACACACTATCACTTTTCCATCTTGTACACGACACGTGTTTCGCTCCAACACGAGGCATCTTCAGGTATAGTAGACTCTATGGAAGACAACCGAAAAGCACTTTTTGTTTTTGGTTTAAGTTCCAAATAAATCCACTAAACCCAACGGAAAAATACACATTATTAATTTTCTGTTATTGTTTTGCTTGTCGCGGATCTTAGCTAAGTAAAACTTTTGACTGTCCATATAGTGATGGATTTCCGCAAAGTGACGCCTGACTCCGTTAATAATGTAGCTAAGCTAACAAGAATTTTTAACTACGGAAACAAAATAAAAAAATGTCGTATTGAAGGATACAACAAGTAATGAGACAGGACTGATGAGCTTTGAAGACCGACAACAAAGGCTAGTCATTAACACGAGTGTGTTACAGTTAGAAGTTAAGACTTTTTCTTAAGACTGACGCGGCCAAATTAGTGACGTCACAAAGGTGTCGGCAATTTAGTCACGCAGCCCCTATGTTGTCTAACATTCGACTATAGTGATATACTGCCACGACATTTAGATATTGATCCTAGTTTTTTACATTTTGATTCGAATTGCAACTAGCGGGCGGTAGTGAAAAATAATAGAAATTAAAATCTTAGTAGGGAGTAAACAGAAGTAATGTTTAGTTGAATTCTTACACCTCGTAGGGAGGGTATGCCATATAAACAATATGCTTACAAATCTCACAATATCATCCTAGTGTGCGGGAGCTGCAATATGTGAGGAGGCTTCACTTGAGTGCCTGCTCGTTAGTGAGAGAGCTTAAATTATGCCACATCTCTATGGAAGCCCTTACATGCGTAAGTTACTTAAAAACACGGCAGACGTGCCTAAAGGTAAAAAAAATCAATTATTTTACACGAGGATAAGTTGTAACGTAAACGATATTTTCACAATGCTTAATATACATGTCGGTATTTTTTTTTCTTTACAAGCAAGCTTTTACAAAATCACCGACTTAGTTTTTTCAGTTAGTAAACTGTAATGGCAATGGGCTGGACACGTTTTTCGGTGAGACGACAACAAATGTTGGAGTAGACGAGTGCTGGAGACCACGTCTTGGAAAACAGAGTGTGTCGCCCCTCGGGTTCAGTTGAAATGCGGAGATGTGCTAGCAGTTCTCCCAAAATAAGCTGTTAATAAAATAATTCAGACCACTGATGTTATAATGACAATAAAAAGTTGATGGCAAAAGCGGAAGCTCACAATTTATTCAACGGAAGAAAATGGTTTAGTGCCACTGCCCCTTCTCTCTGTCGCGGGTGCTATTGCGTATGTGCTTTACATGTCTGAAATAAAACTAACAGATTAACGCCCTATCTATACTTAAATAAATACGAGATGTGATGTTAGCAAACCTTAATTTTTATCAATTAAGAAACATTTTAAATCAATTAAAAATATAACTCATGGCAGTAAAGCACGTTTTTTAAATATTAGTTTAAGATCAAGCTAGGTAGCGTCCTATTTTGTTTAGCCGTGGATTGCTTCAGTTTGATGATGATATTATTTCTTTAGATTTATTTTGACTTAAATTAGTTATAAACTGTTAAGTATCTAAATTATATTTACCTCGTATAACTTTTGAAAAAAAAAGTGCACGAATAATTTATACATATAATATTTAGTTTACGCATTATCTTTAATTTTCCAATAATTTAAAATCAAAAGAAATAATTCTTACTACTGTGATTATACCTTGCATTTATTCCTTAATTTATTGTGATACATACAATAACTCCCTCTTTTATTATCGACTATAATATAAAATGACCAAGAATAGAGCTTTTTTAACAGAAGCAAAACAGTTATGTACGCAATAAAATCTTGATATTACCACAATTACAGTTATGATGATCATACAATAACGTCGATACCCTATAACAATTCCCTCTCGCATACTTTCCCCGACGTCTGCGGTTTGTTGGGGCTACGTCGTCGGTTGTAGGAAGGGGGTCGGAAGGCGATGAGGGGTATGAACCTTCACTTTCATTCGGGATGTGGCACTGCCACAACGTCTTCCTCCCTATTACATTTTATCGATCGTGTTATTTATGAAAGCCTGGGAAATAAAATTTCCAAAATACAATTAATAATTCAAGAAGTTTACAAGATACTACTACGGCTATAACCTTATAAATTTTCACCACATATTAACAAAACTTAATAAGAATAATAATAACAACCACTTTATTTTTAGAAAACATATTTTGCTACCAAAGTATGAGGTTTTTATGTAGTAGCGCTGATTTTCGATAAATCCCTTTTCCCTTAGATTTTATGCGGGAATCTTGAATAGAACATATTAAAGATTCCCACATAACATGAAACATGAAGTTTTTTTATGGGACAGGAAGGCAAACGACGGAAAGCAATCAACGTCGTCCATAGACATCGGTAGAGCATTGCAGGAGTGTTGAAGTTTATTGTTGTATGTATAAAAATAATAGATGTTAAAATTAAATAAAAAAATTACTAATTTACTTTTTCTTCGCTTCAATGAAAACTATTCTAATACTAAGAACACCCCTCTTATTTAATTAAAGACATGAGAAGTAACACCTGAAAAAATTATCCATAAAACAATTTTTCTTTCTACCTGGATTTAAACCCAGAACTTTAAGCTCGAAAATCAGGTACGCTAGCCGCTAAGCCGAGCCTTCTATATATTTTTTATGAAGTTCCTATACATATCTCACTGCAAGGCTCGGGCTTCCATTCCGGGGGGCACATCATTTCTGAAGGAACATTTGCTGCTCAGAATAGATATACGTATAGGTCATACATGTGTACGTATATGTATGTATTCGATGCGGGAATTGAACGTACACCTATTGACTCACAAACTATAAAAACGGTTGATCTTGTTCAACAGTTTTTAATATTTAAGTATTTCCACTAGTAAAATAATAAATTAAAATAGTCTTTAATGGTCCCTATTTATAGACTATATTTAAAGACTATTTTAATTTATTAATTAAACACTGTAGTGCCATTGTGTCCACAACGTGTAGGGTCAGTTCAGTCATAAAAGTGCTTTTGTCCATTCTGTAAACCAAACATTGCCGAAAATTCGCTTACTAACTTTGTTAGTTGTGAGGGTATCAAGACTAATTAACTGCTTGGACTTTCGAAGTAAAATCAATATTTGCAAATGTGTGACAATTATCGGTTTCGTTTCATTGACTCTCTAATGTTACAGGTTTATTAAATATTATATTTAGTTAACTGACCAACCTAATTTATTTATATAGATTTACATTTAAAAATTCATTTGTTTGCTATAAAACTTAAATAAGAAAATATTTGAAATGTGCTTTACGAAATGATTTCAATTAATTTTGAATAAGATATAAAACAATAGTTTTACTTTTTATAAAATTTTATTTTATTTTATTTTAGAAGCTTACTAATTTTGAAGTAATATATTATATGTAACATTTTTGTAAGAATAACGAATAACTTTTACCTTTGTATCTACGTATTATAATAAAAGATAGGAATCTCTTACTTGAATTTTATTTAATTCATATAATATTACTCATATACTACACCAAATAAAGAAAGCGTTTATTGAAAAGGAGTAGCGGTGTAAAAGTAATTTGGTTTACATTTTTTTTTAAATTCATTAGTGAAAATATTATTCAAATAAAAGATTAACTAATGACATTTTTCAATTAAATATACTGGTATTATTTAATTAAATGTTTTGGTAGGAGTATGTAATATTGAGTATTTAAATGTGTTTTATTTTCTATAATATGTTTTACATGTACTGATGCATAAATGATTTCCAGGCGGTTTTCTTAAGATATTTGAAATGATTAGTTTGATTTCGATTTGAAATCTGACCTTTTTTGATACATTGAAATCTTTTTTGATTGTTATACATATTATTTATGTTTAATTTGGATATTAATTCTAAACCCTTGGCACATGAGGCAAGTAGAAAATAGACTAGATTAGATTTGTATCCCGTTTTTCATTAAAATTCACCTTTCTCATAAAATACCTACTTAAAAATACATATATGTTTATAATTTGCGTATTTACCGGGTTCTCTGTAGCATAGTTTTCTACAATTACAAAGATGTTTATCCACACTTAGACAGATATCTGTAGATCCCACACATGGAGATACAAGGAACAGCGACCCCACAGTTTATCTTCTATACTCGACTCGCCTTGTGCGTCGCACTATATATGAATAGGATATTGTTCATTACGCGAGTAAATTGAGTTCAAATATTAGTGCGCTTGGTAACAACATTGTTGATTTCAATTTTACCTGTAGATTTTACACCCGCTCGCCAACGAGGGGACCCTCAATGTAACAATATGATTTTCAAGCATTATATGTGTAATAATATTATATTATGCTTGAATATAGGTGAAGGCTTATACCGGGCAGAATAATATATCTAACATGGTTGTGCCATGTTTTATTGCTCCCCGAAAGGATGTTCGTGTAATTAAAATAGGTCTTGTATGTAATAAAATTAGTACGATAGAAAAATATTTTTTACCACTCCCTATAGAATCTATTATTAATCCGTTTAAGTTTCTTTGATATATATTCAAGTGTATTCAGAATTAGTCTGACTAAACAAACTAAGTCCAAAACAAAAAAGAAATCTATCCACGATATATGAGTAAAATCTTCAAGAAAGCTGGTCAATGGAATTGAAAACCTATTTAGACCATTCAAGAAGACCCCCGTACGTCCTGCTGCTATGAACCTATGAAATAAGTTAAGTCGTCAATAAAACCTGAATAAGATAACACACAAGCACAGAATAGAGTGTAAATGAGGAAGTCTGTGCCAAGCAATGGGATGTAAATGATGTAAGATTCGTAAAGAAGTGTACATGAGCTTAGGACAAGACAATTATTTCAAAATCACAGCCCCTAGGTTTATTCGTCATAAAAAATTATCAATAAAGATGCTTGCAATAAACAAATGGAACAAGCAAAAATAATAACAGTAATAGACTTCACAAAATCTACAAATATTAGGTCAATAATGTAGAAGCAAAAAGGATATTTATTCCCTTTGATATTTATTAATACAAATTTTATTCACTCTAATCTAACAATGGTGGTTTGGTCATAACCGAATATCTATTGGAATATGTACAGATTGGTTTTAGGAAGGCTTGTGCGGATGTATTATATAATAACAGCTGGTCAGCAAAATACCGACATCGTTCCATTATGGTAATTGACAGGTGCGGGTTGTGGGTGGTGCCCTCTACCTTCGATACCTACACAGTAAATACCTATGTTATCGCGTAATGGATAATTAGATTGATTTTTTTGACGAATATGACCAGCTTAGATTGTATAATTAAAGAAAATGTGAAAGTTAGCCTTAGAACAATTGATTTTAACACGTTAGCGAAAGTTTTTATTTAAATTAAATTAAAACTTAATTAATTTAAATTAAATTGATATTATTTAATGAACGAAACAGAAAAATTAAATATTCTTTTTATTTGTTTTTGAAGTATAAAATTCTCAACACAAATGTGGTTTGCATCATAAAATATATTTAATAATTATTCCTATAAGTCCAAAAAGAAGCCTTACCATTTAAATTTGAAGCAGCATTAGCTCAAAAGGTTTGGGTTGCACTCTGAAATTATGGGTTCGGTCCTACCATTCGACTATTGACGTGAACCTATAACCTATATTTATCTACCACAAGGATTATAATCCTAGTTAGTATAGTTAACAAGAATTCTAGTTGTGTGCAATCATTGCTAATCTTCATTTTCAAACAATAAATTTTACAATTAAGTGTAAAATTTATATAGAAGTGATGCAATCAAAACTCACCCCAAACAAGATTATAAGACAAAGAACTATTGTATGATGAGGATTTTTAATTCCTTAAATTAGTTTAATGACAAGTTTTTTTTTATTTATTTTTTTTTTGCTTTTATATTTATATTATATTTTTATACATTGCTTTATATGGATATAGCCGAGATGGAGACGCTATATATATGTACTTTATATACCTTTTAGTAAGTAAATATAATATAATAGATTATTCACACAACACAATGGCAAAAATAATATGAAAGTAGGTACATTATTATTTACGAGTGAATAGTTTTTATTTATACCTTTATTATGATGAATATCATAAAGAAACAATCCACTTAATATTTTAAAATAAAATATAATTTGTGTTTGTCTCGTCTTTCAATTGTGAAAATTGTAATGATACAGTTATAATATACCATACATCCATGTGAACACTTGTTCAAATACTTATTTTATAAAAAAAAGTTTGAAGCCAGACAAACAAGAAAGGTGACGACCGACGAAAATATTTTACACGAAAATCGTCAGTTTAGTCAAAAAATATTCATAAGAAGAACGCCCTATTTGTAACAATATTAATGTGTGTTTTTTTAATACAAATATACTAATTTTACCATTAACTGCTAGAGCATATTCTATGAATAGCGCTGATCATACACGTTTTTCCATAAATGCAAAAGCGCAGGTCATTAGATATGATCGGCATGTACTTATATATGGTATAGAAATAGAAAAATGAAAGTCACTCACATTTAGCAGATACTCATTTCGATATATCAAAGATTTTTATCGACATGTAAACAAAATAATCACTTGTATATTTATGAAGGGTATTTTGCAAATTAAACTTTGACGTTTTAAAAACCTCGAGCTCGTTAAATTTAACTATAAATATCAATAAAATTATCTTGTTTGTTTTTAAATAATTAAGAGCATTTATAATTATTGTTACCGGCATATTCATACCTAAGTAGCGCTGTAGGGATAAATTAGAGAAGGATCTGCAAAAGGTTCGGCTAACAATTGGCGGGGAATTGTGCGGGATAAGGCTATAGCACTTATTGGAAACTAAGAACTAATTTGCTACCCCGTGCAAGATAGATCGATAATTTTGGTTCGCAAAATATTTTAAAAATAAATGTTTTAATAGGACTTCTGGTCATATTGAAATTTGAATATTTTTGTTTTTTATGGGATAGGAGGGCGCCTGATGGAAAGCAATCAACGCCGCTCATGGACAACCGTGACACCGCAAGAGTCGCGGAAGCGTTGCCGGCCTTTTAGTTATGTATAGGCTTGTTTTTTGAATGTTCCAATGTCGTAACGGTTCGGAAATACCGCCGAGGGTAGCTGGTTCCACAAACTGGTAGTGCGTGGGAAGAAGTTACGAGAGAAACGCACCGTAGTAGATCGCCACTCATCCAGATGGTGGGGATGAAATTTTTCTTTTTTTTCCTAAGAAACAAGATTGATTTTGATTTTTCCAGAAAGATCTTAATCAAATAAATTCTCAGTTTTATATATATGCCACAACATGTGTTAGGGAATAATACCATACCATTAAGAGACACAACTGATTTTTTATAAAGAAAATTTTCATAAAAAAAACAAAACATTTACTGCGTGTTCGGGTACCCCACCAATCGCCCTTGGAGAAACGAGGTAGGTTCGTTCCTCCTGAAACGGAGAGGCTCGTGTCTAACAGTCGGATATATGTATATGGGCTGTAAAATTTATTGCTGTTACATCAACTCGGATCGGTGATGAATCTATAATACAGTCTGGCATATATAATCATTTATGTACCTACAATTATTCCATTTTACATTACTGGATGTAAATAAAGTTTATTGAAGTCGTTAGCGACAAAATAAGATATAAGCTCGCCAAGTGAGGCAACATCTGAAGATCCTAAACAAATTGCCCAGTCCCTCGTAGGCGCCCAATAGATTTTTGTTGCCCTTTTCACGCTTATGCAAACAGTACTTTGCTCACTTTCTATTTCGTACGGGTTCACAGGACGTTCTCGTCGATATTTTAATGTAACATCGGCGCACAAAAAGTACCCACACTATACACAAAGTAATATATTTATAAAGAGAAATCAATGAAAAAAGTATTCATTGAACGAAATATTAATCAACGTATAAGATAAGAGAAGACGTATAAGAAAAAAAGTCAATAGTAGAAAATGTTCACAGGTATTACGCATTTTACTGCATAGAAGCTCATCTACATGTTGACCAACTTCAATCTAACGTTAACGACGCAACAATCTTGGTACTTCAACGCTGGAAAGGTTTCTTTTTATTTTTCTCTCATATTATTAAATTTTATGTTCATACCAATTTCAATTTTTTTTGTTTCAATCCGCATTAATAAACTTAATGATTTTAAAATATTTTTCTGGTATATGTTTAGTGCATATGTTATTAAATGAGAACTTAAGAGGTACAATAATAGAGGCTCGAACTTGATGAGCTCGCTATACCCAGAACTTAAATATAACTTATGACCAACTGAGCAACTACTGCTTTCAATCAAAATTCTTTGCACCTAAAATTAAATAATACTGACTACAAAACGTTTTACTTATTGCTATATCAAAGTGTACAAAAATTTTATGAAACGACTGCGTAAATGACTTTGTCGCATGTTCAACGTCATCGGTAAAATTTATTTGAATGATAAGTGAACCCTATTTTACGAGTGTTTCGACACGCACTTGGCCGCTTTATGGTGTTGTATTCATGAAACATTTCCCGTAAAATTGGTATGAAAACAAGTTTACGTAAGGTAATCGAATTTTTAGAAATAAGTGAGTTTAGCGGCAACCATTTTCATTTACATCAAACGTCTATATATCCAAACATCAACTCCAAATTAAACACGTATTGGCCCATTGGAAATCCTTTTTTGCACTTTGAGAGTATTTATTTATTTCATAGCATATAAAATGATGTGAAGTGATATTACAGTTTTATATCATATTTTGTAATAATAAATACAAAGATAATGATATTTTACAAGTCGATTCGATTACGGCGCCATTAACTGAGTACGACATATATTTAAGAGCTCTAAATGTGTACTAGTGTTTTTTCATCAGGAGTCGGGTCATGTGATGGTAAATATTTACCGCTTCCAATGGACTTGAAAGAATTATATATAATAGAAGGAAAGAGGAAGTAATTTTTTCGAAATAAATTGTACTATTTAACTATTCTATATACTGACAAATGAAAATGATAATACCCACTCTGCTGTTCCATGGCTGGGCACGGAGTTTACTCATTTCTTAACGAATGGACATAAATATACAAAATAATACAAGCCTAAGCCTACACCTAATACATAAATCTAAAATACATATATGTCATATCCAATTTTTATTTTTATCGAAGCATTTCACTATTATCTTTAGTCAATAGAAATCTATTAAAATAAATATGATTATGAGGTGATGAACTGAAATGTGGTAAATAATTAGTAGCCATAGTTGTGTTGAGTGAGCAAATCGATGTTTAGTAACATTATATTTGCAATCCAGAATTACAGACATTTGTAAATCATATCGAAATTGCCATCAGAGATCGGAAATCACTTTTAGGTATGCAATCGGTTGAATCGGAAACGAGAAACCGTGATTGTCAACAGCTGCGCACACATACTTACATATATATCGACCGATCGTTCATTTTACATTATAGAAAATTTAAAACGCATTTCATTACATTAAATTTGTTTATCATTAAATATGAAGTGACTGTTTACAATATCAAAATGATTTTTCCTAAGCTCGTGTATGCGTAATTTTTTACAGCCCATGTACATATATCTCATTGTTTCAGTTCAACCTATCAAATATATAGTATTTAGTTTAACTGAAGTGGTTGAGAAGAATTTTAGATGAGCGTAGAAAGTGTAAGATAATTGTAATAAATTTAATTTGCATGTGTTTATAAAAAATATAATGTAATCAACTATGGAAAGATTTCAATACAATATACTCAATACTCCAGTTTTGATAGCATGCGTAGTCAGGACAATGTCGAATCCTAAGCAAATTGTTGGAATGAGCCCTGAGAGTGCATTATTTGTTTTTATCGCCGAATTGCGAACATTGTACTGGGACACTTTTATATCTCGGCGACAAAAATTGTGGCACTCCGTCCCTCTAGGGAGCGTAACGCCTTACCAATTTTACCGTATTTAGGCGAGCCGCTATTTTTATAAATTTTGTAAGTGCTTTATTTACTAAGATATAAAAGTTTGTGGAACGCTTATAAATTTGCTGAAATTACGACAAATCTATTCAGTCTAATATCTATAAAAAGGTTTTGTCACGGTTGCATAGAAGAGACAAGAATTACTATATGTTATAAAATTACTTGTAACGTTTAGTATGATATCGCAATATGTATATATAGTTTTAATAAGAAGAAATTTCATAAAATTATTTGTTTTTCATGTCCAAAGTATACTGGTCTGTACATTTATTAACAATTATGGTTAGTGTAAATACATGAAAAACAGTATATAGTTATAACATTATGAGTATATGAATTTTTAGTAGCGGGTTGAAAAACGTAACCCTTTTTCGCTAATTCCGCACTACGTCACGTAGTTAAACGCTCTCTCCATCTTTTTTAAAGTCTATTTCGAATTATATCTAACATAAAATTTAGAACCATCAAACAGAAAAGAATTTGAATTTACAAATCAGAATTAAACATTATATCATCGTTGAATAACTAAAATAACTCGTCGGGTCCATAAATCTTGCTTAAAACTTTCTTCGCGGCGAGAATTTTCCATTTGCGCTCAGTACGTTTATAACAAGCCCGACCCCTTTTAAAATGACTATGTAAACATTTAAGTTACCCGGAACGCTGCACGGCTGAATTACAGAAACGCCTTAGAGGACAGCCTGCAGCCAGTCTGCAGCCGGCGGCAGATGTTAATGGGGGGCAAACACAATTCATAATTATGCAGTCGCGCGGCTTAGTGCGGGCTTCGAGCAAGATTTTACTAAATCCAAGTCTGTTATTTTTTTTTCCACTAAAGTGAAAATTAATAATGTACGATGGGTAGGATAGCCATTGTGTGTTGTAATGAGCTAGAAGTACAACAAATGCACGATTTTTCAAGGGTCCTTGTACCCTACAAGTGTGGAGACGTGGCTTTGATCAGTAGCGGTAATTGGGATGGCGGACCACATTCGCGGAAACTTTTACGGGACACTGACCCACTTCCAAACGGCCAGTGAAAGTGCTCTATGATGCGATATTTCTTTAAGAATTAAATTCAAAGGAAATATTTTACATATTATTTTACGTTCTTTTGCGAGAACAATACCTATGCATAGCAGGTACCCGTATCATGATTGTTATTTATGGAAAGTTGTGTAAAGTTTAGTTATGTGTTTAACATATTGACGAACAGTAATTTGCAATTATTGACATATTGGAATTATTACTTATTTTCATACATTGTGTTTAGTTGTTATGTTGTAAGACATGGTAACATTGTGACGGTACGAAAGTCAAATCGTGCTTGCAGAGACATTATCACATCACATTCCCCGAATTATTATAGTATGGGAACTCGACCGTCGATAGCCATTCTGATTTCATATAAATACTAGCTTTTGCAGCTTCGCTCGCGTGGAATTTGGTCTGTTACATTAAGTTTCATGACAGATCATTTTAAATAAATATATTTTTTTTTACTTAATAATAAAATTATATTACGACCAAAATTACATAAAATCATTACAAATTGTGTAACCTATATTACTGTAAAGTTTGATCCAAATCCGTCCAGTAGTTTTTTCGTAAAAGAGTAACAAACATACATACATACTCACAAACTTTCGCATTTATAATATTAGTAGGATAATCTTTCACGTATACGGGCGTTCTGGTTCTCTTCATGATGTGTACGCCTGTTGTGTGTTACTGTCCATCAATGTTTTAAAAAGCTTAGTAAGGCCATTAGCAAATTTTGTCGCAGGAATGCTTTACGTCTAACACTTTAGGTTAAAAATCAAGATAGTTTTAAAGAACAAGCATTTGCATATTGTAGCTAAAGGTATATCTACTTTATATTTTAATCTTTTATTTCTGTATTATAAAATTAAGTATGACCGATTGCCATAGTTATACTCTACTACTACTAAAATGATAACTTAGTAATATATAGATGATGACTTATTTTTATCGCCTATTTACATCTTGTTTTAAACTAATTTTTTAATTTGCATATTACATCTGTGCAACACGGGAGGTTTAAAAAATTTAAATAATTAAGGAAACTCGAAAATATAAAATGATATAAGGAAGTTAATAAATATGAAATTTCCTATTTAAGGGGTAATTATATGTGTCCGCGCTGCCAAACGGTCACTGTACAATGGGATTACACGAGATCAATTGCATCCAAGTATATGATGCGGACGGGCCGCGCGGCCGGGCGCTCTTGCGAATTTGTACCTATTTAGTACCGCCTGCGATAAGCGGTCGCGTGAAGCGGCGGAGCCGCGGCCGGGCCGCGCGGACGATCGCTTCATTTATTTAGGTACTTAATTTTGTTAAATGCCAAATTCTTTTTCAGTATCAATGAAGAATATATATAAATATTATCGCACATAACGATAACATAAAATAATATTATGTATCTATTTTCATACACATACATATAGCTTCGTATTAACGTTGTCTTCATTCAATTGTTATTTATAATATTATTTTATTTTTTTGTATCTTATAATTTGTTTAATAATTTAATCCTATTGTATAAGTGTAAAGGATTTAGTAAAACAAAGTTACTTACATTTATTTTTTATTCCCTCTTTTTGTTAACCCTTATTTTGCTCGCTTTCTTTTATTAATGCGTATACTAAAACCGCGGCTATTTTCTCTTTATTAATCCTTTTAATGTCACAAAGAATGCGCAAAAGAAATATTTTCGTATAGTGGTATAATGAAGAGATGTGAAATATATTTATAATAGTACGAATATATAACTACCTGACTGAAAAAATAACCACCTTTTCAAAGCCACGCTTTCAAAGCCGAAGTTCGTAGATTCGTTTGTTATATCAGAATTATTGTAGCTTATAGTCAGTAGTATACCAAAAAAGGGTAGAAATTTTGTTGAGTGGCATAATGTAAAGAAACAAAATATTGTACAATACGTTATTTATTAAAAGCCCTACAGCGAGTAAAACTCTGAGTGCAGACTGTACTGAATAAACTTAGAATGAGATATCATAATACAGTAAAATATCGATTTATTTATGGAAATTAGTAAGATGTAGGCAGCAAGTGAAAGTGCATATATTGATATCGGGCGCGGTGTCATATTCATGAGAACTGATAAATATGTTAATATTATGTAAACGCACGATATATCCGAATATAGTGATTTATTCAAGTGATTCCAAGTAAGTTAGTAGTAGTTAATCTTGAGTTAGGAAAATGTATTCTCATCAATAGGATCATTGTACTCAAAAGCACGGGAACTATGGTGCCTTACCTCAGCATGCAGGGCTCTGCTGGGGCTGATCTCCATCCTCCCTTGCGGCCCGTGGGATTCACTAAAGACGAATTTAATATATCTAATTTGTCGAAAATGACGGCGACGTGGTTTGCCACCCGTCACGTCCTGATTGTCACGAGGGCGAAAAGCGACCAATGACGAGCCGTTTCGCTGCGGTGAATGGCAGCGGATGGAGCTCTGTGGTCTCTGCCAATCCCTGCGGGGGATAGGCGTGATTATATATAAAAAAAAATACTCAAAAGCAAACCTACCTCGTTAGTTCCCAAAAGTAATCCCTAACCAATTGCAGTTTTAAAACATCGTTTTTTTTTTCGGTTATTCCTTGTGAATAAATACTAGATTAAACTTAAATAAATTACGCGTTCATACAATATTCCGAAAACTTTATGTATTTTATTATATTAGAAAATTTGTATATAAATCTAAAAAAACTATTTGAACAATTTTTGCTACATTTGTCAAAAACCTCTCGGCGGTGTATCTCTAGCACATAAGAAGTTTTATAATTGTGTTAGTATAATTTTTTTAATTTTTTATAAATATTAGTAATAATTTTTCGATAATTGATATTAACGTCTTCGAAATAGAACGAACCCTTTTACAAATTCTTGCGTTTAATGTAAATTACGAGTCATATTTATGTCATCACTATATATAAATGAAATAGGTATTTCATTCATCAACAGATTCGATATCCGAAATTGTAAAGGCGATTGTCCTCAGGGATTGAGCTCTCGGAACTAAATTAGCTTTCATTATATTGTTAATGACTGTTCAAACTCATAATTTAATTGATGTCTTCAAATAATATTAGGTGCGCAACTAAGTTCTCGCAACTTAATTGTCCAAAAATGCTTACATATATATTATTGCCCACCAGTATTGCCCATCGCTAGCTACAACTTTTGCCCATCTTTCTGGGAGAGCTCGAATACCTTTATTATAAAAGTGTTCGTGTTTTAAGGCTATCCACGAATGAAGTTATTTCCTGATGTCTTCATATGAGCGGAGCTGCTGATCAGTCTGATCATGTGCCATCGAACAAAACAAGTAATAATCGGACGGCGCAACATCTGGGGAATATGGCGAGTGGGGAAGGACTTCCCATTTGAGCGTTTCCATATAGGTTTTAACGGGTTTGGCAACATGAGGCTGACCGTTGTCATGCAGTAAAATCACTAATTCGTGCCTTTGCTCGTATTGTGGTCGTTTTTCGCGCAGTACTCGGCTCAGTCGCATCAATTTACGTACTTTTTTACTATTTTTCTGTGTGTGTGTGTATGTGTGTGTGTGTGTGTGTGTAAATATATTTATAAAAATAAATAAAAAAATAATTGTTAGAGACAAATTTATTTTACTACTGTCTGAATATAAAACTATCGCATTGTTAGAAATAACAAAGGAGCTTATCATTACATCGTGATATACGATTGAATTTTTGCGTTGGTGGTTATTAAAAAGTACTACAGTGACCCACAAACACGAGGCGAGCGAAGGTGGGACCTTGAGCCGAACGGCCGAACTTACGAGTTATTATTTCCTTACCACATGAAAGTAAGA
Source organism: Baronia brevicornis (assembly GCA_031353405.1). Taxonomy (NCBI): domain Eukaryota; kingdom Metazoa; phylum Arthropoda; class Insecta; order Lepidoptera; family Papilionidae; genus Baronia; species Baronia brevicornis. The sequence goes on from JASFAT010002273.1 coordinate 217,117, forward strand.
TACTGATATACAACGAACGTACTCCACCTTAAATAATACAATTCCACAACGCAAGACTAGCCGGCAACGGTTTGTGAATATATCGTATTGGAAACGGGCATAAAATTCACATCCGCGTGTCTTGTCTCCGGCTCTAGATTACGTGAATATGTTATGTTAAACATCTTGTGCGTATTTTGAGTGTAAATTGAGGTAGATATAGCTACACCTACTTTTATATTTTTCATAAGGAATATGTAGGCATGGACTCGTATGATGGATCGCCTGAGGTAAAATCAAATATTGTATTCCTTAGGGACGGCTCTTCAACGTACATATGTATACCTATGTTGATCTGGTATTCGCAATGCGCTAAAAGAACAACATACATCACTGTACACATACGACTTTTGCTTTTAATTGCGTCATCATTGGTATTATATCTCACTTTTTATAGCAATATAATCGTCATTGTGCCTGTGCCAAAGCCCGCCGTCTATCTCGTTCTTCGGCTATATGCATCCAGTCTCTGTATACTATACCAGTCGCCCTGCGTAGATCTTGCTCCATTTAGCCGTGCCACACTATATTTGCCTAGACGCGGTCTCCACTATGACTCGTCTACTTCAACAATCGTCGGTTCTCTGACAGACGAGATCAACCCATTGCCGCTTCGGTTCGCTAACTCCTAGCTACGTCAATGACTTTGGTTGTCCCGCGGATTTCTTTATTCCTAATCATATCAAACAAAGAAATTTCGAGCATTATCCTCGGAGCGATTTTAAATTTGTGAAGCATAATGACATATGTACGAATATTTACCATAATTTATATTTTACATACATTGTTTGGATTGCTTATATATATATATATATATATATATATATATATATATATATATATATATATATATATATATATATATATATATATATGTAGATACTATAGGTTTGGTATGAACAAAGTTCATTTAAGTGGGAACTGAAGTTACATCTGACAATTTAAAGTTTGTCAAAGCGGTGGAATCGGAAGCGAGGTGAGAAAACGTGGGGGTACAGTTGGTAGGACAGGGAGATCGAACATTAACGGAACACGCCCAATAATGGCACAGTTGCAGCGAACAAGCGGTAAGTGAATTCACCGAGACCGTCCAACTCGTCAAACAAAAATAGCCTTTAAGTTATAATCTATATATACATATAAAAATCAATTGCTGTTCGTTGGTCTCGCTAAAACTCGAAAACAGCTAGACCGATTTGGCTAATTTTGGTTTTGAATTATTTTTGGAAGTCCAGGGAAGGTTTAAAAAAGGTTTGTAAATATGATAAAAATATTAGGAATATAGTAAAAGCAACAATTTCCTTTTCCCTTAGAAACTATTCCTACGTTCAGAAATCAATTAAATTTAAGAGTCATTCAGAAAATTAAATTCAAAAGTGAAGTTTTTTTTTTCATTTCTTTGCTGTAGGTACATATGTAATTAAAAATAATAATAAAACCAAATTAATATCGAGCTATTTTTCATTGATTATGATTTCTTTTTGTTCGTGTTAAATTTTGACCACATTTTTTACTAAAGTTGAAACATTCTGCTTTTTTATATATTAATTCTGAGGCGGTATAAAGTTTGCCGGGTCAGCAAGTGTAACATAAAATATTTATAAATTCATTTATTGCTACATAAATTTAAAACAGTTGAGTACAAATCAATGTCTTTGCGAATATATTAATAGCATACCAATTTTGATTTTAACAAAAACGCAAATCTTAATAAATTCTCCGATTTTCCTTTACATTGAATTGAGTATTCTCATGAGACTTGTCTGTAAAGTTTGTGTGTAGTGACAAGACAGATGCGGCGCCAACTCTATGTGATGCATCTCAAACCAACTCGAGTTTGGACGAACTTTTCACGTAGAACTGCGATTTCAGTGAACATTTAAAATCATACTACCTACGAAGAGGTTTTTTTACACAAATAATTAATGATAAATAATCCACAAAATCCATCTATCTGCCTTAGGGGCTGGGAATAAAATATTAAAATAAGTAATGACTCTATCCTGCTTTGCACCTGGCTCAAATTTCCTTCCTCCGGCCTTCCTCAACACTTTCCTCCTAAGCACTTTGTGATAAGAACAATCGAGTAAACATCGTTTCCCTTTAACACTAGCTATTTTTACATACGCATTGAACTTAAGTTGATTCTAAATAACTTATACAGAAAAATAAATAAATGTTATTGTATATTGAAGAAAATCTTTTTTATCTTTTGTATCGTATGGTTTATGAGGCGTAGAATTTTAGAAGCTTATGATATAAGAATACTGTTTTTGCGGAAATGTATCAATTATATTAAGTGCTAAATCATGTTTGACTGTGACGACTTCGCAATGTTTTTCTACGGCGCACATTTCTGTAATAAATATAATATTACTCTAGATACGTACATATCATCATACTTCAACTGTAACAACAAAGCATCATATTGTTTTTCATTTTGAGGTATATTATTATACAACTAATCTAATTTGTGTATCTAAGTGGGGGGGGGGGATTCACACTATTCGTTTACACCAACCGTTAAATGATTTTTACAAATATGACCAACGCATTGCAACATCAGTTTGCTAACTCGAAAAGCTATGTCAGTTGACTTTGATTCTCCAGGCTATATCTTAATTTCAAATCTTATCTACTAAAGAAACTCTCGCCTTAGCCCTCTTAGCAAATTTGAACTTGTCAAGTAGACGGACTGTGAAATAATTCGTCGCCGTAAGAGACTAAAGGTAAAAACGTAAAAGTTAACGTCTCTCCTTGAGTCCTAAGTCCCTCTGTTGGGACATAGGGCAGACTCGAGGTTTCTCCATCTCGACCTGTCGGAGGCCGTACGCTTCACTTCGCTCCAGGATAGGCTCATCTTTTGCACTTCGGCCGTCACAGTACGCTGCCAATTAAGTAGAAGAACGTAGCAATTTACCCCGAAAGGATCTACTCTCTTGTACTCTGGCAAGAATAACGAGGATGATACCCACGAATATAGAGTCGGGTTGCTCTTATCCAAGGAAGCTAAAAGGAGTCTACTAGACTGGAAACTTGTCTCAGACCGAATCCTTACAGCGCGTTTCAATTCACGGTACGGAAAATTTCCGTGATAATCTGCTATTCACCTACCGAAACTGCGAATGCCCAAGCAAAGGAAGATTTCTACGACCACCTTAACAAAACCATGAGCGAGATTAAACGTCAGGATATTGTTATACTCATGGGTGCCATGAATGCCAAGTTAGGAAGGGATAATACCAACTTAAAAGTTAACGTCAACCTAATAAATTAATTAATTTAGTAAAACCACTTAAGGTAAAGAAAGAAAGAAAGACCATTTATACTTACTCGGCTCCGTTTTTTCCTCCCCTGTGCAACATGCCCGCGCGTGCCATCTCACGCCCACTCCCTGCAACAAAAAAGAGACCATCCATTAACGTCGCGATGTTGACGAGTTTCTCCGCATCTTTACTCTCACTAAATACGGCTTAGGACAGTCTTTATATTGTATTGAAGAGACGATACACCAAATTATACCAGCCGTGTTCCCAACTTAATTTTTCCGACATAAATAATGCATTTTTCCCTATTAATTATTCTATTGTGCCGCCCCTAAATTCAATTCGGTACAAGCGGTCCTTTATATTTTTTAGAATAAAGCGCTTCCTTTTATTTAGGTGGGTATTATCTATAGATATTAAATCAGAATTTTCTTTCTGTTAGCAAATCATTCCAGATAATTTGCATACTAAAAGCATAATAAAAGCAATTAAGGGAAGAATAATTAAAATGAATGTTAGTATAGTTTTCACGTGTAGGTAAAGAGCGAACTATGTAATATACCCGAATATATTAATATTACTTTTTAAAATTTTATGAATAATTTAAATACTAACATTATGTATATACATATATTTAAATTATTTTATAACTAGTTTTTATTTTTGGATTTTTGTCGCTGAATCACAATCAACAAGATGAATAACAATGTAATTTAAAAGAGATAACTCACAAAAAACCATACATATTAGGTGTACAAATAAGTTTCCGCAGTTTTTTATAAAAAATTAGGAATTTATTGTAAAGGAAAAGTACATTACGTTTTATTCAAAGTATTTTCCATCATTTGCCACTACTTTTCCCCATCTTTCTGGCAACATTCGGATACCCCGTCGAAAAAACTCTTCATCTTTTGACGCTATCCACAAATCTACCCAATTTTTGGTGTCTTCATATGATGTGAAGCGCTGCTCAGACAGACCATGTGCCATCGACCGGAACAGGTGATAATCAGAAGGGGCTAAGTCTGGTGAATACGGCGGGTGGGGTAAAACTTCCCAGTTGAGTGTTTCCAAGTATGTTTTTACCGGCGCCGCAACATGTGGACGAGCATTATCGTGTAAAAGAATAATTTTGTCGTGTCTGGAGTAGTAATGGGCGCGTTTTTCCTTAAGTGCCCGACTCAATCTCATCAATTGTGTTCGGTAGAGAGCTCCAGTAATGGTTTCGCTTGGTTTCAGCAATTCATAATACACGACACCAAGCTGATCCCACCAAATACACAGCATGAGTTTTTTTCCATGAATATTCGGCTTAGCTGTCGATGTTGATGGTTCGCCGGGCTTAACCCATGACTTTCTCTTCTTTGGATTATCGTAGTGAATCCATTTTTCGTCACCAGTGACTATACGATGCAAAAAACTCTTTTTTTTATTCCTGGCAAGCAGCATTTCACTCATGCATAATCGGCGTTCAACGTCTCTCGGCTTTAGTTCATATGGAACCCAATTTCCTTGTTTTTGAATCATTCCTAACGATTTTAAACGATGTGAAATTGCTTGTTGAGTCACTTGTAGAGTAAGTGCAAGTTCTTTTTGCGTTTGGGACGAATCTTCCTCCAATAGTACTTCTATTATAATTCCATGTCTTCGTACACTTTCGGCCTTCCACTGCGTTCTTTGTCTTTAACGTCAAACTCACCGTTCTTAAACTTTTGAAACCATTCCTGACAACTTCTCTCACTTAAAGCAGCTTCACCATATGCTTCTAGAAGCAATCGATGCGCCTCAGCTGCAGATTTTTTCACATTAAAGAATTATTAATGGAGTCAGGCGTTACTTTGCGGAAATCCATCACTATATGGACAGTCAAAAGTTTTACTTAGCTAAGATCCGCGACAAGCAAAACAATAACAGAAAATTAATAATGTGTGTTTTTCCGTTGGGTTTAGTGGATTATTTGGAACTTTAAACCAAAAACTTACCGAAAATCGGCCATCAACTCTCCACCCACCAACCACTATACACAACGCCAAACACACACCATCACTTTTCCATCTTGTACACGACACGTGTTTCGCCCCAACACGAGGCATCCTCAGGTATAGTAGACTCTACGGAAGACAACCGAAAAGAAACTTTTCGGTGGTGTGTGTTTGGCGTTGTGTATAGTGGTTGGTGGGTGGAGAGTTGATGGCCGATTTTCGGTAAGTTTTTGGTTTAAAGTTCCAAATAATCCACTAAACCCAACGGAAAAACACACATTATTAATTTTCTGTTATTGTTTTGCTTGTCGCGGATCTTAGCTAAGTAAAACTTTTGACTGTCCATATACACATTAAAGAAGTAAATCAAAAGTTCCCGCAAATGATGCTTATTCGGAATAAAACTTGACATTTTTGCACGAAAAAAATTACGTGATGCTGATACGGAATCACTAGTACTTTAAGGTTATGGTGTTGCCAGATGACTAAACTTGGGATATTACGTTTTACATCTGACAATTTCTCCATAACCTTCTGGTGGGGCCATCTTTTGACAAACCGCGGAAACTTATTTGTACACCTAATAATTATATTATGATTATCAAATCAACATAATTAATACCAAAAGTTGGTAGGTGAAATAAATAAATAAAGTCTGCAGCCCGCCCTGAGCCCCTCTCAAGGTCTCTGCACTACGTCAACCGTCTGTTAATTTTATAATACTTTCAAAATATTGTCATTCCATAAGATGCACGGTATAAGAGTACATACTGTCGACATTTGAAGCGACTATAAGTATTTTTTAAATGATAGAAGTGCATATAATAATAAAAAGGTAACTGGAAGAGAGCAGTGCTCCCTTTTATTAATAAGTCTGAAGAGGGATGTAATAGCATTATTTTAACAGTTTAATCAGCGATCAATTAAGAAAGAGGAACTTTGATAAATTGTCAATAGTGAATATTTCAGTGTCGAAGCGCACAGCAGCGAGTAACTAAATAGCGATATTATGCTATGCTACAGATACAAATTAAAGTGACAGAAATTTATGAGAGACAATTTTTAAGCAATAAAATTCATTGCAACTCGTTGTCTAAACAAAGTATTAGAATCATACATGGTTAATGTCACTTTCATTAAATAAATAATACATTTTTCGTAATGTAATTAATTTTTATTTGTTTCTAAACTAAAGATCTTAAATTCTAGAATAATCACCCAATTCTTTTATGGAATAGGTAACCAAATGAGCAAGCAGGTCGCTGCTTGTGAAGATCTACAACTATAGGGGCGATGCAGATATGTTGTCTGCATTGATTAAAGATGTTGATGTTGATAAGATTAAAGATAATTGGAATGGGAGATAAGATAAAGAAATATGGGAGATGAGGAAATGGGAGAGAACGTGAATCAATGGTTCTTATCGATTTCTTTTTATTGATAAACTTATTTCATTGAACTTTGGTTTTATAAAAAAAATGTAAGTCAAACGTCATTGCTTGAGTAAAGCAGAAAAAATATGAAAAAAGCTAACAGGTCAATGTAATAAATATCAGTGATCGTATTTCATTACTATAATTTTTCATTTGCAAAGAAATATATCCAGGTGTGCATAATAGTGTTATCAACAAGTTACCAAATTACTGAATAATCACTAACATAACGTCACCACATACTGTGGCTAAATCATAAATAACGTCAATAACAGAGAAATTGTGGAGTTTATTCTACAATAAATGTTACGAGGCAGTTTCAAGTGGATTACTCGTAATATTAATCGCGAAAATTTAGCTTGGTGTGTAATGTAATGAAAGTTCTGGCGATAACTCACAGTAACACGCGATAATGTCGTTATTCTGGCAACACTTGCCGACATGTGTATCGTAGTCACTAATTGATTTACGATTTTTATAGAGCGTAAAATGGAACGGTACCTGAATCGATTAGCTTTATAGTAAGTAATTTGGTACTACATACTTTCTCATTACTTGATTTATGAAAAAGTCACTACCACCAGTAAATATGTTTTATATATAATTATGTACTTACACTTGTTCTAACTTGACGAAAAATCTCAGATCAGTAAATTTAATTATTATTCACAAATAATTATTATACATACATCCTGCAATTTCACCTTACGTCTTCAGGTATTTTATGTTCTCCTTACTTTTATATATAGTTAACCTTTTTTAATTCTACTGGTACATAGCGGTATCTTGTAAGATGCTACACTACTACTAAAGATATTATGTACAATGTTAGTATATCTCTTTGATATTATTTACTTCAATTAAAATATAAGTATAGTTCATACTAAAAGTCAAAGAAAGAAAGATATTGAAAAATACACACGGTAACCGTTTTAAAAAAATATTTGCGTTTTTACAATCAATTAAATTCTGTAATATTACAAAAATTTTAATTTTTTGTAAATGTATATATATATATATATATATATATATATCAAAAACTAGGCCTGAAACTAGTCTGTAATCAAAAATACTCAGTTATTGGCGTGTTATTGTCTATACATAAGTCGTAAAAAACTGAACATGTTTCTGTTTTGGTCGCTATCGCACAATTCCATGAAAGTGGGGAGGCTCTGTGGAGCTTAATATCGTATTGTGTAACCATGGTAACGCCATAAACCGCAACCAAAGTTGGAACGCGGTAATAAAATACAAAGTTTATATTATTTTACGCATAAAGTATACGTTGTGGAGATCTGAAGGTTGATACCTCACCCATATATATCTACTACATACATATTCTCTCTATCTATTTCACTATGCCAATAAATAAAATATATTGTACATATTTATTTATATGTTTATTATCTTCATTGTACTACTATATTCGTTATTCATTTATTTTTGCTTTTTCAATTGCTACTACTAGTTCATATCCTTTCTAGATTTATGTAGCTTGTTCAAATTTTCAATCGTCAATAAAATACTTTTTAATTCATCCACTTAAGTTTAAATACGTTTTGTTAAATTTGTAGTAGATGATACTTGACGTTTCAATTTTATCACAATTTCAATTCTATAATTATACTTAATTAATTTATTTTAATTTTATACGGGAGAAAAAAGTTCTCTTATTTAAGATATTTAGCAGGATATAAAAGTAGGAATTGACTTTTAATATTACTTGTTATATATTGAAATCATCCCGTTACTTAGATTTTGGGATAGTATATAAGAGTATATTTCAATAAATTTGAATGTTTATAACATTCAAATATATATACTGTTTCTTAATATTTTGCATCCATAAAATCTATTTAATCATTTAATGAATTATGCAAATTATTTAATCATTTAATGTATTTTTATTAATTCACTTTAAAAACTGTTTTCGAAACTGAGATTCATTTGACTGTGAATGCAGGTAAAAGTAACAAAATTTAATTTTATTTTCTGAGAGGCCGCTTTTAGCAACATTTAACCTGCTGTCACTTAAAGCTCAGTTTATATTTTTCTATCGTTATAATCGTTTTATACAAAGGTATACGACTTGTCCTTGTTTGTTGAATGAATCAATCATAAAAATGATCTTACAAGAACTGTTGATAAATAGAAATTAGCTAATAAATGATGTAAGATTTCATTATTGATCATTATCTTAATGCACAGCATATTTTGTGATAAATAAATAATTTGATATCTTACCTGGACGCCTGGTCCGGTGGTCGGTAGTGTTGATTTTTAATTTGGTTCATTCCAGATACCTGCAACAAAAAAATAAAAGAAAAGGTCATAATCTGTGGAAACAGTGCAAGGTCATACCGAGCAACTAGGTTACTCGAGAATTCATTCAAGTGGACTTTCACAAATGTACATTGTACATGCTATATCCTACATGACATATCAAAATCAGTTTGTATACTTTTCTAATGCTACGAGAAAGCTTAAATACTCATTGAGTTCGGTTTAATGTCGCTAAAAATTGAAGCTCATTCATACATTAACTTCAATATATAGAACTTTCCTGTCCTTTGAAACTCTGTTTATAATTCAGGATAAGAGTTAAGTAGTCGAATGTTGATTTATTTTATAAATTATCATTGCGTTAAACATTCCATCAATATGAGTCTAGTAGTTTTTTGGTAACTATCTATATTCGCCGCAAAGTGTAGAAAAATAACGAAATGATTCCATTAACTGTAAGGTGTTTAAAAACGAAAAAAAAATAAATCCTCTATGTAGGCACTAAATTTATACTTCATAATTTTTAAAGTTATAAAACATAATTGTCAACTCTCGAAAACTACATATCATTAAAAATTTTCGAATGCATTAAAATCTCATATATTGTACACAATGGAATAAATGTTTTATTTGCGATGCAAACTGTATAATGTAACTGAGTAAAATATTCAGTGGTAACTTTATGCGCTGCATTTTTACCTCGATTGCCCCTCGTATTGTTTATTACGTCATATGTTTATTGTGATTACGTCATAAAATGATATATCGTCAGATACTCTGATTAATTGCTGTAACAATGAGTTAATATAGTATATTTTTTAAGCACCTGTTTTATAATTTATAAGGATTGTGCTTATAGTTGTGGATTCGAGTCTTCCATTGTACTATTGATGTGAAATTACATAACCTATTAGTTCGGTTGACATGGTTGACAAGAATTGTGGTAACATTAAAATATTGCTTATCTCCTTATAAAAAAAATTGATTAAAATACATCACGTCATTTCTTATCCAATGATTGTAGAACATTGTTTGCTATTTAATGATCATCATCACCAACACAGTCATAAGTACTACACACAGTAAGGTTGTATGTTATCTATCATATCATATAATAACAAAATCAAATGTGGTTAGTCATAATGTGGACACCTCCAAATTCCACAATTATAGAAAAGTTTTTTAAAATTCCAAGAATTTGTCCTTGTAACCGTTTTGAATAAGTGGGTTTGCAATCTCATAGTCACGTATCCGATTCTGCAATAGATTCAGCGGGTATCGATCGTAAAGTCTAATAGTAGATGTGTCCTTTTGAGGCAAAAGTCATGACATACATATTTGTTGCAAACAAAGTGGACCCATTTACTTATTTTGGCATTTGTATATAAAATTCACGTAATTTTAGAGCCGAATGTTTTGTGCTTAGTGTAATAGATAACAATTATTTGTTTTTATATTTATCTGCGCAGTTCACACGTGTAAGTTATTACAAAAGCGTGTCCCGTGTTCAATTTTTTATAGTTTATATTATATATGTATGTAGTAGTAAGCACAGTTTAAAGTTCGAACGTCATTAATTTTATCATTTAACTCAAAGCTAAAATAGAATTTACATTTCATTTGTTGTCAGTCCGTCTGTCAGTCAGAGAAAAAGCGGCGAAAGAAACTCCGCTGGTATCCTCATTTTTTTTTTTTTTTTTTATAATACAACTTTTATATACTATTTCTCAGTGTAGTACAAGTTCCACACTTAGAGGCCCCCTATTGTTCTGAAGTAAATAGTAATCCGTTTGTATCTCACAGACTTTCTATTTTTAAATATTGCAAGAGGAATTTGTAATTTTCACATTAATGTCAATTTATATATTGACATGAAAACTGAAATCATGGTCTTCATATCAGATAACTTTTATAGTTTAGTTTTATGTTAATTCTATTTATGCCAAGGAGCCTGCATTTTTTAAAGTATCAATAGGCGTAATTGAGAGCTGGAGCTTTTTTAATTGAGAGCGTTCGCAGATGCTCGTGTTCTGCTGACACGAATCTCGATGGCTTGTAGAGTGTAGTGACCCATTTGATGATCGCTTCACCAACTAATCTAAACAAGGCTACTAATACAACCTGATAGTTAATCTTGATTCCGCAACTTGAACATAAAGTCTAGTTTGCCACTCGACTGTAATAATTATTTAGTGTTTCCAGCCTCTAATAAAAGTATGATTTCTGTTAATCGTAACTTTTTTAGCAAGATCAGCAATTTTTATGTAAGTATAATATTTGTGCTTTGAATCTCGTATGTTTTTTCTATTATTTACGGAAAACATATGTTAAAAATTATGTTTATTGATGTTCTCTTAAAAAAATAATATAGGTTACTAAATTGATGCTTGTTTTTTCTAGAAGATGTCACATATTTCAATGCTAGATTTATTTTTGAATCATTAAAACTTGTCTTTAAAAGCCCCTGGTTAACGATTACTTCAAATCGCGGGTATCTATGCAACACCTGTGGCTGTAATAAAACACTTTATTGCCTACGAAATGTGCCACGTTGAATCTTGCCCACTTACGATCTTCAGGACGATAAATCACTCGCTACAACACATTACTGAGCACCATATATTCTATTTAATTTACGTTAATCTCTAGGGACCTACATATTATTTAATCCTTCCTTTTAATTAATTTACAATTTATATATTTACAATTTTATGACTAGTCAAATTACACTTTATGGATATGGATAATATTATATTTTACAGTACAATAACTTCCAATATTTTGGAATATTTTCTATTTTATACCTTTCTGCCTCTCCTAGTTTTCACATCTTTACTGTTAAATTGGAAATGTATCTGCAGTGCCATAAGTACTGCAGACATTCATGGGCGGCATTGATTGCTAACCATACTGTCTTGTGATTTGCTTATTCGTTTGCCTAACTTTCAAAAAAAAAGATTTACAAATGTTAAAAAATTACTAATAACAAATATCTACGGGTGTTTGAATCATAAAAACTGGATACAAAGAGGGAGCAATGTAACATAAGTCAAAGTGATAATCAACGTGATATGACACTTTCATTGTCATAAATTCAGGATTAATAGAAAGTTATGATGGAGAACAGGAACGCAGATAATGATTTACAGCGGAAGACGAACAAAGGCATCTCCGGTACGCGACCCACAGCCTGCAGCTCCGGTCCGTATAAACTTGGAAACGTTACCCTCCAACGGATTTGTGCGTGTCTATTAGTTCTCACTTAATATTCTTCACAGGCGACACTATTCCAATGAGATGATGAAGTGATGTAAGTGTTACTTATACAATAACGTCTGTGCAAAATTAATAAACGTATTCATGCTAAATATAGACACAAAAAACGAAAACGATGTAAATAAATGATAAAGAATAATAACTCCGTCCAATGGTCTCGCTGCTATACGACCAATAGAAAATTTGGACAGCGTTGAAACTGAACGTTTTTTAGTGATCAGATTTTGTAGAGCCACGCTGCAGACGAATACTTTGTTAAGAATGGCATAATATAAAATAATATTTGTCTGTAGCATGCATGGACTGGCTCGCCCGGGGAAGTACCACACTCCCGCAGAAAACCGTCTGAGTGGTAGCTTACCTACCGCGCTTCGTACGGTTAGCGGCCGAGTTCCAGACGCCCAACACCCTCCCCCCTCTCTAACCCTCCCCGTCCATACGTTCCCATAAGGACACTCTCCTCAAAGGTCGGCAATGCTTCTGCACTGCCTATGGGACTACGGAAGTCTATGGGCAGTGTTAGTTGCTTTCAATCACGTGAAACGCCTGCTCGTTTGCCTTCTTATCCCATAAAAAAATATATAATTTTTTAATGAAATCTTAAGTTTTTGGCTCTGGTAGTAAGTTTTCATTTTGCGGTTTACTACGTTTACGCTTTTTTGCATCGATTTTTATAATGTATTCATCTATTGTTGGATCCATTCAATTTATTGTTGGAAGTATTAATTAATTCATTGTTGTTTTGTTAATTTCAATTAGCTCTGAAAATAGTGGTTCTCTATTTGTGGAACTCTATTTGAAATTCACCAATTTATCTAAACTTTTAATAAAAGAAGCCATGCAACTGCTGTTTATGATCTACAAATATTAAAAGAAAAGATGATATTGAAAATGATTTTGAAAACTTCTAAATCTAATAAATCTATAGTAAAATCTTATCTAGCTTAAACAGGATATGATTGTCAAAATTCAGTAAACTAAAGCGTTTTCCTTACTTTGTATTTAATTGTTATGGTTTTTAGAACTACACACGAAACTAAAAAATGTTGTTATGTCATTACTTTCATTTAATACTTTGCTGAAAACTCAAAAATAAAAACTTATGCTCGTTAATCTTTACTATTGCAAAATGTCGATTTTTGTGTTCACAGTGGATTGTGTGAGTGTGTGATTAGATATTTATTTTGAATTCCTTAAAAACCCAGTTTATCTTTATGGCTCCTTTTTTAAAAAGGAGCCATAAAGATAAATTGGGTTTTCCTTTCAATGTGTATTCAAAAAAACGCACAAGAAGAAGTACAATGTTGCATTGTGTTGCAAATAATGTGCTTTGTATCTCTCGTTGTGCTGTGCATTACCGTTATTACGCGTCCAGGCTGAATGAGGAAGACAGAATTGCGGAACAATTGTGACATAGTTAGCAAGCGGATTTAATATACGCTGATGTGTCCCATATCCTGCGCCCTGTGCCCCAGTTCGCCAGCGACAATAGAAGACTATTAGAGTCAACCATGTGTGTTAACCAGTTTGCTTCCTATTAACTATAGACGTGTAGGCTGTAAAAGTTAGAATCGGAGCTACATGGATAACCCGCAGTGGGAGTCGGCTCGTGGACTGCTACGGGTCGCTGAGCGCGGCCTCTGCTCTACTTTATTGCAGCGCAGAGACTAAATTATGAACACTTAATTGCATTATATGAGTTCCAATAAAAACGTAAATTGCATGCCATAGTTACATTAGAAAACGTTCCGAGTGTTTAAATTTAAATAATAAAATGAAATTGTATTTATAATATGTAATTAATATAATTACATATTATATAACTTTTTCTAAACAACTTTAAAGATTCAATGCATATCATTATCAATACAGTTGTAACAATCCTCTGTTAAACATTGGCAATTTCGCCATCGGTCGGTCATATGAAAGTCATTTGTTATTTAGCAAGATGATATAAGATATGATATGGTATGAGTAAGTGGTAGAGCCACGCTGCAGACGAATACTTCAATGTCAAGAATGGCATAGTACATAATATTTGTCTGTAGTATGAATGGGCCGGCTCGCAGCCACTCGCGGGCCGGAGTGTGGTACCTACCACACTCCCGTAGAAAACCGGCGTCTGAGTGGTAGCTTAGCTACCGCGCTTCGTGCGGTGAGCGGAGTTCTGACGGTCCATCACATTCCCCTCCCCCTCCCACTCCCATAATCAGACTCTCCTTAAAGGTCGGCAACGCTTCCGAACTGCCTATGGCGCTGCGGATGTCTATGGGCGGTGTTGATTGTTTTCCATCAGGTAACACGCCTGCCTGTTTGCCTTCCTATTAAATAAAAAAATATGAAAATGAAATTGGTAGTTGAGGCACTAAGATGTGGTTTGATGTGGGTTTTTTCACAGCCCATTTACATTTACATTATACAACTTTATTTAATTAAATTTAATCACAGTTATTCTACTTGATTACAATTTTAATGCAATCATATTTAAACGATAATGATATTTTATAATAATTATTGGTACGGGTTGTAAGCGCAAGAGAGTTGTCTAATTGACACGCTCGTACTATAAATAATTTAATTATACAGCATGGTCTTGATGGCGCGTGATATTATAAATTCAGCATTAATCGTACAGCTATAACAAGACCTAGCTGTCTGTTGAACTCATTTAATATATTTCTTTTCCTATTCTTCAAAGTTCAAATGTGTATGTATTGTTTTTTTTTGTATGTTAGTATTAGTTGCTTGGCTTTAAGTCGTTGTTTTTAACTTTCCGTATCAGGGTTTGGTGGATTTAAATTCCAGTGTAAACCCAAACTTCTGCATATATATTTGTAGAATCACAAGCGAAATCACCGTAGTTAAATAAACGAAGAATTCAACATTACACTAGCAGGTCAAATAGAAGTGACATTGCAAGATAATTCATACTTTGGTCGTTACAGTGGCCTATGTATGTGATAAGTAAGAGGGATAATTTAGAAGATTTTTTTTCTTTAGAAGATAATTTTTTTCACTCTACTTCTGTATCAATCGTGGAAAGAAAATAATAACAGATTTCTTGTTTTGCTCCAAATGATTTTAACTAATAAAAGCTTAAACAAATGATTATATTTAACTATCCCGTTTAACTACACAGTTATTTTTTCGTATATTTCTATACTAGTAGATATTTAGATAAATGATAGACAGTTTGATAACGAGTAAGTACATGAGTTTTAATATTTTGGGAAAGTTTGTTCATCTTTTTTGCATTTTTTACATGATTTTCGTAGGCTTGTTGTTTGAAGGTTGTAAGATGTTCATATATTCTGTAGCTAAAGATCGGGCTTGGAGGCGCGACTTGGACAAGATATATTGGTTTAGCCAAGAGTGGACTGCCGAAGGATACTGATAATAATTCTCACGTCGTTGCAATATCATATCAGGCAACGGCAAGATACCTCATATTCTATATGATTTGTACTATTATATATTCTAAAATAATAATATTATTTATGTTATTACTTTCAGCGTACTCAATTGATATACTAAAACCGCACATTTTATCCAACATTGTTGAAAGTAAAACGTGATTTATCTTGCAATTCAGTACTTAAATTTTAAATGACTTTGTTATTTCAATTCATTTCACGCAACTGTTATCGCCGACTTAACGAAAAGATTGAAAAGTAAGATCAAAGAAATTTTAATTAGACACGAAGAGGTTTGTTTTAAAGTAATTTAATTATAATCCTTTCCATCATAGTACCGTCCGTATCTATATTTTTTTTATCTTTTAATAAAGAAACTTTTAATTTTAAGCGTAGGTTATCCGAAATGCGAAATATAAAAACCATTAGTCATACATGGATTATAAAAATGGATTCGGGCGGACATAAATACACAAACGAAATTAATTAAATGCATCGTCTGTTTGCTTTACCCTGAAATGTTTTGTTATATTATATTGGATTCGGTACTTTTAGTGAACTCTTTTACATTACTTATTTAAAAACCTAATGAAAGCTATTTAATGGCGTCAATTTAACAGTTACACTAAGTGCAACATAACAAATATATGTTACTATAGGTTATTTTTTTAATTTCAATTCTATTTTCGAAGTAACTTTTATATGTAAAAATTTTAATTTTAATTTAATTATAACCTATAAATGAACGTGAAATAAAAGAGAAAAATAAAAACCATAAACACAAGCCTTTTAAAAAATATATTCTATCTTATAAAAGTGAAATACGCTCTTGCGAAGCTCACAAAATCTTTACATCCCGAAAATGTGTGAAGTGAAATATTATTAAGTTTTAATAATGAGCAACGTCTGCCTGAGCTCCTTATCGGCGCTCGCCTGCAGCCGCGGTGCCGGCCGCAATCTGATTTCCTGACGCGGTGAGCCCCAACGGAGCATAAATAAATACTCCTACTTTGCACCTTGTATGTGTTGCCGCTTATACAAGTATTAGACCTGCGGGCTATGATAGACGTCCTACCACAGACCGCACTGGGAGGTAGGGGAGTAAAGTTTTTATTTTCTAGTTTTTAGTTTGTTTTTTTTACCAAGTATACTATGGTAGCTTGTCAAAACCAATTGAATGAGCCTAAATTTTTTTTTATGGGATAGGAGGGAAAACGAGCAAGCGTGTCGCCTGATGGAAAGCAATCAACGCCGTCCATGGACAACCGTGACACCGCAGGAGTCGCGGAAGCGTTGCCGGACTTTTAGGTATGTATAGGCTTGTTTTTTGAAGGTTCCAATGTCGTAGCGGTTCGGAAAGACTGCCGAGGGTAGCTGAATCCACAAATTGGTGGTGCGTGGAAAGAAGTTACGGGAGAAACGCACCGTAGTCGATAAATTCGGGGTTACTAGTAACGAAAGATGAGTTCCACTGTCAAGTTGAAATAATGTTGTATTGTCATGGGAACTCGAAATGTGTGTGCAAAGTTTCATAACAATCGGTTTGATAGGACTATGTTTGTAGATGTAAAAGCCACCGTTAGATTTGAAACAAGTATACAAACACTAAGTATAAAAAGCCATCCTCCAACCTCAAAATATTTTTTCTAATATAGAAATCAAATTCACGACACTTGACTATTTCGCAAATCCGCCGTTTAGGGCTTTTAAAGCAGTAGTTGCAAATACAACGTTTCAACTACACAAGTATAGTAAGACCCCGCTTAACGCGGGGTATACGTTCCGTCAAAGTAGAGCGTAATATGAAACAGCGTTAAATGAGGGTATCTCATCATGTAAATAATGGTGTTAGGGGGTATGGGTCAGGTATTTTACCAATAAATTTATTGATTATGTTTTTATAACAATAAAACAAACATGTATTTCATAAAAATATACACATACATATAAAAATAAATTTAATTCTAAGTCAGTATGTTTACATTTCAGATCATTCAGTCTCTGCTGTATTTCCTTCCCCAAATTTCTGCCTTTTTATCAAGAAGGTATCTAATGTAAATTGCGTTTTCGTTTTGCGTTCTGTAAGAAGTTGTTGGTAAGTGGATAAGACATCTATAACACTCCGTCTTGCCTTTGAACTCCTGTCATAATTCGGGTCATTTTCAATAAATTCGTCCATAATTTCGGTTATAGTGGTCAAACTGGTTTTTAGAAACGCTTTTGAAAGTTCTATTTGCTCTTCTTTAGAATCAATATTTTCAATATTTTTGTGTTCTTTTGTACCTCATCTGAACCGGTTTGTTAAGCTAATTCCACTATTTTATTCATATCGACAGTGTCCAGTGTCACCGCCCTTGCTTAGATCTGGCCAAATGTTCTTCCATACAAGGGGTATGTGTCTTACATTATTCTGTTACCTCCATTCCAAGAAAGGTTAATGTTTTCTATAGCATTCATGATATTGTAGTTTATCCAAACGAAAAACCACAATATCATGAATTACAGGCAAGGTTGATTTGGATATTCTTTTCATCGCTCTTGGGTTTTTGGAATAGTAAACAAGTAGTGGTTTTAATTTGAAATCTCCGTATGCATTACCGTTCGGTAGAAATGTTAAGCGATCGTTTGCAGGATTCAATCCTGATGCATTTGCACGTTCCATCTTAATGGGATGGAAATGTTAGTTTTGGCATTCTTTTTAAAAATAGGCTGTTTCATCAACATCAATGGATGGTCAAAAACAAATACTTCAACTTGTAAAGATAAACGGCCTTTAGTAGACTGGTATAATGCATGAGAGAGATCAAACGTTCAAAAATAAAAAAAATTCAAGATCATGAAAAATCATTATTCTATTGTATATTCCTTGCAACATTACGAAAATTCACAGATGTACATATATACATAAACAAAAATGTCTGTTTGAAGTATATTATTTGTGATAATAATGTTCGATAATAAACTGTTGCCATTTACTCCTGTTAAGATTACATTTGTTTTCAAAGCAAGCCTTTTAGTGCTGTTGTTACGACGAACATCTTGAAGGCGGCGCGTTAAATGCGATAGTAAAAGTTTTTATAGCTAGGTCTCAGTTGCAATGGCAGCGCGTGGCAGAAACTACCCAATGTGGGAAACTAATAGCGTGCGTCTCTCGAATTTATGACCAAACAAATGACATCGCCATATTTATAGTCGCTGTTGAGGAACTAACTTTGAATACACTTATATATTGTTACAATTGTTTTGCGATTAAACTGAACAGCATTATACGTATTACTTGCGATTGCAAAAGAGTTCGTTCCGTCAGAAATTGCAAACGTTAACCAATTTTTAATGTACTATTAATTATTAAAAAATAAAACGCAATCATACCCATAGGATTCCTTATGTCGTTAATACTTTTAATAAACACACAAATGACAAGGACAGATATATCTCAATGCAGAATAAATAACTGTAGGCCATACAAATATTTGTCGCGTATACCTGAGGGACGCTCGCTCCCACGGGAACTCTTCTAATCGCCGCCCGGTCTCCAAGAGGGGAGAGCTTGAAAGACGGGTCCGATAAGGAAATTTCTGGCCCTTCTAGAGACGACGAAATGTCATAATCTCAGGTCATCTAAACTGTCGCAAAGTCGAAGCAGCAGCAACTAATGACTGGAGGTTGTCGCTCCCTTGAGAAGCAAAACAAGCAGTGGGATGGTGGTTCATCCTTAAAATTCGTTTCCACACAAACGCAGCGAGGCGTGGTAGACCTAATGTCTACCCAATGTGTTTTTCAAATATTCATCTTGATGTGGGTCATGAAAAATAAAATGTCCTAAGTTCGATGTTCGGCTACATACAATCAATTTCTGCAGATCGCCCTGATAAGATCGTCGCTTCATCTGCTACTCTCTACACGACGTTTGCTACAACGCAGTCTGCACTTTGACACTCAACGGTTGTCAATTCTCTGACAAATATGACCGACCCATTTTAGTTTGATAATTAAATATATAAAAATATTTTTAAAATACAATAAAGCCTTCTTTGGCTAAAGCACTCTTAAGTTAACTTGACGATTTATTTGTTCTGGTACTACGTTGAATTAGTAAATGGAGATGTTCGAAAGTAGACAAGCGTTAATGGTATTCGAAAGGCTCCTTCGATATCATGCTATGAAGTAAAAACAAGAAATTTAGGTACGTTACGCTCAATAGGCATTTAAATATAATATTATATTAATGAAATACGTAATTGAATAAATAATTTGTGAAGATGGAAACTTTCCCAGGTAAGATAAGTCAAGTTCAGCGTAACAAGTTGCCATTTTAATTCAATTATTTAATCGAACACATAACAAAGAACTCAATTTCAACATACACGAGAAACTCATTTTATGGACTTATTGATATGCAAATATTTTAAAAGAGCCTTCTAATAAAATAAAATGTTTTATAACGCCAGTTAGACACTCAGTATATGGTATGGTTTTTACTATATTACTACAATATATATTATTTGATCAAGTTACGTGTTAAAAAAATATCATGTAACTCATAATTGTCTAAGTGGTCATCATATTCCTTGGTTCTTCTTAGTTAATTTATTTAAGTAATTATATCTCTTAATTTGACACAAGCTAATATGATACTTTCAGAATTTCATCTATGCCGTACTGCTTCTTTTACATTTTTGTAACAAGAATGAATTTAATTCAAAGTAATATACTGGGTGATTTATTACAAATTAAAACCATTTTATTAAATTTTGTTTGAATTATTTTTTAATAAAGCCCGTATAAATAGAAAGAAGACACAGATATACGATACATACAATTTACATTTGAACTAAAATATTAATCTCAAGTATTTAATTATCTTAATAGGTGAAAATATAGCAAAAGTAATTTGTGCAAATAACATCAAATAAAAATACATTTTATATTTTTTTCGATGCGATGCGATCTCTCTGCGAGAAATCTTGCTCTTTTTTGGTTTTTTATTAATTATAACAATTAGCTACAACTATTATGCCAGTATCAAGTAAAACAATATCAAATATCTTGATATGTAAATTCACATTGTCACAATACTTCTTGATAAATTGGTCGCCGATCTACTAAAACTTGCATGGACTTTGAATTTACTTCAGTTCAGTTCACTTCTATGCCTTAATCAAACTACATCGAGTAATACGCCACATTATAACTTATAATAACATAAGATTATAAAAATGAATTATAATCACAACGTCACTGATGTAACTTGCCGGATAATCAACTTGCTCTTTTATGTATTTTCTATTTTGTTAAAAATACAGATATCGTTAAACTAATTTGCGTCAGACAACTGCTGTTTAATAAAAATATTAAAAAAGAAACGCTAGCGCAGAATAAATAATCGCCGCCTAAATGTTTACACAAAATTAATGGCAGAAATGTTTCTCGTCTCTAAAGAGTTTGAATGTCTTTCAAGAAAGACCTTAATTCTCGCACAATTGATAAATTAAGAAAATAAATACTGTGGTGCCACGCATTTAAAGTATTTTTCTACATTTATATTCCAGTCCATTTTTTAAGTATTACTGCATTTCATTGTTGTAAATAGTATAGTGGCGAATGGGTTCGTTTTCTGAGCCAAGAGTTATAGCTTCGATTCCCGCATCAGTATAAATATTAGTATTGCTTATTGGTATTAAATCAGTCTGGTTGTGAGTCATTTGAATGTTTTTTTATAGCAAAGCAGACAAATGAATATGCGGGTCACCTGGTGGTAAGCGATCACTGTCGCCTATAGGCGTGACCACATTCGCGAGGCGTCGCAGATGCGTTGCCTGTCTTTAACGAACACATACGCTCTTGTCTTGAATACCCCCATGTCATAATTACGTGGGAACTCCGCAGGTGGTAAATTGTTCCACATTTCCACAGTTCGTGGCACATCACTGTGACTAAATCACATAATGTTTATAATGAATACCACAATACACGGAATCCGAGCTGTGAGCCGAGTTAAAGCCCTTTATTTTAAAATAACCATTCAATAGTAAATAAACGACGACCAACTGGCTCAGTGGCGCAACAACTTCGGAGTTAGTTCTGGCGGGTTCCATTCCCATATATATATATATATATATATATATATATATATATATATATATATATATATATATATATATATATATATATATATATATATATATATATATATATATATATATATATATATATATATATATATATATATATATATATATATATATATATGACGCACAAATATTTCGAGTCTGGGTATCCCATCAATCTACCTTGGACAAGCGGAACATTCGTTCATTGCTTTTTGTTATCCCCAAGCCAAGATGGTGTATAGTACTGGGTTAACCACAGCCTTCTTCACTATTCTCGACGCACTATTTCCTCCTCTATATACTCGAAGGCTACGATTACAAACAAATAATGATAACTTAAAACCTATACGAATAGCCACCTTAATGTACTCAAAGATAACATAAATAACAAATTCGTAGTTACTGTGAGAAAAGTAAAACCATGATAAATCTGAGGAATGATTTATAATAACACGATGTCAACAGATATACACATACATACATTCTGCCGCTTTCGTCTGGAAGTTGACTAGTAATGAGGTAGGTATTTACGTGCTCCAAGCGACCGCCACGCGCCGCGTCAGCGTTTATCATAGCAATGACAGACTCCGGCTTTTCCACAGCCGTAAAGAACAGACGTAGTTCGTATGTGGCCTAAGTTTTAGCGTAATGGAAACATTTTCTTTTTATTGTTTTTTTAATAATTTAAAATGTATAAGACTATGGAATCATTCTATTTTAAAAGACTTTTATTATAATATAAATTATTTATTATAAAATTAGATTTTAATTATAAATTTATGATGGCTTTTTCAACTTCTTTTACTAAACCGATTCTTATGAATTTTGCAAACTTATTGAATTCACGTTACTATACAATATTTTAATAATTTTACCTTGGTAGCGACAGTAAGTCAGTAGGTGGACAGTGGAACTCTTCTACCGTTACTAGGGACCCCTAGTAAGAAGTCCCCTAGAGGGAGAGGTTGAGTTTAGGCTCCTTTAACGTGTCCCATTTATTATTATACTTTAAACTAGGAAATGTATAACGACTATTTAAATAATTCATATTTTATACACTTGGCGTTTTCATTTTAGTCTGTGAATAAAACTGTTTAAATTAAAAGCTTTTTTACTTTATTATTTTTTGTTTTGCTCGTAATTAGTAATATGCTTTAAACATGAAGATTTATCCGCCAATCCACGGTCTGCCGTGCTAATGGATGCGTGGCTAGGGGCGAGCCTAGTCGTAAGCGTGCCGATCGTCCCGGGGTCGGGCTCCCCCGGGGACTATGGTGCCTTACCTCAGCATGCAGGGCTCTGCTGGGGCTGACCTCCATCCTCCCTTGCGGCTCGTTGGATTCACTAAAGACGAATTTAATATACCTAATTTGTCGAAAATGACGGCGACGTGGTTCGCCACCCGTCACGTCCTGGTTCTCACGAGGGCGAAAAGCGACCAATGACGAGCTGTTTCGCTGCGATGAATGGCAGCGGATGGAGCTCTGTGGTCTCTGCCAACCCCTGCGGGGGATAGGCGTGAATATATAAAAAAAATAAAAAAAATGAAGATTTATTATTTCTTCTGTTTTTATCTGCTTATAATAATAAACTTAGTAGCAACCACTCAGAATGAAAAGATGTTCCGCGTTACAATTTTGGACTATAAATATAATATCTATATAATGAAGATCTAGCGAAATATATGATCAATAAAGTATATACTGTTATTTAATCTACTATGCTTCCATTAAAGAGTTGTAGTATCATGAAATATAAATGAGATTTTATTTTGTTTAACCCTCTTATTTTTCTCACGTTCTTAAATCATCCATTCAATTGCGATGAATCTTTTGTAAGATATTGTTCGCACGCTCGCCCAGGTTTTCTAATTCGTTAAAGTAATTTACATATTAAAACAAAGTTATGTGCATATCAAAAAAAAAATAATTATTTTCCTCTATGTAGTAATACAAGGCATTCCGGGAAACAAACACCTAGTATTATATAATATAAGCCAAAAGTAACTATACTCGTTCCATATTTTTCTTCACATATTTTTCTTCAGATATTTCCCCTACCTTTCTCTGCTAGGATACATAGACTTAGAAAATGCTGGTCCATCTATTGAATCAAAAAACTTATTCCAGAGGAAGTTAAAGTGGCATTGTGCTTTGTGCCAAGCAGATATCAAAAGGCTTGTCAAAGACGAGTGTTGCGAACGCGTTTTGAGGGAAAAGCGAAGGGGCGGCCCCTTCAATGTTACGAAGGCTTGATGCCTAATTCGAAATGTGTGTTCACGGTAAATTTTATTCAATTTTACCAAAATTTGAATACGAAGATAGGTATATTACAATTTATATAATGCAATGCGTATTTTGATGCAAAATTAATTTGAAATGATCATCAACAGCCTGTGGAAGTCCATTGCTAGATATAGCCCTCTAACCGCAATTAATTTGTATGTATCTGATATATTATTTATCATTAATAAGAATATTAAAAATAAAGATTTAAATAATACAAAAGTTTAAAGTTTTAAATATAAGTGAAATGGTACTAAAAATATTTGTTTTTCACTATAATTTTAATTGTTATTGTTAGCCCTCAATCAATATATAGTTTTATATTACAGTTATAGAAATTTTTGGATGGCGTCTGCATCTTAGCTTTCTTTTCTTTTTATAAGAGACAGGCTTTTTAATAAAGATTTATTTACTATTAAATAATAAAAAGCGAACAGAGGGTTCAACCTGATGGTAAATAATTATCACCGACTATCAACATCAGCCAAATCCAGGACACTGCATTTGTGTTGCCTACCTGGGGGGTAAAATGTAAAAAATAATAGTGGAAAATATAAAGTAAATAAAAGAAGCAGAAAGGATCTCCGGATCACTGCACTCAGCGTACGAAACGCTGTAAAATAAAAATCTACTACTTACTCCATTTTCTTTTAAAGTGTGGTACTTCTTCTGTCAGCTAGCCTATTCGCACCTTAGTATTTTTCTCCCACTATAACTTAATTTCTTATAATATTTATTTAAAAGTCCCAACATTTATATCGACACAAAAAAACGAAAACCGAGTAAATCGCTAAATTAAAACTAACGTAACCACCAAAGTCAAAAAACTTTTAAGATTTCTGGAAAAATTGCATCTGATCGCACAAAAATGTCAGTTTGAAGGCTGTAGTACAATTGATCATAGATCTGTGAGACGCAGTATTTCTTTCTGATCCGAATATGCAATAATTTTTTTTGACATCTGTTTCTATTTTGGGCCGGTATATATTCAATTCAAATTTGTTGATGTATATATTAGCTGTGATTTTTTTAAAAAGTAAAAATTAATTTAGAACATAAAAATCACCCACGGACATGCCAGCAACGTTCAGTGTCGGGTACACGTCAGCATTGTGTCGGGGCTCATTGACTCAGCGTGACAAGGGACGAACATTTTAAATTTTATATAGTACGTAAAAGATATACTACGTATTGCAGCTTGTTAAGCAATAAGTTAAAACATCGGTGCTGTGGCGTGCCTGCCGTACTTCTTACGGTGACACTCGGGATCTTTAGGGGGTTTTTATCTTCTAATAAAATTCTTCAAAATTATATTATTTTATTTTTCTTGTTTCATTTTACATTTATATCATATTCATATTTATTATTTACTATATTTTATTAATACTTTTCAATTTAGATTTTATATAAGTTGCCGGACGGGTGACATGTACGGGTGGTATGTATAAAAGACGTCCACCGAACTAATATTTTGTTTTAATAAAAAACTATTTCTTTTTAATTTCAAATAACGAATTTGAAAAGAAATAATATAAAAAGTTTCATTGTATTAGTGATATATTTATTAATGTATCACTGCAGTACTTTGGTAAAGGTTGAGAAGAAGGTAGGCTAAGCGTACACATATTAGAAGGAATTAGTGCAAAGTCGAATTAATCTATAGAATGAAACACTAGCGCTAATACCGAATGAAACAAGAGATCACTTAAGAAATTCAGTTCGAAATTAGGAAGGTGAAAGAACTGACTTTGGAACAATTTACATATTGTATCCCGGTTCAAAGATGGTTCCATTACCTTTCTTAAAACTTAAATCTATAGCACAATCCACTAAGATACCACGACTCATTACTTTTTGTTGAAATAAAATTGTGTTTAATTAAATAGGTCGTTATTAAAATTCACGCTTCATACTATTTCATTACACAACCGTATATCTTATTTTGCAACCTTATTGCAAATGTAATTACGGGAAGGTATACGAGCAAAGATTATAAATTTAATGCGCGGCTCTGCTTAACTGAGATTCAAAAGTATGTAGCTGTATTTTCATTGCTAATTGCAGATTAACGTTAAAATAACGATAGTAAAATGAGTATATACACATATGTAATCCATACTTGTGTATACCACTTTTATTTTTAAACTTTTAAACCAACTCTTTCTACAATTAACTATTGTAAAAGCATTTGAGTATTTAATCTAAATACTCAAATGATTATATGAAAGTATTGTACTTGTAACATTGCTTAAAATACTTATTAACCTTAAAGGCGTTACTAGAATTTCTATAAAGATTGGTTTGTTTTCGTCTAAAAAATAAAGTTAAAGAAACGTTTGTTCTACTTTCAAAATATTTTAAATATTGCGTTTTAATTAAAAATTCGTCAGGCATTAGATTAAGATAAATATAATAACAAGTGGCTAATTTTTTTATACCGATACAAGGAAATTGGAATATGGAATATTGGTTGCTATATTTTTGTTTTCTTTCTTAATTAGATAAAAATAATTATTTTTTTTTGTCTAGTGAAGCTATTTCTCTTCTCTTACTTAATATGGCTACTAGTTTTATAATCTACCGATTCAAATACAGAACCATAAATGAGTCTGCTAATGCATAGGTCTCTGCATTTTTTTATAAAATGTATTAACTATAATTAATCTAAATTTTAAATGTAAAACATATTATGAATTTTCAGTACCTGATTATTCAATATTTTAAATCAATATTAATTCAATATCAATAGTCAATATTATTAATCAAAAATTCTCTTCGACTCTAGAAACTAGTGTAATTTTTATTATGAAAATTCACTAATTCATCTAGAAACGTCCGTCCCCCTTCTATTCTTTTAACTTTATAAACGCACTAACGGTTATTATGAAATTATAAATATATGAAATATTATACATATTATTTGTATAATATATAAACAGTTTTTGCTTGTAAAAGTAATATATACATATTCGATGGGTAATTTTGACTGCTGCATTAGGAATAAACTAAAAAAGAAACTTAATAAAAGGAATTATAGGGTACTGTTGATTTCGGATAAGTGATGAATAAATAAACAGGCATGAGAACTCCGCCGTATTGAAAAATACAGAGAGCAAGTAATTGATTGTGATTAATTAATGGACAATTTACACGACAGGATCCAAACTTAAGAAAGTGGGTTCGACAAGCGAGGGGTAAATGTATCAATTAATAATACTACCGACCGATAACGTTTTTATTTTTCAAGTGAAATTTGTTTTTCGTTTCCCGTTTCGAAATTTTCTATTGATATGCAGATGAACAAACAAAAAACATATATTCATACGTATATACATATGTAGATACATCTATTGTGGCTCCTTAATATATTTTTTTTTACATTATCGGTGGTTGTAAATCACCATAAGTAGTGGAGAAATGCGGGAAAGTAAAGCGGTCAGATACCTATACGCGGGAAGAGCTTTGTATAGAAATAGTACTAGCAACGAATGCAGTAAACTAACCTTAAGCTTCCTCATGCATGGGCGGCTTGTAAATGGTGTCCAAGGCGTATGCCCAACTTCCAGAATTCCTTCACAATTCACAATGTTAATAACATAAGCACAACGTCCGGACGTTCCGTGATTGTAGATCTCTTCTTTTTATGTAATAAAAACATTCGGTGTTCGAAAAAAAGCATAGTTTAACGGTTTCTTGCA
Organism: Baronia brevicornis; assembly: GCA_031353405.1. Classification (NCBI taxonomy): domain Eukaryota; kingdom Metazoa; phylum Arthropoda; class Insecta; order Lepidoptera; family Papilionidae; genus Baronia; species Baronia brevicornis. The sequence goes on from JASFAT010002273.1 coordinate 244,905, forward strand.
ACAAGCGCCACCATCGGCGCGGATGCGAACTAAAAGACCACTTTCCGCAGTTTGTTACTAGCGAAGAAAGAAATGTAGCTTTTGATCATAAGCGCGCGATCAAATATATCATAATTAATGATCGTAAAGCAATATCTAAATATGTTCATAAGATAAACTTTTGTAAAACGATTAATTATTAATGCTCTTTATAAATTTTTAAGGAACCATGATAGGCATAAAGTAAACTTTTTACTAACTACTTACTTTCACGAAGTTTAACTTCATTATAATTGAAAAGTTAAAAATTTAATTTCCCATTAATATTTCTTAAAATTGGACAGAAATGGATCTGTCAATTGGTTGTGCCAAAATTTATGTACATAGATAGATAAAGATGTAAAAGTTAATCAATTCATGTGTATGTTTTCCATTTTCTTAAGCTTCACATATTTTAGCCACAAAATTTAAAACAAACACATATTTACAGGCACATATGTGGGGAATCACAATAGCTAAACTCATTTTGACGGGACGTTTTTATGTAGGTAGAAGATTTTGTAAGAAATTATTAAAGATACCATTTAGCCAGGAAAACTGTGGGGTCCTTTGAAGAAATTGAAAAAAGTATAAATAATAGACAGAGACAAGACAAAGTCTTAGAAGAAGGTCTACATTTAAATATGAAGAAAACTACAAATGTTACGTGAAACAACTGCCTAGCCTAGATATTAGCGATGTTCGCAATTTGGTAATGGATGTAAATGTTTAACTTTTAATTTAGTATTATTTTTTTTTTTTGTTAGAAATAACAAAGGACACTATTGTAAAAATTCTCTGATTTAACACAAAACAATGTTTGTTCAACATTTTGATTATTTTCAATTAAGGCAAAAATGGAAGTATTGCATTGCCGCAACAAAGCCCTACGATATAGATCAAGCTGCATAACGCAAATGAAAGTTTCACTCCTTTGTGAGAGCGGTCTGCAAATAAATTGCGTCTGGGCAAACAATGCAGGTATTGTTTACTTGTAAATTGAATAAAATGACTAGCACAATGTTAAAGCTTACGTGGAAACGCGTGTTGTACGTTGCTTCGCTACACTTTCGTTATTTGGATTGTGTTGTTACAGTGAAAGTAACTTGGCCGTGTTTGCACACATGATAAAGCAGTTTGCCTTTAACCAACACACTTGAATACTAGTGTGATCGAAGAATAACACAAACAACATGGGTCAGAAACTGACGTGGAATATTTTTAATATATAAGCCTATATAATATATATCCCACTGCTGAGCACGATCAAACGAAAATTGCACTGGTGGTCGTCATTAAAATTACGGAAATAAAGTCTTCCTTAAAATATTTTAATACAAAGCCCCAAAACAATGAAAACCATCAAATCTAAGCTTGGAAGTTGATTCAAATACAAAAAGAAAAGACAGGATAAAAAACACACAACACAAATACAAAATTATGTGTCTTAATAGAAGACAACCAGAGTACAAAGCCGTATTCGAGAAATACGGGAAATCATGTTATTAAATCAATCGAATTTTTACAATACGATCCAAATTGTTAATTCCAAAAGGAGCGGACCATAGATTTTGAACGCGGTTACTTTTCACAGTAATATAAGTTGTGACTCTGAGTACTATGAAATGAATACTCCGTGTGCTATATACAATTCAGGAGAAACAAAACAAGAGAGTAATGACTGTTTACAGTACACCAAAGTTGCATGACATATCCAAATTTGTTAATGTATTGATTCGAGCATAGTAATCCGACCAAGTCCCGTATGACCTAGATTCGACGTAAGTGACCTGATACTAAAAGCTTTTGTGCCGTTAGAGTATACTATCCTTTGTGTTTTGATTCTTTTATGGAGGTGGTTTGATATTTAATTACTTTTATATCAATTAGTATTATTATTTAGTATATGTATATGTATATTAAATGACCTAAACGTCTGAAAACTTATTTTTTAAATTATAATTGGTTCATAATATTACGTACAATACTGATGACCGTATCCGATTTTTGATAAAATCTATTATTATTTGAAAAAATCTAACGTTTGGTACCCCAAATTAATATTCATCAGCATAACCCGAGGCTCTACAGCAGTGGATGAGCTTCGGTCTAATCGAGTAATTTGTTCCAGATCAGTCTTTTTTCTCAGTAAACGTAATGTGGGACGCCCTTCGGCTAGATAGTGCGACGATCTGCGCAGGGCGGCTGGCAGAAACTGGATGCGTGAAGCCGAAGATACGACTAGGTGGCGCTTCATGAAGAAGGCCTAATGTCCAGCAGTTGACTGCCGCAGGCTGTTGATTGATCACTGTTGCTTAAGGATTTTGATTAATAATCATCATCTGAATGCTTATATTTGATGAGGAGAGAAAAAATAAACTGTCAATATTTTTAAAATCTATAAAAGTACTAACATTATCTTAAAATTCAAAATGCATTGTAATTTTTAAGCCAGTGCAAAACGCAGCTGTCAAATTACCATAAACAAACAGACCAGAATTAATTTTGGAAGCCAGGCGTGACTCGAAAAAGGCTCTCAGGGAATATATTGGGCTATATTGAGTGTTCGGGTGTAGATTAGCATATCAGAGACATGTGACAAAATGCCTCAACGCCGTTCGGTTTAATGAACGGGGAACATCGTCATTAAACGCCGTTACCGGTACGTGTCTGCGAAACTTGGATCGGGGTGCCAGGTGAGTCGGTGTCAAAATTTAGCAATTAGAGGGTGCACTCCAGTTTATATTGATTGAGATAAGCTGCCAATCACCCGTGTCTACGTTTTAGAGATAGCACGGAACTCGATTACGTGTCCGTGTGCTCTAAGCTTTATTTACTTCTTCATCTTGATTGTGTTTATGTAATAAACGTAACTATAATTATTCTTATGAAGATTATTAATGGAGTCAGTCAAGACAACCGAAAAGTCTTTTGGGTTGTCTTCCGTAGAGTCTACTATACCTGAAGATGCCTCGTGTTGGGTTTTTCATGTAATATCAACATAATGTAATTTAGATTTTTATTTCGTACATCTAAAATTGATTCTTTTTTGCTTTTAACTAAGGCTTAGCTTTTAACTAAAGCTACGTAATATCTGAGAGGTTTCTCTGAGCAAATCGAAGGATATACTTATATTTAATGCGTATGCGCCATAATACTGTTTATCTGTATATCTTTATGTTTATCTGTTTATCTGTTTATCTGTATACTGTTTATCTGTATACTATGGGATAGGAAGGCAAACGAGCAAGCTTGTCGTCTGATGGAAAGCAATCAACGCTTCCCATAGGCATCGTTGCCTGTTTTTGAGATTTCAGTAAGCTTGTTTTTTAAGGTTCGAAGGTCGAATACCCAAAAAAGTAGTCTCATTCATCTTTTCGATATTTAACGAATGTTTAATTCATTTATCGCTGTTTAGTCCATTACTCGTATTAAAATTAATACATTTTTTTATATATATATATATATATCCACGCCTATCCCCGGAGGGGTTTGCAGAGACCACAGAGCTCTATAATCGTAATAAATTATGCGCGAGATTAGAATACGTCCACTACCACGAAGCACCAAAAACACACTGATGCGCGCGGTTTTTTCGATTCAAACTACAGCATCACTTTTGCGCTGCTTAGCACTCTAACGGTTAAGCTCGCCCCTAGCCACGCAACCATTGGCACGGCAGACCGTGGATTGGCGGAGAGGAAAGGAAAAGAATAGAGACGAAAGGAAATTAATTCATACACAAAGTATAAACTGCTCAAAAATATCTTTAAAATAAGCGTGCCTTAATCTTCATATCTTGTAATACGAAAGGACCTACGAAAGGTGTGTACAAATATACTCTTACATTAGCTGGCTCTAATTTTTAATGAAAACAATTTTAAACCTTACAAATTACATTGAAAGTAATTAAATAAGAAGTAATCTCGCTCACTTGGCGAACACAACCTCGCAACAGAGTGAAGAAACTCATCGACAGATCTAAAGGCATGCAATTCTCATCTCTTTAAATAAATTTAATACGTAAAGAATAGTACATTTCAACGTACATATATCGTGTTAATGTTTCTCATTGCTTTGCTACGAGATAACTAATATGTAATGAACAAGTTGCTACAGCGTAGGTCGAAACGTAGCTATCCCAATGGTTCCCTAAACAAATTCTCTAGGGTGAACTTAGCCGTAAAATACTTTGATGATATTGCGAAATTGTGACATTAATGGATGGCTAAAATTACACCGCATTTGTAACAAGATATTAAACCAGCAATAAAATTTGTTTAGTAAGTACATCAATCAAAGTATCTTCTTTCTATCTTTTATATGAAGAGATATATTAATTTCGAACATATGGAATATATTCATTAAAATCCGTGTTAATCCGTTAAAAATAATAATAAAGTCCGAGCATTTTTAAATAGATTCTTTGCATAGATGAGTTAATACTGAAATTGTGAATATTAATATTCTAAAAAAAGGATTTTTCAACTTTTTTAGGTAACTATATATTTATGTGTACAATATATTTATATAAGTACTAGGTGTTTATTTTATAATGTACATATATTGTTTAGTTATACATAGTATTAATCATAATTTATTTTATTTTACTTACTTTATCTTATTTTTCTCACTATATCTTACGTTTAGTTTTAACTAGCTGTCCCACCTCCCTAATTCTTTTCTCTGTTTTGCTTGAAGGTTAACTGACAAAGAATGTCTATTATCTAGAGTTAATTTTGTACGTTTTTATATAAAAAAGCTTTTACGGATATAAAATTCCGAAATAGTTGTAAAACAAGAACATTCAATTGACATTCAAGTGCACCTAATATCTTAGAATAATATAAAATATGAATAAATAAGATTATCTCCATGAATACGTCCAAGGTGGCATTTAAAAAAATATAGGTAGATTCATATTCAACACATAAAAATATTCAACACATTCTATACGTAAAAAATGTTTATTTACATATTGTTCAGAATAATAAAACAAGGATGCGTGGAAAGAAACAAGGGACGCCTTTGCTTTTCAGAAGGACACGCAAAAAGCTACACATAAATATTTGGCTTATGGATGGTTTGATAAATAATATTCAATTTGATTCTCCTTCTAATGCACCATTGATGTTTGAGTAGAATATATATTTGAAACGCAAAGTTACAGATATAGCAAGAACACAATATAACTTGTATTTTTATTCCGATAGGCCAAATATTTTAATATTTTTGTATACAAATTTCTAAACATATTTATTAACTATGACATTAATGCTCAAAAATGTTAATGTAACTTTTTAAGAGTAAAGTATTCGTATGCAGGTTAGATAGAGAGCACTAGCCAGTTAATTGCATATTAACCATTTTCTATGTATATTCATATATATATATATATATATATATATATATATATATATATATATATATATATATATATATATAGAATTTGCTGTGAAGATGCTAAGATGTATCCATTTAAAATGGTATATCAAGATATGAGAATTCAATATCGATACGCTTTTAATAATTTGAAACTTGTAATTAAGTGACTATAGTCCGTCTAAGTTCGAATATTTTTGCTACGAATGCTTTAAATAAACAAAATTTTATAAAGCTGCTCTATTGATCTAATTCGGATAGAACGCTAGATATTTCAGCGATAAAGCTGCCTGTATCAAAACGTCCTGACTCGGCGCCAGGATTGTCTTTCGGCTGGCGTTTAGCCAACCCCTTCACCAAATAGTCTGCTATGGGATTCAGTAATTTTTTTATAATACTCTCTGTTATGTAGTAGAAGCTACTAGGATTTATTTTATATATTTTCAGTCTTGTAATATGTTTTAAAAAAAATTGTTTTTATATTTAAATGTCGATATTTAATATCGAAATAACTCTTATATTACTCTAATTTCCTATAAGTAAAAGAGTAATTTTTATTAATTTCCTATAAGTAAAACTTGGAAACATATAATATATTAAGATAGAAAGTCAAAAACTTTGTTAAAAACCTTCGAAAATAAATTAGAAGAATACTAATGTATTTGCTGTATTATATCATAGTTTATATTGTTTAATGTAAAAACAGATCACAAAAGTCAACTGGAGAATATTAATATAAACCTATTAGGAAACAAAGGTATCAATTACTATAATAGTAAGGCTTCGAGACAAGAAATGCGAAGGCGATTTGGCTGTATCGATATTTTAGTTTTATATTTCCTAGAGAGCTCTCAACTGGCTTTTGCGTCTCTTATCTTTTGGAAGGTTGGAGTACACTTAATGATAAAAGTATTGGAAAGTAAAGCGAATTTTTATAACATTCGTAAGTTTGGAAACCAAAATTTTTAAGTGAAATAACAAATCTTCAATCTCTTTTTATGTATTCTTTTGAAACCAGTATTTATGCATTATTCGGAAAATAAGCAAACAAAGTTTTAACATCATAGATCTTGACTACGAGCTGTATTGTGTATTAATTTATTAATACAGGAAACGGTAGTGAAGGGTATGAATATAAAATATTTATTTATAATTTGTATGGCATTGATATCAATGATAACTACTAAGATTTTTAAGGGCCCTTTATTTCTACTCACTCCCTCAATTATTTTTTTCGTCAGGAAGTCTATTTTGTATACCCTGCTGCCTTGGGGGAAACTATTGATTTATGTCACACTCTAGCACTTGTATGTCTACCAACTAAGATTTAACCCCACCACTCTCAGTCGCGTTGACTCAGTCGGACATTATTGCAATTACAAGATAAATGTCTCACAACAAAACAAGAATGAGAAAAATATTTTTGATAAAGATTTATTTCAGCACCATTTGTTATTATGTAATTCACGATAACGTATACATTATCCGATTATTCTCAGACACATCAATTTTGCAGACTATAGAGGATCCAGTAATGCTGGAAGTATTGTAACTTATCACGTTAGTATCCCCAAACAGAAAGAGTAAACAAAGTGAGCGGTGGAGTTAATATATGCTGCGAACCGAAAGTTTGTCCACCGACGCTACTGGAATAGCAATGAACGGAGACATGCCTTTTTTAATTCGGGATAATAAAAAAATAATCAATACTATAAATCGAACTATACTTCCTGTTTTCTATCATTATCATCAGCTTAGCCTAATGCTATACATAGGTATACCCTTGACTGCGTTCTCGATCGATCTTTATTTAACAGATCCAGTTTTTCCAATCGTCCTGAGCAAATCGTCTCTCAGTGGAGCTGAAGGCGTTTGTCAAAGGGTACCGTCCAATCCAGCACTCGACTACTCCAAAAACGTGACCAGCTCATTGCCATTTCAGTTTACTGACTTGACTAGTTGATATATCGGTGTCTTTGGTTCTTTTGGGGATTTCTTATTTTCGCATTATATGCACTCCTAAAATAGCTCTCTGTGAGCGTCCACGATTTTTGCTGCTTCTATAACATGTTCTAGTTACTCAATAAGTACATCATGTCCCTTTAAATGCTAACCTCTCCAGCACGCGGTACTTCTTGCTGATAGAACGAATAAGGTTTTGATAGTCAATAAAGTAGCCTTAAAACTATCTTAAAAACTCTTCGATATACTAATCATCGAGTGTTAACCAGCTCGACCATCATAGCCTGGGGTAATTATTCAGACAAATCCTCTACACTAGTAGAGACCTTTATTTATTAATAGGCTATTAAAATAAATAACTTTGTTCTCAACGTTCGACAAAATAAAGAATATTTTAATGCTTACCCAAAGTCTTACGTCTATTTCTTAAAACAAGCGTTTGTTAACTCGTTTGGTTTATTAAAATGATGAATTCTCAATTTAAAACTCAGCAGTATCTAAAACAAAAGAAGAGAGATATTGATGTATTTTATTAACAATGAAGTACCTCGAGTATTTGAGTTTACAAAATATTGGGTTCAGCAAAAGTACTAAAAACAAATCGTTGTTTTATGAATTATACTAATATTTTTGCATTAAGATATTTGTATAACCGTAGATTTGATTAGATAGTGCAACTTGGAAGCGGCCTGTATCTAGCAGTGTGTTGCCTTAGGCTGGTAATAATAATATAAAATACCAGATAATCTTTTAAAATGTATTAAATTTAACGAAATATGTTTTGGTAATGAATGAATTTTTTAGGAAGTGCGCATAAGGATGCTTTTAACTCGAATTTTATTAAAGATTTGTTTTTTATTATGTCTTAGGTTTCTTTGTATTTTAAGACCAAATAATTTTATTTACACATAATCTCTTTTTCATTATAATGTTATTTCAAGCATAAAGAAAATTTTGAAACCATAATTCAGGATTTGCCTTTACTTGTGGATTAATACCTTTGTTTTTTCCCGTATATCGAAACTAATTTATTTTAAATTAAATAATTAATTTTTCATTTAAAAATGTGAAAGTTGCAATCATAAGATCTGTAATGGAATCATTTAAAATAGTTTTTATGGGATAAGAGGGCAAACAAACAAATGTGTAACCTGATGCAAAGTAATCAATCAATTTTAAATATTTAAGTTTTCTCATAAACTCAATTTTTTAGTTATTCTTAATATTTTCCTCCAGCCATGTTCTTAAAAAAGAACTAGTAATGTTTTAATTTTAGTAGAATCAGAGTTGATCGTTCCAACTAATTTAGGAAAATATGGTTTACGTCAATAGTCCAAAAGTAGAATCGAATCCACGCCCATTATATCGTAAGCGTAATCCTTATCCATTGAGTTATTGATGCATGTATTTTGTGTATAAACAAATTTATATGTGTATATATCCAGTCAGTGTTGTGCAAAATAATAACGGATAACCTTAGAGAGTGCATTGTGTATTATATCCGCGTAGTGTGGGAGTGGTGACGTCACCGGTCCCGGACGCAGCTGGCAGGCGACTAGCCTGGGAAAGTGCCGCCCTCGCCCACTCTCACTGCGATCGCCGCCCGCCCGCACCGACATTGAACGTCAATTATTATGAACTTGACACACTTCGCGCCATTCTTTAAACTAACAATGAGCACTTTCTCAACAGTGGATGTTCAGACAGAACTGGTACACGATACAGCCTTCTATTGTAGCATTTACACTGTTGTAGTGGATGGCATTTGAAATGAATAGATGGGAAAATAGTTTGCACATTTGAAGGCCGGCACTTAGAACTTGCACCTTGCATTGGAGCAACGTAGTGAATAATGATTTCCCTTTAGAAGGCTTAAGTTAATTTTTTTGTTATTAAGTGCTTACGTAAATATAGATATTGTTTAGGATGCGTCATTATCTCAATGAAAATTAAATTCTCTAGAGATATATGTGTTTTTGAATAATTATACTTTGTATATCCAATAAAGCATTTACAATTTCAAGTTAAATATTTGTTGACGTTTTAAACTGCAGTTATATGTAAGAATAATTAAGAGTAATAGTTAATTAACTAATATTTGCATTTTTAGCGAGTATCTTTGCCTAGCCGCCTGTGCGGTAGTTATGGTATTGGTGCACGGGTACGCGACTCCGGACTCCGGAGCTAATACCGTATCACTCCTTGTTTTCCGTTGCGGTAGTATCATATTCCTATCATCCTGTCTAAATCCATCTTTCCTTTCCCCTGCCATTCCCTTTCTTCTCTATCCTTTTCCCTTCCTCTCCGCCAATCCATGGTCTGCCCTGCCAATGGATACATGGCTAAGGGCGAGCTTAGTCGCAAGCGTGACGACCGTCCTAGGATCGGGCAACCCCCCGGTACTATAGTGCCTTATCTCAGCATGCGGGCCTCTGCTGGGGTTGACCTCCATCTTCCCTTATGGGTCGTGGGATTCACTGTGACGAATTATAATAAACCGAATTTGTTAAAAATGACGGCGACGTTGTTCGCCACCCGTTACGTCCTGATTCCCACGAGGGCGAGAAGCGACTAACGGGGAGCCGTTTCGCTGCGATGGGTGTGAGAGGAAGGATGGATGAAAAAATAGATGAGTCTGGAGGAAGCAAGAAATGTGTGCCGGGATCGTGGCGGATAAGAGATCTGAGGTCTCTGCCTACCCCTACGGGAAACAGAAGTGACAATATTTATGTATGTACGTATGTATTTTTAGATGAATGTAGACATTTTACATAATTACACGAATCAGTACTATGGTCAATTATTAGAATTATCATATAAGACAGATTTTCCCTTACACAAATTTTGCTGACGGTCAATATATTGAACGTCAACCAAAATTGTTACGAAATATAACTCATATGTTCTCGGCCACAGGCCATTCCTAAAAATTGTACCGGTAACCTGGATATTCGCCGGATTTGCTCCCAATATTCGATTCGGCACGTTCCGTTTATGTGCTACGTTGGGCTTATCTAGGATAACGTTAGATTATAATTGGAATATTTGGGACCAATGCTTAATTATCTTCCTTTTGGTAGTCGGAACGTTGAATAGCGTACATTTCGACGTAAATGTGTGGATGAACGTGGATTTGTAATTAATTGTTTTAAATTGTATGTGTTTTGTAAAAATGCTTCTTCTCTAATCATTAAATACTTCTTTATATTGAAGTTAAAATATTTAAACAACCATATCTATATAGATATGCATATAAAATCCAGTTACAATGGTAAAAATTTGTTGTATAATTTATGTGAAGTGTACTCGAATGATGTAAATACATTTCAACATTTCAACCCAATCTTTCACTGTCAAAAACCATTTTTCTAAAACAATGTCAGCTACAAATTTAAGGTTTTTTAACAATTCCGTTTATGTTAGTGACAGCACAACGAACATTGGAGAATCCGTTAAAACAACGCGAAATTGACGATTGTTGGAGAGGTTTGGATCCTCTTGCTTTACATATTTTAATAAAAGAATAATATTTTAGTACATAAGGCGCGAAACGAAAATTTGCAAGAAAAGCAAGATGCAACTGTAGATAATTATACAAATATTTTTAGAAAAAATGAGATGAAAAGTATCTTATAACTATTAAAAAAAAAGATCTATTTCTTCTTAAAGATTTATTTCTTACTTAGATGTCTGCAACTATTATACAGATAAGAAACGTAAATTTTCAGATAACGCATACAACTCAGCTGTAGCGATTCAATTCAGTTTAGAAGAGCTTTATCACATAAGATTAACAACGGAGATATGCTCGTATGTAATCAACATAAAGATACGTAATTACATATTTTAGCTCAATTAAGTCGGACAGTCGGTCTTATCTAAAAATTCTTAAAAATAAACGTAATAAAACAATTAATAAAATTTCCAAGTAACTTGCTAGTAAAGTTAAGCGGACACTGAAAGTAAACAATTCAAAGCGAAGCGGCATTGTAGTTGCTTCTTTGTTCTCGAAAAACGTATGCACCCAGCTTCAGTAAACCATTGCGGGTCGCTCCATTACCAACAAGGGGTTAGGGATTTCAACTCGCTTTATCAAAGTGAGTTGAGACGTTGGGAATGCATTTAGAGACAAGAGCACTTGCGGAAGTAGATATCTTTAAATATGCTGACTCAAGGAGTACTATTAACTACATTAGCCATTTTTTGATCGTTTAATTAACTAAATGTTAATATCATATTTGGTCAAAAAGATATTTTTTAGGGACGATTATAAAACGGATCATTTGTATATTGAAAAGTTTTCTTTATGACAAAACGAAACGAACATTATAAATATAATCTAATTTCATTTATTATTTTTTCATTTAAACATGACATCTAAATTTAAAATGAAATCGTTTAAGAACAAAGGGTAGCCGGGGATTTCGATCCGAATTTGTGTATGGACATGTGCCATAAATAGCATTCGCGAAACAGGGAGCCCTGATATGAGGCTATGTGTATAAAGCATTTATATTGTTTGGGAATAAGACTAACACTCAAAGTTTTGCAGAACTAAACGGTGCTGATTTGGAAATACTTTTCTTCGTGTTTTTGTATTTTTTTATGGGATAGGAAGGCAAACGAGCAGGTGTGTCACCTGATGGAAAGCAATCAACGCCGCCCATAGACATCAGCAGAGCCATAGGCAGTGCGGAAGCGTTGCCGACCTTTAGGGAAAGTTTCATCATGGGAGTGCGAGGGGACGGGAGGGGAGTGGAAAGGGAGGGGGGAAGGGTGTTGGGCCTCCGGAACTGTCGCTCACCGTACAAAGCGCGGTAGTTAAGCTACCACTCAGACGCCGGTTTTCAGCGGGAGTGTGGTACTTTTCCGGGTGAGCCGGCTCATTTATGCTACAGACAAATATTATGCCATTCTTGACAAAGTATACGTCTGCAGCGTGGCTCTACCACTAAAAAATAATTTATACATATAATAGTACTTTCTATTTTAATACGGTTTATTGTGTATATTACGAATATTTAATTATTCCTACTATTTATGTAAAAGCTTATTTTATAACACCTTAGAGCTAGGTGGTACAAAAAGCCGGACTTAACACCTTCCAGTTCAACAGTGGGAGTGGTGTAAATATGTTAGCAAGTGTAAATTTATATATTTATTTGTAAACGTATATTTATTTATTTTTGTAGACCTGTGTCCAGCAGTAGACTGCCGCAGGCTGTTGATTGATTGAAATTTATATGAAGACAATGATTAAATTAAAAATTATTTATCACTTATCAATAAAAAAACATATACATAAACGTTACGTTCTGAGAAACAGAAAACACCTAAAATATTCATGGTTATTATTTGACTAAATTTTTTTTTGTTTATCACACGCTGTTTTAGGCATTTATATCAACACAGAAATAAATCATTTTTATTATTAAGATCTTTAAAGGTCTTAATAATGAAAATGATTTATTTTTATGAAGCTTTACGATTCGAAAGTGGTGCGAGTATACATAATTGAGCTAAACAAGAGAAAGTGCTCAATTTACTATTATTCGCTGTAACGAGATTGAAGACGCAGGTAAGAAGAAAGGTATGTATTTTAAAAATACCGAAAACAATCTTTTTTATTAGGTTGACTAAGATTTTCATATAATAGAACTTATATCACATAGTCCTGAGTTCAAATCTCGATCAAAACTTATTTTTATTTTCACACATAAAAAATTGGCCTACGTTAAAATAAACTGCTATAGACTAATGATGGCAATGATTATAAATGTCGACTAGAGCACCTAGAGAGAATGGAAGAACATTACGCTGCCAAAAGGGTCAAGGTCCAGTCTACTTATTGTTAGCGCGTTAGTCGCTGGTTTAAACGAGCCGAACAATCAACTAGCGAGAAACCGCACAAGACCGGGACCAGAACGTGATGTCGTAGCCAGGACACACTTTGAGTCGTTGAGCGGAGCAAGTATTACCTTTCTTAAAGGCCAGCTTTCTCAATGCCTCTGGTGTTACAGATGTCTAATGACACCGTTGATTGCTTGCTATCAGGCGATACCGTTGTTTGTGTCTTTCTACCTCATAAAAAAATACAAAATATTTGAATTCCAAGGTCTAGAACAATAATATAAGTGATATGCTGTTGTTTTAAACACAATACTTTACAGAAGTGTTTTTAGCCCGCGAGGGTAAAATTCGTATGCGTCCATTGTTATAAAATTATGCTACTAAGTTTCATGTAATGGTCCATTGTTTAACGTAAAGTGGTCGATGGTACCCGTTTGAATTGTTGTTAAGTGTTTGACGCGAAAGGAAGCGGGCGATGGTTATTACAGATGTTTTGTTTTCTCACAACATGAATTGTAGGCTTGGCGCATCTATTTCTTTTGGGCTTATAATGTATTTCATTTGAATGATAAATAGATTTACATGTTTACATGAATGGAAGTGTTCTAAACGCCATCTTGGATTGGACATATATTTTAAGTAATTTTTTTGAAAGTTTACGACATATATACATATAATATAAGATATAAGCCAGTCAAAGCAAAATAATATAGCCGTGCGCTTCGTGTGCCGCCAATGACGGCGACGCATAGTATGCTCATAAAAAAACGGCACACCATTCCATGTTATCAATATATAAATATATCAAACACTTTTTACGAAATACAATTCAAATTCCAATATAGTGTAATAAACATACCAAATCATTGATATCCTTATAATTATAGAATTTGATAATATTTTGTTTTAACATTAGACATTAGATATAAGGTTTTGGGAATGAATAAATATATTTTTTTTAAATTTTGTAATTCATTAAAAATCATTTAATTATTACTGTTTTTATTTTAAACATTTAATAATTAATTCGGTTAAAAAGTAACATGTACTGACTTGAATGCCAGTAATCTATTAAATATATAATGAGCTTAAGACTACTTGTGCTAAATCTATGCTTATAATATTGATAGTCCCTACATTATATGACTGGTCGCTGGTTGAGGCTATATAACTCGCATATATAGGCCGCAGATGGATGTTTTGATGGTTAAAATAATTTCTTTGCTTTTTTTAATATTATTCCCATATATTTAATTTTTAAAATACGGCGGAGTAACTTAGCGAAAATCATTTGACAGTCAACGTTAAACTGGCGCTTTAATTTAGTAATTAGTGGTAGAGCCACGCTGCAGATGAATACTTTGTAAAGAATGGCATAATATTTGTCTGTAGCATGAATGGGCCGGCTCGCCCAGGGAAGTTGCTGTAATGCTGCTGTAATTCACTATAACTGAAGAAAAATTGTATTACTAGTATATTAAAACTGTTTTTGCCCTATTCATGAACTAACGGTTGATTTATCAAAAAAGGTAATATTGTATTATATAATAGAAAACATAATGGAAAAATAAATGAATAACATATAGTCGACATACTTACAACATGACAATGCATAACAACGTATAATGATGATGGCTGTAAAATCATTGCATTATTTCTACGTTAACAACAGTTATTGTTAGTCATGCTTAATTTAGAGTGTTTATAGTTAAACAACAGTTATATTCCGTTTGTTATATATAATAATATTTATAATTAATCGTGTAATCAGCTTTCTAATGCGAATACTTTGTGTACGATTGCGGAATAAGAATAAATATATTTACGTAAATACAGCCTACATCTTTTTAATTAGAGCCTAAACGATGAAATTTATATACCACTCCACTCCTTTATAGAAAATCATAATAGTGGTCCCATGAGTGTAATGAGTTTAAAGAGATATTTTTTGTTAAGATAATAACTTAATTACCATTAAAATCTTATTTATTTAAATATTACATAATATTTCATTTACAACAAATGTCACAAGCGAAAGAGTCTATTGCTTCTTGGCTATCTTGTATTAAATTAAACATAATACTGGTTGAATTACTGTACCTACAAATATTATATAAAAAATATAAATAGAATCAAATGTGTAAATTGAACGAACAAAAATATAAAACGAGATGTATTAATTTGTTGTAATTTTTTTATAATTCTGTATAAAATTAGAGAAATCGAATTTGTATGCACGCAGAAGCAGCTACAATTAATTATTCAGACAAACAAAATCTAATCGTTTCCTATCTTTAAGATATAATTTATATAATAACTATTACAACTAACACCAACCATTGTAATTAACCTTATATTTTATTGTAAGTAAACATATTGACGCAAAAGAGCGAAAACGCTGTAAATGATGTCAAAATCTTTTTATTTCATATTCGGGATCGCTAAAAAACACAGCGTCGAATGGTCTGAGTCTCGCAGCTCTACGACCAACTGAAAATGTTTTACAACGTTGAAGATGACTGTTTTTGAGTACTATCTAGTACTTAAAGTTTTTTGAGTCTGGTGGTAAGTTTTAATTTTGCAGTTTACTACGTTTTCGCTTTTTTCCGTCGATATTCTAAGACTTTATTTCCAAAAAAAATCCGTAAAACTATATTATTCATAGTGCAAGGGCAACAAAGTTTATATATAGTATACATATCTCATATCAGTTTAATACAGAGTAAGATTACCATTTCACGTCATGTTCTCTTTGCTGGTTTGTTTGAAAGAAATCTTCAACGGAAATAAGCTCGCCTATCGTCAATAATTTTTATAATCAAAGAATACATTTATTTGTTTGCAATATAGAGTATAATTAAGTTTATAATATTTTATCACAATTATATCTTAGATTAAGAGTTTCCTACAATATTAGTGATATATATACTATCGATTTATCTATGGATTACCCTATATACAACGACGGATATACTAGTAGTTTCAATCTGTCAATATTCTTGACGTGTGAATCTCAGGTGCACTTAGTATTGTGCCGAGACGCTTTTAGACCGCTCCTCCCAACTCCCAACTGCTTCGATCGAGAATCATACCTTAGTAGCGGAACCATCCGCATTCTTCATTCTTCGTTCGGATCTGTTGGTGAACTGATCTGGTTAAAGGAACAGCGCGTTTGGGATGTAGTTGAATAGTTGTAGGATTCATCCGAAACGCTCGTCGCGTCTAGACGGCGAGGCGGATATCCCTATCGGCCTTGGTAAAATTATGTGACTTGAACGAGCGTAGGACCTTACAGATACAAGTAAATTTGATTTTCGGCCTTGTTTAACTGTACACTTAAAGTAACAAAATACGTTACGTAGCATTAAGTTTAAACGTATTTGCTGGGTTTTATTATAAAAATTCTCTACTTGCAAATTTCAACTGTTGGCGGTTCACCACCGTGTCTCACAATTTTCGACTACAAACTCTTGTGTCAAACTGCGGTTTGACAAAACTATAATAACATTAGGAATATTCAAGAGAGCGTATGTTTCTATCAAAGACCGGCAACGGTTACAATGTGTCTAGTATATCTTGACTGTCTGGTATTAAGCGACTTGTGTGCTCGATTAGCTCTGCTTAAAAAAAAGAAAAAAAATATTTAATAGAATAAAGAAATAAAGTACGTAAATGAAAAATTAAAACGAAAGTAGGCACCTAATAAATTTATTAAACTCAGCGGTATATCTGAACCGATACGAGATTGGAACTTTCAATGAATAAGCCTACTCATATCTTAAAGGCCGGCAACACCCTGTGGTGACCCTGATACCTATGGTGTTGCAGATGTCTAAGGTTGACGTTGACTGCTTTCTATCTGGTTACATTTCCATGGGCTTGCTCCTTTGCCACCCTATCTCATAAAAATATTTCTATCATCAATGTGCCACTTGTTACAAAAATAAATCTCTTAATAAATAGATTTCGGAGAATTTTCAAATAGCTTCCGCACAGTTAAGCAGCGGATATACGGGCCTATAAATTCCATTCTCATAATTTAAAAAAAATTAAGAACAGTTTTCAGACATATTTATATCCGCGTATTAAACTGTGGAATGTACACGATTGAGAATATTTTTAAGCTGTTGTTCCACTGTTTTCTTTTTTACAGGTACAAATATTCAAAATGTAAACGAATGAAATACAAATTATAAATGACTAGACTAGTAATAAATGTATGCAGGCCATACATATTTTTATCCCTGGTGGATCGAATCTGCGATCATTGACCGCCATTGAGCGAAATGTTTTAAGTTTATTAAAGGAGTCTTATGTATAACACAAAACTATTATGCACAGTTTAGTAGGTGTAATATAGTAATATATATTGTCTCAGCAGAAAGTGAATCCACTTTAAACTATTATATTTAGCTGGGTATAAATGAAACAAATTCAGACTTTAAAATATTAATAATCAACTGACTGTGACGTGAATATTGTGTAACGGAGCTAGTGTGTTGCAGCACATAGACTATGGTGCGTGATCTACATTTAAGTGCAGCGTTGTCAGAACATACGTAATTTGGTCGAGTAATATATTTTGTACAACCGTGATATTAAAAATAAAAGAGGTATAAAGACTTTTAAGTTAAATGGTTTGATTAACACACTAAAATAAAAATCTGAATTGATTATACATATTCTTATGCGCCCTACGTTTTTATTTTAGCGTGTTAATAAAACCTTTTAACTAGAATGTTTTTTTTAAATATTTTTATTTTTTATTTTATTTCAAATGTATGGGACGCGTCAACACCAATTATATTAGGCCAGTCAGATGGTCAGTGTGTGTGTGTGTGGGTGTAACGAAAACGATAAATAAAATTACTATAAGAACGATTCGACGAAGATTTCATTTCTCAACGTACGTACGAGTATAGCTGAAACGTAAACTGCGTTAGACATCATCGCAACTGCAAACAATGGAGGTCATTGTAGATATATCATATGAAACAATTTACAATTGAGCCACAAAGTAATCTAGATCAGACAGACAATGCGTTCTTTACAAAACTCGTTAGTAATTTCTTGAGCGTTAGAATCTTTTCGTTGCGGTGAGAGTTGCTAAGTGATGAAACAGACCGTCCACAATAGAAGCGTTCACTGTCGGGCGAAGCGGGCGGCTATCCGTATCTGCTCCGTTGCGGGTCATCGAGCCGCAACCTTTCACCAACGTGCAACAAGACTATTGAAGCCGATTCGTCATGGTACTCATCAATTTTGAAATAACTTTTTTCTTCGACACTCATTGACTGATCCACTTCATAATTGAAAAAGAAACGCTCGCTAAAACATAAAATCTTAAAATCCGTAACTGAATATGCCCGTCCTTATAATAGGGGATTTTGCTGTAATGCCTAAGCTTGACGGATTGGGAAACTTGTATTACACAGTCTATATTATGTTCTACTGTTGGGCATGAACCTCCTAATTTTTGGAAAAATAAACATTAACCAATCACGTTTATCCAAAGCGGATTGGTGAAGAGACTTGGAATTATTTATTTCAAGTCTCTCAACCAATCCGCTCCTATTAGCGGTAGCATTGCTATTGAGCCAATAAAGCGGTGAGAATCTTTACTAGTAATCTTTAATCGTTACTAGTAGTTACAACGGATAAATACTTGATAATATTGGTCATTATTATCAAGTATTTATCCGTTGGTATTTGTTTCCATAGTCGCCTCGCAAAATCCAAAAAAGAGAATACCTGTTGTATGGCAGTAACCACACAACAATTACATAAATCATATATATTAATCAAAATGAATCGATGTTTTCTAATATCAAAAACCGAATGATCGAGTTACCTCCTAAAAATAATTTATAGATAATCCAATATCTGTCATCGCTTGATTGAATGAGATCTCACTATGACATACAAAAGTCCACCGGTATTATAGTGAAATTTAATGTATTTATTTAATTATTTAATCCATCCAAAAATATGAACAAACGAAAATATCACTATCGTGTGTAAAATACTGACACTTTTGATATATATATATATATATATATATATTTAAAAAAATATTAAAGCACGTAAGTAGGTAATGCAATTTAAAAACAAAACATAAATATGTACATCCAATAGGGATGGAAATAATCTATCCCATTTCAAAATTGTTTATTATATTATATATATTTTCAATCTCGTTCTGTTTGAATAACTCTCCCGTCGTAACCGCCCTCGGTGTTGATTTTAACGAGGAGTTGATTCGTTTATAAGCGAAGACAGCTAACTTGTGTTCGGTAAAACTTTGTACCTTTCATAAATATTTTAGATTTTCTAAAGCTTTTGGTAATTTTCGCGACTTTTAAATTATTCAGAATTTGATAGATTTCTCGAAAGCCATGGTAAAGTTAATTTTATTAGTAATTAATTTGTGTCGTGATATATGTTTTTTTGGTAGAGAACCACGCAACAAGTTACGTATCACACTCTCTCTAGAAAGCAATTTCTGATAAGTAGATTTGTGCTGCCTTCTGATTCTTAACCACCCTGCCCCATTAAATTAAATATTCCTTAACTAATAATTAATAATAATAGTTAGTCAAAGTCCATGGGAGGCAGTGATTCCTTACACACACATACACAATTATACATAAATGTATGTGTAAAGAATCACTGTCTCCCTATGTATAGATATGCTGAATAAAAGGAAAACAAATACTAAGAATTGGTTTTAGCGAGATTTTAGTACGAGTATTTTTTCAAATGAGCTAATCTACCTACCTATTCATGCTGCAGACAAAGATTTATCTAAAACTTAATATTTTGAAATGTAAAAAATGTTTTCACAGTACGCCTGCAGCGTACCCTTACCATATAAAACATATGTACTGAATATAGATCCTCGACCGTTAATAGATTACATGCTCATTGCATTTTAATTTCGATAGTAATTGCTTTTCGTACGCGGCACTTAACTTCATTACGAGCCGTAAGTAGACGCGTGTTAAGATGGAGGGACGGTTCGTCGCTTTACGCTCACTCGTTTTAATATTTGAATTTGTAAGTCGCAGTTACATTTAAATAGGAAATATACATTCTGTGAATGAGTTCTAACACTGTAATTGCTTTTCAAATGCTTACAGATTATATCCTCGTGGGCTAATATCGACCACCATATAACGAGCCAAAGTAAGTATAAAAAATAACAATTACACATGATTTAATATATTTCGCAATTCGTATAAATACGTATTCTTATATATTACGTATTATTATATATATCGTTGGGTAGCTGTCAAAAACTACAGGTTTAGCCAAAGATCAGGCTAGATGACGCGTCTAGGGAAATTGTCCTTTGTCCAGCATTGTACTGCCACAGACTGATTGATTCCTGCAATTGATATTCCTTAACTTTTTTGGTTGCCTGTAAAGTATCTAAACCTGAACAAAGTTATAGTTACAGAATATAACACTGTGCCACTTGTGTTAGAGTGTATTCCGACTGTTGACTTACTACGTACTGGAGTATTATTTTTTTCGATTTCATCCTGGCACAGTTTTGATGCTCACGTTCAGAGATGTTAAGGCTTAAAATGTCGTGACTTTCTTTTTCGACCAACTTGTCTTTTGCCCTCGATTTTTCCCATCATGATCAGTTGCAGCAATTTGTACTTGTCATGTCTCATGATATGACCCAGGTAAGCAACTTTTCTACCTTTGGCGGTCTGCAATAGTTTACGTTCTTGCTTGACTTGTCTTAATATAAGACACTATTAAGCTTATGGGACTGTTTTATGGAAAAATAAGCACCAGAACTCACATTAAAAGATATATCTCTTATTTATATTACGAGATCTTAGAATTTTTTAGTGTTGTAAGTTTCTTAACAAAGTTAAGAGAGCCATTAAGTTCCCAAGCTAATTTCGTAAGCAGGTCTATTCGTGTGACTGGCAGCCTCTTACAAAGCGACGTCAGAGTCATTAGAAAGTAATCGTAAGGACTATATATAAAAGGAACAGATCACGTCATAAGATTAAAATGTTATTTATGAGTTGAACAGAACTATGAATATACGGATAGTATGAAATTGCTTAGTTCCGGTTTATTTTCACTTTTGTAATAAGATCTTTGTTATAATTAGCCGGTACTATATCATTTCGACGTATAGTTTGTTAATCAAATCATCAATTTTGACCCCCCTTTCAATTCAATGTGCTGGCTGTGTGTGGCTACTACTTATCATCAGTGCGTCAATTAGGCGAAATAAAATAATTCCTATCATCTGTCTGTGTTTGAAGAAATTTTATCATGTTACAAGTTTTTACAAAGCATAGTGGTATGTAGTTACTAGATTTGATGACCCATCTTATGAAAAGTAATCTCTACAACTCCAAAGGTACTACAGATGCTGTTTCTTCCATATCTCTCTTCCCGTCCAATTATCCAATTGGACGGGAAAAGAGATAAGTAAAGAAAGGAGAAAAGAGAACCGTGCTTTGGAACCGTGCCTGAAACGCAGTTACGTATAAAAATGCTAATACCTAATGCCGATATTTTGTGAGGGTGTAGTAATTAATGCTAGTCCTCACTTGTAACTCAATGATCTGTTTCACCTGTTTCACGTTAATTTATGAAGCGCCCTTACTAATCTACACATGAGTCGTTAACCTCGAAGTTACCTGTCTCCACGAAATTAATATCCAGAGGTAAATAAAAACATTTATGGTAAATTTAACAATTTTTATTTGTGCATTATTTACCTAAATCATAATAACCTGGTAAAATATAATTAAAAAATGTAATATCGTTGCTTGGGCGCTTTAGGGAAAAGGCGGAATTTTTTTTGGAATATATGATAAATACTAATATAATAAATATAAGAAATAAAAAGATAATATAATAAGTATAAAAAATAAAAAGTTCGAGATAACGTACACAACAATAAAATAGAAAAAAAACAATAAAATACATGTATTTAGTCCGAGTCTGGATGTTCTACCAATCCGCCTTTAACATGCGTATTGGTTAAATGTCCATTCTTCTAAATTTTGTGAGTCCTTGTGCCCAGTAGTGAGACATATGTGGTATATGATGTATAAAAAAATACTTCATCATATCACTTACTTATTTATCTCAACTATATAATGGGCAATTATTTTAAGTTAACAATTTAGGAATCGTGTATTATCAAACTTTAATATAATTGATATTTTTGTGTAGATATTACAAAAATTCACTATTTACATATATGGCTGCTTAAACTTTTTAGATGAAGAGTTTTGTGCTTTCAGCTAAAAGCCTGAGCGTAGCAGATAAATTATTAATTGCATGCTAGACGGTCTTATGTACTTAGCCTCTAGATTATGGACAATACATGTATGTACATCGATAAGGTTAATATGTGACATTTTACAGTTGGTACACCTCGCCCAATTGTGACTTTACAAGATAAAAAAGATCAGTATTGATAGTTATGTTTTGAAAATAGTTTTTCTAATATAAGGTTGTATCTAGATGTACTAGAAAGTAGTAGAACGCAAAAGAGATTTAAGAAAGTGTAATAACATGGCCCAATGATGCAACGACATAATATGTTTCCGTAGACAATACCAACATTGCGGATTCGTTATCTAGTCTAGTCTAGATCTTCTGCCAATCCACCGTAACGTCTATTCGGCCAGTAATAAGAACATCTTTTGACCAACAAGGACATACAGGGTGTCCCAGAACTCAACGTCAAGCCGAAACGGAGTGACAGGATTGATTGTAATCATCATGAGAAAAATCAGAAAAAAAATCTATCTGAAGATCTTAAAATTAAGAACCTACCAAGAGCTTGTGCGAATAAAAAACATTTTAACTGAGTAAAATGGGTTAGCAAAAATCGGGTTACTTGAGGTTTTTATTTTTTTACTCTCTTTTTTAGTATGAAACTAATAACTATTGTACTATTTTACAATCTTGATTAAATGCGCCAACTTTTAATGGCACTTGCCAAGGCACTCTAGTACTTTTTTTAAAGGAGGGCCTTTCAAAGTCGACAAATTTTGAAAATTTTAAATTCATAGTTTAATAAATAGTCTTAATTCTAGGAAACTTGGGGCAATTGTGTCATTATTTTTTACTGTGATTCTAGAAATGTTATTTAGGGTTACAGTTCCAAAGTTTAAATGAACAAAAATAATGAAAATTAACCACAATAACCGAAAAATGGTTACAGTTTGACCAAATTTCTAGGTTTTTCTTAAATGCCCATAATTTTCAAACTGCATGGGATAGATTTTTTTTCTGATTTTTCTCATGATGGTTACAATCAATCCTGTCACCCCGTGTCGGCTTGACGTTGAGTTCTAGGACACCCTGTATATGGATTGTATTGTTATTATTAATAATTTATGTTGCAATAATATGTTCTCGCCTCAAACGTCAAACTCACCTGCGTGCTAATCTTAAGTATACACAAGCGGGTAACGAATAACAACTTCACCGTTGCGCGAATGATTGATGCATATTTAATTTCTGTATCAAATAATCTAAGCGCAAAGCGTTTGAAACAAAGCAAAGTTTTTACAAAGCATAGTGGTATGTAGTTACCTACACGTATTTAGGGAGGACGTTTATTGCTGTAGCGAATGGAACGTCAAAACTCTGTAAAAGCATTCTTCAGTTATTCACTTTATTGGATTCCAATAGATTTCAACCAGTGAATGTTTGCGCATGTAAATATAGCCTTATTGACAATAAGAGATAAACTCAAATTGAAAGATATTATTAGAATAACCTTTCTCGTACATATATATAATTTCCAAGAACTAAATTTTATCAAACTTTTTATATTAATTATATTTTGTTCAATCTAGAAGCTGAGAAAGTTGACTTCTACTCATCTCAAACCTTAGGTACATGTATATTTTATTATTTAACTTCCTATGTTTATTATTTAGTATAGATATTACTTTAAATACATGTGGTACTTTGTGGTTAACGCTGTAGAATAAGAGCGCATCCATTTTCGCCGTAGATATCGTGCTAGGCGGGTATGGAAGAAAATATCATTCGATAGGCACCAGCGTCTACCCGATCATGATGTTAATTAAAAATCTATCTGCAATGCCTAATTCGTCTGCGAATTACGTGAACATCGCGTCTAATCTAGCGTTAACTTATACGGCTGTATTTATAAATAAATTCTTCAACTCAAATAAATAATTTGCCAGCCTTATTCAAATTATGTTATCGAACAAGAATTCTAGGCATATGCTAGTGTAATATTACACACGTAATAAGTTTAGAAATTCCAATGAAAAATTCAATATAACACAAGGAGTAAATTCAGTTGTGAGGAACACTTACTTTTAATTTAATCAAACAGAAGCTTTGCAGCTGGCAAGATGAAACAAATTTTATTTTATTTATTTTCCAGGAATCGGAAAAAAAGCCTCAAGGAATTTTTCTCGACGTTTGCGTAGAGATATACCAAAAGGTAAAATAAGGTTACATTTAGAAATAAATATATTGATATAATAATATATTATATATCAATAAACTGATTTTGTCATTAGTGACAATAAACTGATTTTGTCATTTGAATAATAAAAATAAAATACCGACAATTATTCGCCAATGCAATTATTAAATGTAGTTTAAATGTTAATTTTTCATCTAGTGTGTAAGAATACGAATGTAGTATGTGCAAGAGATTTTTGAATGTTCTATTTTTTGAAATTGCCTAAATTCTTCGTGAAGCTTCATTAAAATAAATATATATTTTTGTTCCTATAATTTTTTTATAATAATTATACACTTATTAAGTTGTACAATGATTGTAAAATTTTTAAGATATGGATTAAAAATGAGGGTATCATTGACAAGAAAATGTGTTATTTTCTTGTCCATAACACTCTTTAAAAATACATAAACTTGGAGGATTTTTAGAGGAGAGCAGGCAAACGAGCATGTGGGTCAGCTAATAGTAAGTGATCACCGTCGTCCATAGACATCCACATCCACAGCGCCGGCGAGACGACCTTGTGTAAACAGTTGCACTCGTCTTTTGAATTCGAGCAGAGGGGTTTATCCTCAAAGCTCGATCCCACACTCCTGTAGTTGTGTATGTACCCGGACAAGTACGACATAGGAGTATTCAAGATACTCCTATGTCGTACTTGTCCGGGAACACCGTAGGTGGTATATCGTTGCACAGTTGCACCGTTCGTGGTAGAAAACCGGTGCTGAATTCATCTATCAGATAGAAATGAAACCAATTTAATGGCTCGCTGGTAGGATATTGATCATGATGGAAAAAATCGCGGTCAAAAGACAAGTGAGTCGAAAAAGAAAGTTTTGGCTATGTAATATTAGGGAATGTATATGGGAATAAACTGTTGCACCTCGCGAAGGAGGAGGTAAGTTGTGCTGAATTGGTTGTCAACCTTCGCAGGTCAGAGGGGCACTCTTAGAAGAAGAAGAAGGTAGAATATTAAACACCTCCTCAGAACATTTTGAGGTGACATACTTTAAAAAAAATTATTATTATTACAATATCATATTACAATCAAACCGTTTAATGAATATCGTGCTAACTTTTTACAGAAGGCATAGCGCTTGCGCAAAAGTTAAGGAAAAAACGTCGACTGGTTGTAAAAAGTCATCGCAGGCATTTTATGGGAGCAAATCCAAACGGCCCCCGAGGTGCGTTCAAAAATAATAACATCTGAGCTAGGAGTTCGCAGTTCAATGAACCCAGTAAAAAAGTTTGCAAGAACAGCTTCTAAATACAGATATAAGTGGCACCCAGTTCGAAACGGCAATATTATTGGCACTTCGAATTCTAAAGAGTTGGAAAACAACCTATACCGCGTTACCTATATATAGTAAAACACTTCCGTAATATTTTTACCAAACTATTTAATTAGAACCTAGGTTCCTTGAATAATCAACTGCAGCGCAATAACCCAAAGTAAATTTAATAACTTTGCGGTCTCATACGACAACTTTCAGAGTATTTGCAAATAAAAATACGTTATTTCGCACTTTGTACACGGAGCTTCAATATTTTAAGTGGCAAGAATAACTTAATTCTAAGTGTGAATAAAAATGTTTTAATCATGATATTTAGTCATAAATCATTAGTAATGAAGAAACAAAATTTGTTTACGCTTTAATGATTAAATATTTGTATTAAAAAGGGTTAAATGGATATAAAAATGGTAAAGTTTGCTTAGACTTTACGCATTATCTTTAAATAATAGATTAAAAACAGAAACGCTTTAATTGTAATTCACAGAAACTTTACTGAAAATTGTAAAAAAGCAAAAACTTAACATAAAAAACGAATAACTTATAATATATGAGGTATAATACACGGATAATGGTGATTTATAATAACTAAATAGTAACAAAAAATAAGCAAAGTATATGCAATATAACATAAATAATATATATATATATATATATATATACATATATATATATATACGTATATATATGTATATACATGCATATATATACATATCCATATATATATATATATATATATATACATGCGTGTGTATTTTAGATATCTCAAAGAAGTCATTGTGCCGATGGGGCTATGAGTGTACAGAGCCATTGGACCCGGATACTTGCCGCCTGCATATACATTGCAAAAAGTCCAACACGAAGCTAACTGATCATTGTAAGTGAAAAGAAAAAAAAACATGATTCGTTTTTATCAGCTACTTTAAAGTTTTTGATCCAAGAAGAGTGTTTTATTAAAAAATGTTAACAAATTTTAACGACAACTAGCAATCTATTTAAATTTTAAATATTTAATTTAATGAATTATGTATACCTATAGAAACTATTAATTAAACTATATATGTATATATAAGTAGAGTCGAATTCACTATACACATGTAATACGTAAAACTATTTCTTGTTTATCTTCTGAATAGCTGAATTTAAGAAAATTTTATTAAAAAAGGCAAGCCTTTTCTTATTGATTCGTGTTTTTGTTTTTACATCATAACAGAGCAGTGTTAATTATGGATAATATTATAAATACTTAATAAATAATTGTAATATTATCCATTATTAACACTTTATAACAATTTCTTACATTAAGAATTTCTAAATAGCTGGACATAAAAGCACAAAAAATAAATAATTAATCCTTACCAGATATGACAGCGGTAAGCGTTTCCTATAAAGCTCTCGAGTGAAATTTGCTTATTCAATCGTACAAAAATGGAGTTCTTAATAGAGATGAATGCACTTAACATATTGTGAATCATTATTTAAGGTCTTTGCATACCATGGTCAATCTTTTTTTTAAAAAAATATTATAAAAAAAGATGAACCTATAGGTAGGCAAATGAGCAAGCCCATCTCCTGATATCAAGCATTGCTGGCCTTTGAGAACTGTGTAGTATTTTTTTTGAAAATTCCAACGTTGTTTCGGTAAGAAGGTATCGCTGGTTCCACAGAGTAGTCGTTTTTATATAGATGGTTGTACCGCTTACTGTCAATCAGAAGTAAACAAATCAAAGGCGTTATTAAACTTATAGAGAAATAGTTTTATTTTTAGGACTATTGCTTTGCACAGACACCGGCTTTAATTTTCTGGTTACATAAGTGCATAATTACCTACTCCAATGTATTTTACCGTTCTTCTTTTCAAAAAAATCTAATGTGATTGAATTTCCCGTCGACTTAAACTATAGCTGTGCTGAAGTCTAAAAGAACGGAAAGTCTGACTGATTTCTTCAACGAAATTCTAATAGCTCAGCTACCACGTAAGTGAAAAAGTAATTTATTTAAAAAATTAATAATTATTTTATTTATTTATTTAAATCCATGATATGAAGTGAGGAGTGAATGTGTAATGTTCTGATGCGATCAAAATAATCAATCTGGATGGCGGACATTGATTTTGATCGTAGATCGTGACCGAGATTAAATGTGTACGGGTCTATATTATTTTAAAGTAAAATTGCAATCTGGTATTTAAACTATTTTAAATTTATCTTTACAATGACACACAATATGCATGAATAGAAAAAGACACAAAATTCCATGGAAACGATAATGGGTCAAACGAAAATAGTCGGATGAGAGGAACGAATACATCAAAACAAAATATGCAAATTGATTTAGACCAGACGGTAAGTGTGAAAATATAATGTTTAAAAGTATCCGACAATCGTATAGTACAACTTTAAAACTTTTCTTCCAGCTGTCTTTTATTATTACACCTTAGTTCAAAAAATTATAAAATTGTAAATTTCATTTTTAATCTTTATCGCTACACGCAAAAATTTACAATGAATGTATAAAATGTATCTTTCAGAGTAACGAAATGCAAGACTTTTCAATAAAAAATAAAAAGAGATTTTTGAAACTTAACTACAGAAGAATTCTTGGTATTCCAACGATTCCGTCAAGATCAACAAAGCAAAACAGTATTTGAGAAATTAACTTTATAATCCTATATAGTGATGCAAGTCCATTCGTTTTTTATAGAACGACTCGCGTGTATTTGTAAAATTAATATAAACTAGCATATAAGGCATAATGATATGAGTTCAGTCGATTCATGACTTTAATTTCCTTTTTTAACTTATAAATGATTGTAATTCTGTTTGTGTTCCTAAATAAAATTAAATATTTGTATAAAGTTTTTAATTTAGTTATGTTATGCATATCGGAATTTATTATCACTATAATCAGAATGATATGAGTAACTAGTTCAAATGATTTGAGTAGTAATATCGTATTCGAGTCCCATCACTAATCTGATACACTGACCTATATTGTTCTCACATCGAATAAATGCTTACGTTATAAACCTTTGTTTTACATTAAAGGTAAAAGGTTACACGCGCCGTTCTTGCTTTACCTATTTAAATGCGCCCCTGAAGCGTAGTGTCGGACAAGGCCATAAACACTAACGAATGAATATACGTCCTGATATCGAATATCTTAATTCATATTTTCCAGTAATTTAATACGTGAATGTAGTTAATAACCGTATACACTCCTATGTTTTTAGATATTCATTATTTTCACGACTTTTTTGTCACAGCACATTCACATTTCACTACTGGGCCTTACCTACATGTATGTATGTATATATATATATATATATATATATATATATATATATATATATATGTATATATATATATATATATATATGTATATATATATATATATATATATATATATATATATATATATATATATATATATATATATATATATATATATATATATATATATATATATATATATATATATTCACACCTATCCTCTGCAGGGGTTGGCAGAGACCACAGAGCTCCATCCGCTGCTATTCGTCGCAGCGAAACGGCTCGTCATTGGTCGCTTTTCGCCCTCGTGAGAATCAGGACGTGACGGGTGGCGAACCACGTCGCCGTCATTTTCGACAAATTAGGTATATTAAATTCGTCTTAGTGAATCCCACGAGCCGCAAGGGAGGATGGAGGTCAGCCCCAGCAGAGCCCTGCATGCTGAGGTAAGGTACCATAGTCCCCGGGGGAGTCCGACCCCGAGATGATCGGCACGCTTACGACTAGGCTCGCCCCTAGCTACACATCCATTGGCACGGCAGACCGTGGATTGGCGGAGAGGAAGGGAAAGGATAGAGAAGAAAGGAAGGGGCAGGAAAGGAACTGCGGATTGGGGGGGTTACCAGACTCGGAATAAACATTTATAAATCCATATAAATATTTATTCCGATGCGGGAATCGAACCCGCGACCATTGACTCCGCGGGCGGAGGGCCCCGCCACTGAGCCAATCGGTCGTCTGTATTTATCGTACCTATATAGAATCAAACCAGCGATCATTGACTCCAAAATCAATGCTTCGCCAGGTCGTTCACGAATTTGCACTTTGTTAAAAAATAACTTCATATCAGTTTTATATAAAAGTTTAGAACGACATTGAAATCTTGGTTATTCATAGAACTAAAATAGGTTATATTTTTTAGGGTACATCTGATAAAACTACGGCTGAGCTATAAAGCTTTTGAAGAACATTGTCACGTAAAACTTTTATTCAAGAAGTTCTAAGCCAATTTACTAAGCAATTTATTTAAGTTTATTTAGTCATTTGCATTATGAATAACATAGAAATTTCGAAAATTGATACCGTAAATTTATTCGTCTGAAAGTTGTTATTAAAAGTAGGCATTCATTTTTTTTAATTATTCATCGTAGTATTACAGAATAAATGAATTTCAACACGTGGAAAATATACATAAAAATCATTTTCGACGAACAAGTAAACAAAACCAAGCATATAATTTTAAATCATTAATTTAGATGATCATATAGATTATTATAAATATTTAACCCATAAAATTTCATTGCCCAAGAGTGCCGTTTAATATAAATAAGAAATACTTTGAATTTTGTATTAGACAATAGAAAAATAACATTAACATAGTATATTATGTATTATTTCAAGTCCACATTTAATTTATACAAAAAATACTTTCAATAACATTTTTATACTATAAGTTATAGGAAAAAAGAACGCAGCGCGCGTGAATATAATTGAGTATCCCAGTCCTTTAAAAATAAGGTCATTCTGAAAGTACGAAATTTTTTAATTACCTTTCATGAATAATTGGCATCTTTAAAAGATTTAACAAAGATAACGAGTAAGAGTAAATTGTTATCCTAGCCTAGATTCGGCTATGGTGATGGATGGATGGATGTGTTTAGGAACAACTTCGTGCATTGAAGTATCTAAAATATGTATATAAACACACAAAGCTCTCACGTTCGAATGAATAATCGTTTACAATAATTCGGATGCAATATGGGCGAGACATACATATTATAATAGACATCCAATATTTGAAGATAAGAGAAATATTTTTTAAAAAAATATTAGTCGAGACTAACAATCAAAGATTGTGCTTAACGTGAATTTTCTTTAACCTACTCTATATCAAAAGAGAATTATAAAATAACATGACACATTTATCACAGTTACATAAAAACGTCACGTTCTTGTAAATGTTAATACGCAAATAATGCTAGAAACGTGGCATATGCTAAGGAATTGTATCACAGTGTTATAAGATATTACAACCAAGTGCGGCTTTCTTTTATCTTTACGCGATCTTTATCGGCAAGAAAACCTTAAAGAAAATTTCTCGCCGTAAACCAGAGTTAAACCATGTCGTCATAAAACAAAATAATATATATATATATATATATATATATATATATATATATATATATATATATATATATATATATATATATATATATATATATATATACATTACGCTCGTAATTAATCCGGTCTGATATACGGGTAGACAAGCAAAAGTTTTAAAATGTGTTTTGAAGATTAATATCGGACGAACGATTGGCTCAGTGGCGGGGCCCTCCGCCCGCGGAGTCAATGGTCGCGGGTCCGATTCCGGCATCGGAATATAATAAATGTTTATTTCGAGTCTGGTAACCCCCCCCCCAATCCGCATTTCCTTTCCTGCCCCTCCCTTTGTCTCTGCCAATCCACGGTCTGCCGTGCCAATGGATGCGTGGCTAGGGGCGACCCTAGTCGCAAGCGTGCCGATCGTCCCGGGATCAGGCTCCCCCGGGTACTATGGTGCCTTACCTCAGCATGCAGGGCTCTGCTGGGGCTGACCTCCATCCTCCCTTGCGGCTCGTGGGATTCACTAAGACGAATTTAATATACCTAATTTGTCGAAAATGACGGCGACGTGGTTCGCCACCCGTCACGTCCTGATTCTCACGAGGGCGAGAAGCGACCAATGACGAGCCGTTTCGCTGCGATGAATGGCAGCGGATGGAGCTCTGTGGTCTCTGCCAACCCCTGCGGGGGATAGGCGTGAATATATAAATATAATAAAAAAAATTAATGTCGTGCTAATTATACTTATACTGTTTTTTTTGTAGATAAACACAATTATTTTGAAATGAAAAATAGATCATTAATATGTATAACTTATTATTGTATTTATTTATTGATATACAAGAAAATATCAAAGTACTAGCTTATTTTTAATTATCGTTGTAATAACCTACGAAACTCAACTATAATTTCCTACAGACCATTTAGTTACTGGCAGCTAAAAGACGTGCTGACGAATGAAGTCTCAATGAATAATTTGAAACATTGACATTTCAATTCGACTTTGTCGCGCTCAGGTTACAATTGCTTTCAGAATTAGATAGAGTATATATTCTAATTTAACGACTTCCGCGCACTTCACTATTATTATCATCATCATCACTACTGGACATAGGCCTCCCCCAAATCTCACCACCTAGTCTGATCTTCGTCAATACGTATCCAGTTTCTACAAACTACCCTTCGCAGATCATCGCTGCATCTGTATATCTACGGGATAATTATACTTTTATGACATACCGGGATTTTGTCTATTCACTTATTTTCTGAATAGTCTCACAAGCGTCAAGTGAACAAGTGATCTAAGTCTCTTAATTTAAGTCCCTTAATTGAACAGGTGATTTAAGTCCCTTAATTCTTAATTCGTATAATGCGAATTCATACAAAATAAAAGGCACTCTCGCATCCACGACTGCATATGTATGCAGTCGTGGATGCTATATTTAGACTTTATATATCTATGTATACAACCAGTGAAAATGTATCTATAAATTTGGCTAAGCTGTTTCAAAAAACTACTACATTCAAAATACATCTCTTCCGAAAATATTAATATCATAAATTTAGATGAAATGCTAATGAAGAGTAACATTTAAAAAAATATTTAGTATATAGAATATACTTATTTTTAAAACTATAAAGGCCACCAATAAATCGAACCAAGTTATTTCCTATCTCATTTTACATTGAATACGAGGAATCAGTCGCAATTGTATGCTTCGACAGAGGCTTGATCGCGCTTTTTATTTTATTGTCCAGGCTTGTATATTGATTGGAGTACTAGAAGGAAGAACTGATAGATTTCCAATAGCAATGGCTTTGTAGATCACAGAACTCGGATTTGCAATATTAACAATATTAAATAGACGTTTTCAATTTGGGCTATTTGTCGCATAAAAGTACACGAGAAAAAAATATTGCATACTCTATGCACGACCGCATCTTGGTGAACTTAGTTGTGAGACGCTCCCAGTCTATATGGAGTGACGATTTGTGCAGGGCGCCTGATACAAACTGGTAGAGTATAGCCAAAAATTACACTCCTTTGCAAAAAAACTGTGAGGAGGAGGCTTTTAGCTGCTGATATACGTAGTTGTCGACCAGCACGGGCCCCCAAGTTACTCCATGAGCACCGCATTGCTCGATTGACGTTTGCTAGAAATTGCCTATCTTGGACACTAGGTAACTGTAGTAGCGTTCTGTTCTCCGAATTTGTCTGCAAGGTGAGGACCGACGCAGGCGAGTGTTACGAAGACCAGGGAAACGCTATGCTGACGTGTGTTTTGAAGAAATCACCCCTTATGGTGGAGGATCTGTTATATTTTGGACAAGCGTAACTTCCATCTATCATACTGAGGTAATAGTATTTATTGAAAATGGCTCACTAAATACGCAAAGGTATATAACAGGAATCCTTTGCCAAAATGCACAACCCGCGCTGACTATAATTGGTGAAGATGCCATTTACATGGTTTATGCTCAGGCCCATCGTTTTGGCGACGTAGATGCTTATATGCAAGAGGTCGCTACTCGTTGTTTGGACTGACTAGCGCAGAGCCCGGACCTTAAGGTAGTTCGACTCATAGAGCACGTCTGTGACCTCCTAAAAAGGCGAGTATGATCTTTCCAACCACCTCCACAAAACATCAGGGAGCTTAAATGTGTGCTCTCGGCTGAGTGAGAACATATTCCACAGGACACCATCAAGTCTAGTGGAAAACATGTCAAGACGTTTACATGCCGTATTTGCTGCAAGGAGGGATCATATTCGTTATTAATTTGTCGTCTTTTTTTATTAAAGTACCATAAAAATACTCATACTTTAATTTCACTACACCCATAAAAATGTCAATTTTCACACGGATATCTATTTACATTGACTAAAACACCGATTCTAGGATTTAAGTGTTTAAAAAATCTAAAAAATGAAATTTCTAGTCATCTACGCTAATGACATACTAAAAATATTAATATTATCCATAGAAAAGGCGATGACTGTAAGGTACCCGATTTGTTTGCAAAAGAGTTATACACTTTCAAAAGAGTTATAAGTATCGTATCGTAGGCTAATGATATTGATAATATACGTGTATATATTGTAATGTATATATTGTATATATTGAACTTTATAGTGGTAATATAGGTCATATAATCCATATTATGTAAGATTTTAATATTATTGTCATAAAAGTGGCTTTTATGACAACAATATTAAAATCTAAGATAGAAGAGATATAAATTCAGTACAGCAGTAGTCCCGTAGTAAATTAAAACAATAAAATATGGTTCTTACAATGTAACCTAACCTTCTTTTTCCTCCACGTAAAAAATGTATCATAGATTCCATAACGTACAATATACACAGCAACTGTTTAATCAAAAAACATTTGCGCATCACCAGTTTCAATTACCAATGGTTAAGTCGCGCTTATCCAGGAACAGGACAAAGCGAATGAAATACGGAAGTAGTAAATTAAATGATTATATATACTTTACGAATGGGGTATAGCTAGTATTACATATTATTGAATAAATTACTAGTGGTATTAATTTTTCTTGTGAATAAAAAATTAAATTTCGAATGTTAGTATCTCGAGTCGAAAATATTTATTTACGCAATCGATAGTTCCATGATTATTTATATATTAAATATTAACTGTCTGGTGAGACATTGTAGTGAAAATTCTTTATATTGGATATGGTAAATATAATTGGGACGAGAGAGCGCTTTTAGTGTTAGCATTGAAACCTTTTCGTTTCATTGTTCTTAAATTTCTTAAAAAAAGATAATAATTTATAACGAATTTAAATAAAAATAAAATTTCTATGTGATGAAAGAAAACTCGCTCTGTGATATGATATCATCTCGAATATATTCATTCGAATTGATTACATATTATTTATACAACATACAAGTAATTTGCGTCGTATGATATTCATGAAAACTGACTTTTTAATGCAAATTGCAAATAAACCAATATTGTCTGAAATTGGAGAGATAGATATATTGTGTTTGCACAAAATGTAAATTACATTTAAGTCATCCACAATAAAACAAATAAATATAAACGTGTAATTCATCAAAACAATTAAGCCAACGGACGTTTTAGCGGTCAGTTATTTTATAAAGTGAGGTACGGCAGGTGAGTACACCCAATTATGTTTCGATCAGAGCGCTTGTTGCCCGCGGCGCGTGCGGTCGCCCTAACTGGATTATTGGCCGGTGGCGGGTGAGGGGCAGAGAAAGGGGAGGCTGGTACGACGACCTGCCGCCTCGCGTATAATTCGATAGAGATTCATCAACGTCTCAACGACTTTAGCTAGGATTGACTAGGTAATGATCTCACACATCATTTGTCTGTACAGCGTGTCCTTAACATGAATGTATTCAGGCTGTACTGTTTACATTGAACGTTTATAAGGTTGCTTAAGTAAAACCAGTGAACAATGTTTTTTTTTTCAAATAAAAATAACGTTTTTTTTCTTCTTGTCCACTTAATCGTAATAGAAATAAATTATATTAGTAATTTTTCCTAATAATTTTTTAGGAAAATGAAACTGTATTTTTTGCCGCGAAAAGATTGTTTCTATGATAGAAATCATAAAAAACATAACATTTTAAAACAACACGTAATTATATCTATTTCAAGTCTCATAACGGCAAAGTCCAATCAAAGTGCATTACGTTCATAAACCATGTAGCCAGCATTAGCATAGTTTTAAACACTTTATCACAAAATAGTTACCATCCTTATGGTACTGATTCATTATATCAAGACATACTGTAAAACAAAGCAACAATACCAAAATGTAAAAGGAAGCAACAGTAAAATTGAATATCCGGAACAATAGAATGACTAAAACGTACATAAAGTAGAAACAGGTTGTTTCCACCCAGTTTATTTTACAAAAACTACAATAAGAGCTTCATCGTGGAAATGTTAATAGTACGCAAATGGGCGAACATCGAAGTTTCTTTACTATATTTCACAATAAATACACAACAATTATCTCATATTCGTTCATTAGACGATCAATTGGCTCAGTGGCGGGGCCTTCCGCCCGCGGAGTCAATGGTCGCGGATTCGATCCCCGCATCGCATCTGTTAAAAAAATTATCTCATACAACGAATTAAAAGCAATTTGATAAAAAATTGATACACGTACCTATATTTATGAGAGGTGTATAAATAATAGATGTTCTGTATTTACGGTATATAACATAACATTTTGTCCGATTTAAAGAAACTATTTACAGTCTATATATGTACATATGCTCCACTATTGGACTTGGGGTTTCCCTATTTCTGGAGAAATGGACATTAACCATTACTAGAAATATCTGAAGACCATACATTTATTTATTCCAATGCGGAAATCAAATCCACGACTACTGACTGCTAGAACGGTAATTTCGCCACCATAAGACAGAATTCAAACAATTACATATATATTTTTATATTGATTTGATTGATGATACTTTCAAAATGTAAAACAAAATTTATATATTTACATTGATTAATTCTGTAATCCTTAGGCTTCACCCATATGTATTACAATACTACGACGAAGCGATGTTAAGGTTGTCGTATCTATCCACCACTTGGCGACGTTTGTTTTGTCAGAGTGCAGTCATCGTTCGTCTGGGTCCACAAATAAA
This sequence comes from Baronia brevicornis, assembly GCA_031353405.1. Classification (NCBI taxonomy): domain Eukaryota; kingdom Metazoa; phylum Arthropoda; class Insecta; order Lepidoptera; family Papilionidae; genus Baronia; species Baronia brevicornis. The sequence continues at coordinate 281,949 of JASFAT010002273.1, forward strand.
CAGCTTATTTCTTCAATACATTTTGAAAAGGACTCGTGTGGCGTCTTTTACATTGTTATTATAGTAGGTTCATCCGTGTATCAATATATGTTAAGGGTATGATGACTGCGTACCTACAATGTGCATTTGCTGTTAATAATCCCATCCTCGTCGCCACTGTTATATACGAGGACTAGTGAAACGACAGCTAGCTTAGTGCGAAGTGTTTATTGCATCACTCCAGCCTACCACCGTGGTCGCAGCCACAGATAATATATAAATAATATAAAACTATATATAAATATATATATATATATATATATATATATATATATATATATATATATATATATATATATATATATATATATATATATATATATATATATTAGGTGTACAAATAAGTTTCCGCAGTTTTTTATAAAAAATTAGGAATTTATTGTAAAGGAAAAGTACATTACGTTTTATTTAAAGTATTTTCCATCATTTGCCACTACTTTTCCCCATCTTTCTGGCAACATTCGGATACCCCGTCGAAAAACTCTTCATCTTTTGACGCTATCCACAAATCTACCCAATTTTTGGTGTCTTCATATGATGTGAAGCGCTGCTCAGACAGACCATGTGCCATCGACCGGAACAGGTGATAATCAGAAGGGGCTAAGTCTGGTGAATACGGCGGGTGGGGTAAAACTTCCCAGTTGAGTGTTTCCAAGTATGTTTTTACCGGCGCCGCAACATGTGGACGAGCATTATCGTGTAAAAGAATAATTTTGTCGTGTCTGGAGTAGTAATGGGCGCGTTTTTCCTTAAGTGCCCGACTCAATCTCATCAATTGTGTTCGGTAGAGAGCTCCAGTAATGGTTTCGCTTGGTTTCAGCAATTCATAATACACGACACCAAGCTGATCCCACCAAATACACAGCATGAGTTTTTTTCCATGAATATTCGGCTTAGCTGTCGATGTTGATGGTTCGCCGGGCTTAACCCATGACTTTCTCTTCTTTGGATTATCGTAGTGAATCCATTTTTCGTCACCAGTGACTATACGATGCAAAAAACTCTTTTTTTTATTCCTGGCAAGCAGCATTTCACTCATGCATAATCGGCGTTCAACGTCTCTCGGCTTTAGTTCATATGGAACCCAATTTCCTTGTTTTTGAATCATTCCTAACGATTTTAAACGATGTGAAATTGCTTGTTGAGTCACTTGTAGAGTAAGTGCAAGTTCTTTTTGCGTTTGGGACGAATCTTCCTCCAATAGTACTTCTAATTCCATGTCTTCGTACACTTTCGGCCTTCCACTGCGTTCTTTGTCTTTAACGTCAAACTCACCGTTCTTAAACTTTTGAAACCATTCCTGACAACTTCTCTCACTTAAAGCAGCTTCACCATATGCTTCTAGAAGCAATCGATGCGCCTCAGCTGCAGATTTTTTCACATTAAAGAAGTAAATCAAAAGTTCCCGCAAATGATGCTTATTCGGAATAAAACTTGACATTTTTGCACGAAAAAAATTACGTGATGCTGATACGGAATCACTAGTACTTTAAGGTTATGGTGTTGCCAGATGACTAAACTTGGGATATTACGTTTTACATCTGACAATTTCTCCATAACCTTCTGGTGGGGCCATCTTTTGACAAACCGCGGAAACTTATTTGTACACCTAATATATATATATATATATATATATATATATATATATATATATATATATATATATATATATATATATATATACGCCCAAAGTTCCATATATTGTATGACAAATATTGTTCAATTATCAAATACATATTAATATATTTAACAATTTAAAAATAATTTAATGTGCTAATACTGTGAGCATCCATTGCATTTTTAACGCAATAAACTTACTTACTCTTTTTGTTTTACTAATTTTATTCTTATAATAGTTGTGGTCTATTTCATCATTTCTTACTGCACTCTTTTTCTCATGCACATGTTCACAGAACCGTTAAGTGTATATTTTTTTGGTCGATCCAACATAATGGTACTCTACCTCGAGAGGTAGAGTAACTTATAAGGTTGAGGGTAAATAAAAGGACAAGATTGAGAAGATAAAGTCGAGACTGTATCTTCTCAATCATGTCCTGCATTACACTCAAACATATGTCGTGGGCTTCCGAGATTTCTGAACGTAATCAATTTGACTTGTAGAATAAAAACTTGCTTAAATCAGAACTATAACATAGCGGAAATCGAACACTTTACAGGAATTAACGGCAAAACATTCTCCACTTACCGTATAATCGGCACGAATATATTATAGATAGGTACTTATAGTTTCTGAACATCGAATATTGCTTGCAATAGATTTTAACTACTGCATATAATGATTGACGACCAATTAGCTCAGTGGCGCGGCTCCCCGTCCACAGAGTCAATGGCCACGGGTTCGATCCCCGGATCGTAATAAATATATGTATGGCCTACAGAGATTTATTGCGAGTCTGATAACCCCGCCAATCCGCATTAGACACGCGTGGTGGGTTAATGTCCGTTCCTGCAGACATGGTCACCACCCATGCTCAACAGTGAGACATAAATATATGGACAAAAAATGATGTTATCGATGATGAAGTTTTTTCTCATACGGTATTAAGTAACTTCTTTTCGATCTTTGAATCTTTATTGAATATACACAACATAGTATCATTAAACAAACGTCACATGAACGAAATAAAAGATAGAAATTAATTACTCGCTTAGGTGTGGTTTACGTTGAAATGATTTCTATTTCATAAAGGGATTCCAGACCTCTAGTTCCATGTAAAAAAACACGAAACAACGTTAATTAAAATCCGAACCAAAGATAAAGTGCAAACTCCATTCAACTGAACGTGGAAATTCCATTCGTACATTATGAACGGTGATCTGGATATTTACTTAACCTATTTCAGAGAGATACAAAGCCCGTCATTTGACGTTGATACCCACTGTACGAATGGTACACGGATAAAGCAAATAAATGAATTGTCGTATCGGGAAATGAAGAATTAGCCAATTCCATTCCATTTTCTCCGTTCGTATTATTATACTTCCGTTTCTTATATGCAGTAGTTAATATACCTTAGGGTTAAATATATACAAAAAGTGTTTACACTATAAGTGAAGTTCTACAAAAAGGATCTGACAATTTCCCTCTTTTCAACTTTTGTATGGAAGCAGTTGTGTCGCAAATACATACATAAAGGGACGCACCTAAGAAAAGTTGGTTCGCTTTTAAAATATTCAAGTCCTCAGGGCTATTTTCCCCGCGCTACCATAAAATGCAAAACAGGGAAAGTTTCACTTTAAATCATCACAAGCTGCGTCAAGCCCAAAGCCTCAGGACAAACATACTTGGACACTGAGTAAACTTCCATTTAGACCTAAGGGTTGCCTCGGCCGAATTTTTGAGTCCAGACAATGCGAGTATTTTAAGATTCCATTTTCATTCGCAAATATTAATTACATGTCGTACTTAGATAGATAGATATATTCTTTATTGTACACCAAAACAAAAGTTATACAATTATTGTTTGTAATATTTATATAGGTACAAATGGCGGTCTTGGTTGCAGTGGGAAAAAAAATGTCAGTCTTTTAAAAGACCCTGCGGAAGTGAAAACCTTTCGACTGATTTCTTTAAATTGGGCGTCCCAACTTAAATTTTTATCGAAATAAATTTTCAGGTTCAGGTCATTATCTTAATTTTTATTCTGTACAAATGTTAAATCACTTTTAGAGGATAATTGGAAAAACCACTAATGCTAATTTACAAATACATCTAATCTACTAACTAATCAAAGTATAAACTAATCAAAATTTTTATATAATCGCTTTGTACTTTTAATAAAGTACAAAGCGATTATATAAAAATTTCATTAAATAAAAATTATATAAAAGTGAAATCATTCAAACACCTCTTTTTATTTCACAACACGAGAAGAAAGGACTTAATATATCGCAGAAGATAGCGTTTTAATACATAATACATTACGTGGGTAGCAGTTCTCCCCTCTGACCGCACAGGTAGTAAGCCCTGACCGCGACGTGAGCAATATCGCCGCTAGTTACATTCGAATATTATATGATTCGTTCCAAGGGTAACCGGCGGAATGCGTAAACTATTATATCCAAGATATGTAAACTGTCCAAAATACAAATATAGATTCAAATAACAATTGTAATAACTTATTTATATATTAATGTAACAATGCAAGTACTTATAATAAATAAAATAAATACAACTTTATATTCTAAACGGCTTAGTTATTTTTCATTCAATAGGACCTGGATCATTCAACGGAACGTGTATATCTGCTGATGGACACGTACTTGAGGAAGTAAATCAATATAAATATTGTACCTCGGTAGGTGGTTAATTGAAACTTGGGATAGTGTAAAATAAAAACCCGTATTGAAATCGCTGGTGGCTCTTTCAACAAGATGAACGTTTCCTTTGTAATCGCAACCTTAAACTTTTCTTACGCATTAGAATGTTCCATTGTTACATCTGGCCCGTTCTTCTATACGGATGTGAAGCTTGGACGCTAAAAGAAAACCTCAGACAACGTATCAGACGTCGCGTTCGAAATGTGGGCATGGCAAAAAATAAGTTGGTAAGAGAAGGAAGTCTTGGCTACGTAACATCAGGAAGTGGACCGGTATAGCGAGTACTCCAGAACTGCTGCACCTCGCAAAGGAGGAGGGGAATTGTGTTAAATTGGCTACCAACCTTTGCAAGTCGGAGTGACTCTTAGAAGAATATTCAATGGAAGCATGGATGGGCCAACTCGATCGAGGAAGTATCGCACCCCCACAAAATAACGGTGTCAAGTAATAGCTTTCCTTTTCCATTACTTTCTTCTTCCTCTTCTTCTTTCTGTACATCATTATCCTAAGATTAGGAACCCATCTGCAGTGCCTTTGGTGTTGGGGATGTCTATGAGAGGAGCTAGTTGCTTACCATTAGGTGACCCGCAGCTCTTTTCCTTATCAGTTCCATAAAAGAAAAAGAAAAATAAAAACATGGCCGACAGAGGCAATAACAGCTCAACTCAAATTTCAAATGAAAAAAGAGCCAAACATTGCTCACCTACTAACTCCCAGAAGTTTTTCGAGATAAACGAGCGGCAGAGAATGCAAACAATAATAGAGCGAAACATGCAGGACAGATAGCCATTATCTCACTCTAGTAACTAACATAGTTTTGCGCATTGAACGGGAATAAAACGGGGTTGAATTGTTATCGAGTTTGTTATTTATCGAATTGAGATGTTGTAAACATTCGCATAAAAATAACGGTAAAACCAGGAAGTAGTAGCAACTGATGAAACATCAAATAGCACGTTTATATAATCAACCATTATTACGTACCTTACTTATTCAATCGTAAATTCAATAGAGCTGGCGACCTGAAACAAAATGAGATATTTAACAATTTTGTCAACATTTTACATGGTTACGTTATGAAAGCTTTACAACAGATTTGACAGTATACGTAGAAGACGGATATCTAATTTGAGGCGTTTCCTCTATAATTTCACTCACGTCTCGTTGCGTGATCATTTATTGAGTACGTGGCGACGGTAATAAAAATAAACATATTTTGGAAATGAAATTAATTAAATCCGGGAAGCTACGCGTGAATCGTCAATTCTTCAATATATCAAAAAGAGTTCAGAAAAACACCGATTGTCTTGTTAAGGTAATACAAGTCTCCAATGTTGAGATTTTAGAATAAATTAAGTATTCTGGAAAATATCTACCTTCTGTGTAGTTTTATGTAAAATAATGGTGAAAATTTTATCTATGACATATAAGTTTTTCTTAATTCATTTTTTTCTATGTTACGCGAATTGATTAAAGGAGCATTACTAATGTCTTCTGATATCAAAAAAAGCGTTGAATATAATATATAAATTCGATCACATCTCGAGTCCGTTTTTTAAGAAAGTAAGCCTTTTTACTATAACAATTTGTTAACTTCTATAACTGTAATTGTACAGTGGCTTATTTAGTAAATAATTATGACGATTCCAACTAAAGGATTAATTGTATTAGAAACAAATTCAAACTAATAGATCCTTAGTAATATGCAGATATGGTATTATTAATGTAGCGCTTATTACTAGTCCACTAATAGCTAATGCGTGGGTAGTCTCAAGAGTATCAATTTAATTTGTATTTCTCTTCCCTGTGGACAGTGTTAGAATGGTCCGTCGTATTCTGAATGTAAATGAATTTAAGTAGGCTTCGCTTTTTCACTTTTGGTACTTTACGTTTATCGTAAACGCTTTGGCTTCATCCAAACCTTAGGAACGTCGCCAATGTTTAAGGACTTTGTGACAATGTTCAAGAGCTTTGTGGGGAGGCCTAGACCCTAAACTGACAATTGATGTTAATGTTTAATTAAAAATACATGTGTTATATATTTATCCATGCGAATTGACTTGGACAAAATGACCACATACCTGTATACTATTCAAAAAATGAAGACTAATAATAGTTTAATATTACTAAATTTCATATTAATTATGGATTATGAATTAATTTTATAATAATAGTATTGTGTTGTATCCAACGTTAAAATCGAACACGAATATCGATCGCAAAACGCAATTCTATCTATAGCTGCTTAATTGCTGAGTAAATATACTTTTATGGGATTTAATTTTTCTCTCCTTAAGATAATCATTTTATTATTCTTTCTTATTTTATTTATCATTAACAATACACGCGTGTATACAAGGTGATGTTGCCGGTGACCCCAAACTAGGCGATTGCCCGTATCTCGGGACCCATAAATTAATTATCAATTTTAGCGATGTATCTTAACTAATTTATAATAATTATAAAAAACAAAATAGAGGAATAATGGCCCCCTTTAGTGTGTGATTGTGTCCGTATATGTTGGCATGTGTGACTCTGTGTGCGCTGCCGTGAGTATGTTCTCAGTTTCTTCGTGGGAGAAAGAGAAGTAGTTGTATCTACTCTTTATATTATTTCGCAGTCTCATGTTTCGAGTCCACATAACGTCTATAACGAGGATAATACACAAAAATTAAATCACGTTTATTGCCTTAATATTCATTTCTCAACAGCGTTTACAGATTAATTTCGGATTATGTTACAATATTTAAGAAACATTTTATCCTCAATAACGTAGGTGTATAAACAATAAAAAATACAGTCGTTCTCTCTTCTAGGCAGTTAACATAATGTTCATCTATTTGCATTTTGCATCGTTTAGCTCCTGTAGATGTAACTAACACAACATGCAGATCATTGTAAGCATATTTTAATGAATTTGATATATATATATATATATATATATATATATATATATATATATATATATATATATATATATATATATATATATATATATATATATATTAATGAATTTGATATATATATATATATATATATATATATATATATATATATATATATATATATATATATATATTTAATGAATTTGATATATATATATATATATATATATATATATATATATATATATATATATATATATATATATATATATATATTCACGCCTATCCCCCGCAGGGGTTGGCAGAGACCACAGAGCTCGATCCGCTGCGATTTATCGCAGCGAAACGGCTCGTCATTGGTCGATTTTCGCCCTCGTGAGAATCAGGACGTGAAGGGTGGCGAACCACGTCGCCGTCATTTTTCGACAAATTAGGTATATTAAATTCGTCTTTAGTGAATCCCACAAGCCGCATGGGAGGATGGAGGTCAGCCCCAGCAGAGCCCTGCATGCTGAGGTAAGGCACCATATTACCCGGAGGAGCCCGACCCCGAGACGATCGGCACGCTTACGCTTACGACTAGGCTCGCCCCTAGCCACGCATCCATTGGCACGGCAGACCGTGGATTGGCGGAGAGGAAGGGAAAGGATCGAGAAGAAAGGAAGGGGCAGGAAAGGAAATGCGGATTGGGGGGGTTACCAGACTCGGAATAAACATTTAAAAATCCATATAAATATTTATTCCGATGCGGGAATCGAACCCGCGACCATTGACTCCGCGGGCGGAGAGCCCCGCCACTGAGCCAATCGGTCGTCTAATTATAAATGATAATAATAATAAAATTATTTATTTAAAAAAATCTGAATCAACTTCCTAATGATGATTCTCTATGTAGGAAAATTATCTATGTTCTCTCTGTAGGAAGCTAGGTGCTACCCTCAGTATTTAGGGAAAATTACAAAAAAGCAAAACAAATCGATACAAAGTGCGTGCGTGCATGATTACAAGTGTGTGCGTGTGTGTAATATATTTTAAATATGATTAATGAAGTCAGTCGTTACCTTGCGGAAATCCGTTACTATGTGGACAGTTAGAACTTTTACTTACCTAAGATCCGCAACAAGCAAACAAAAACAGAAAAATAATTATGTGTTTTTTTATACTGGAAAAAGTACATTTTCGGGGAATTTAAACGGAAGCAACCGCTAAGATCACTTAACGGTTGTCTTCCGTACAGTCTATCTGATGATGCCTCGTGTTGAGGCGAAACACGTGTCGTATGCAATTTGGTATTGTTGATAGTGGTGTGGAGATGGAGAGGTGCTGATGGCCGTTTTTTCGATAAGATTTAGTTTAATTTCTCCGTAAATCCACTTCTTCCAATATAAAAAAACACACATTATTATTTTTCTGTTTTTCTTTGCTTGTCGCGGATGTTAGCTAAGTAAAAGTTCTAAGTGTCCTCATATTTTAAGTATGCCTAATGCGTTGCCTTACTGAATCCTTATACTTATCGTCCTTATCGATACTTAGTGCTGGAAAAGTCCCTTTCAGCTGTCTTAAAATGAAATTGCTACAACATATTGTTTATATACTATAGAGACATCTGAAATATTTTGGACATCATCATTTTCTATTATAACTCTGTTCAAGCATGGCATCTGTCCATTCTGCCACATTTTAGATTCATAGACGATTTACTATGAGATATACATATATTATACATTTAAGATGATGTTTCATAAGCGCATTTACATTTGCAAGAAGCAACTATTGCGCCACGTATCATTCGAGTATTTTAAATATATTCGCGTATTTATAATATATTTTAAAATTTTCAATACTACATTTTTTGTATAGCAGAGGAGACAAACGAAATGCGAGTGAACTAGTGACAAGTGATCACCGCCACGCATTGACATCCGCAACTTCGAAAGAGTCTTGATTGGCGGATATTCGGATACAAAACCAAAAATATTTTTATTTAAAAATAATTATTTTGTTTTAGTTTTGACTCCGAATCCTTCACCAAGTCGGCTTACTATTGAGGCTGCTACGCATTAATTACAAACTGATTATTAGCGCAATAAAGAGCAATAATTTATATCTTTATTATTAATAAGAACCTTAATTTAGATCTTAATATATAGCAGTCATCTTTACGATGTCAAATAAATAAAGCTCCCTAACCATTACGTATCTATATCCCGAGCAAAATATGATCGAAGGCTGTACCGGACCCCATCAATATCTGTCGCCAGTCGCCGAGTAGCCAAATAAAATGATTATGAATGGCCTGCCGATAGACGCGTGACGTAGTTTCCCGTTTCAATCTCGAATTACATGAGATGACCTAATTCGCTAATAACATTTTTATAGCATAACCCAATATGATCGAAGTTAAGTAGTAACTAACTTCCTTATTATGTTTCCCCTTATATGTTACTGTCTCACTCAATTTTGTCGTTATTTCTCACAGTTCACTGCTGGACACAGACCTCATTCAAGGCGCGTGACCTAGCCCGATCTTCGACTACACGCATACAGTCTCTGCCAGCCGCCTTGCGCAAATCGTCGCTTCATCTAGCAGGGAGGCGTCGTCTCCATTCCAGCATTCGTCATAACACTGTTACAATTAATGTTTTGTTTATGAACATTTTTTTCTTTCACCTTTATGCTCAATAGCGCATAGGCTTTTTAATTTCTGAAGAAGCAGACTTAGCCCTTGTCGAAGGCTGATAATCGGGGCTAGCACACTCAGAATAAATATTTAGGCCATACAGTTATTTATATCAATGCGGGAATCTAACCCGCAGTAACTAACTCCACAAGTGGTAACTTCCCACTGAGCCAATAAGATCGTCTATTAGTTGACTTGTAATTAGTCTGTTAAAACGTTTGTTGTAATTTATAATTACCTAATATGTACAAAACATCTTTAGTAGGTAATGGAAAATAAAACGAGTGAAAATATAAATGCTTTAAGCATCAAGCAGCGCTTTTCTGCTTGTTTTGATAATTCGATTTCCATATAAGAATTAATTTAGTTATTAAAATAAATGTAAATATTAGTCGAACCAAAATATTTTATATCAATAAATATATTTGTATTTAGTTTATTTTCTATTTCTTTTGAATAAATTTTGTATTTGCACCAAAAACGTTAGAAATTCTAGAATTTGGCTTGCAACAGGGGCTGCATCCACGAAAACATCGAAAAAACGTTAAACGAACGAATCTTGAAAAGATGAATAATTATAGAACATTATCAGCATTGCTAGTCTTTTTTTTAAATATGTTACAAAATCGGTCCGTAGTGATGTTTTTTATAAAATATAGAATTTTAAATATAAATTATTAATTTTAAAACATATTGTTTTATCGCTAAATTCTAAAACGTCTTTAAAGGCTTTAGAATTAAATCAAAAACATAGCAACGCCCACACAAACACCATCCGTAATTTGCACAAGAGTATTAATGAGGTACTAATAAAAAGAATCGATAGGTAAGCCTCAAGGTGGACGAGAGATAAATGCGAAAAAGATAAACTTAATGAATTACAAACTTTTACCGAACTGTAAGATAAAGTAGTCTAAGATAACGATGAAAAAGTTATATAAAATGAGGCCATGAAGAAATTACTGAGATTTTGACGTAATATTATAATTAAACAAAGGATTTTTCTCTGCGCCAGTAAAAAATTAAGTCAGATAAGTTCATAAATAAATGATTTATCGACGGTTTATCGACGGAAAAAACCAATAAATCTCGGGAAATCAAGAGAATATAAAAGAATCAAAGATTTACATAGTTTTCTCTTAATAAAAATATTATTAATATAAAAAAATCTTTATAAAAATAATATTATTACTAGGGTTATTAATCCTTCGTGGCATGATAAACCAAGCACACGAAGGATTATGCATCCAAGGAAAGGAACCTTCTCAGTATCCTAGCCGTGCACAATATGGTTGCTTTTTGAATTTTGAATTTAACTCATTTACCTAAATCTAACTTTGATAGATGGGCGTCCAAACTTTTAACGATAAGACCATTCACAGAGACCACCATGGGTACAATGACAGTTGAATCAACGTGCCACATGGCGGAAATCTCATGCGCGAGGTCTATGTATTTTATTTGTTTATCTTTATTATTATTATCATATATTCACGCCTATCCCCCGCAGGGGTTGGCAGAGACCTCAGATCTTCATCCGCTACCTTTAATAATAAGTTTAAGTTATAAGTAGTTTTAGTTCGCCTATATATACCTATCTAAATAAAAAAATCTGTTTTTGTGTTTTAAATGGTGTGGTTTAAAAGCATATGTATATTTTAATTTAAAATAAAAATCAATTAATAGATAAGAGCCCAATATTGGAAAGGTGTTAATATAAATTACGTATAAGGTATAACCGCTGCAAATGTTTTTGTTTGCTTTCAGCGAAACCACTTTTAAATATAATGAAGTATATATTTAAAAGTCATTTTATTCAAATGGGATGTACTGACCGGGCACACTGAACAGTAGGCCAAGGTTGCGGCTAACTGAATCTCTCAAGGCGTCAAATGACAACGCAGCGGACCTTGACAGGCACAGATATTATGTTGAATTCCTCGAAGATCAAATTACCAAAAACTAGGAATATAGTCCAATACTAAAATAAATAATCTGGATGCTTCTTAAATATAATAAAGTTCATTTTACTACGAACAGTTTAAAAATTGTTACTAGTAAAATATATACATATTACTAAAAGCATTTTAACGGTCACATAACCGTTGTGTTCCGTAGAGTCTATTATACCTGATGATGACTCGTGTTGAGGCGAAACACGTCTCTTTTGCAATGTGGAAAAGTGGTGGTGTGTGTTTGGTATTGTGTATAATGTTAGGTGGAGAGTTTGCTGACGACTGAATATTTTTACATACATTTTACTTCTGATTTTAATCCAAATTCAATTACATTTAAGTAACAAAATAGATAGCGAAAAGACACGACGCCTAACGTCATATATATCAACAACATTTAGTATAATGATTTCTTACGATCGTGAGTATGACTTTATTACAAAGATTTGATTGACGTAGTGTATGTATACACTTACCTATGCTATGTTGTTATGTGCTATTTGGATAATATATTTTTTTAAAATATTGAAAATCTCAACCTTTGATTATATTCGGGTTGTAAAATATATATTATACAATATGCGCAAATAACAACTAGAAGCATATGACCTTGTAAGTGATGTAATAACAATTTACTTTGACTTCCAATTACTTTAAATAGATGGCGTTCGTGACGGCTTTATCGTCTATACAAAACTGTCATTTTTTATGTGATTTTGAAAAGTATTGCATACCTAAGTACTAACATACCAGGAGCAGATATACAAGGACAAACACCCAGATTCAGTAAATAATATCTGTAGGTCCTTTATACACATATTACATTTATTCTTATTCTCATGCGGAAATGAGAATATTTCGCCACTGCGCCAATCAAGCGGACATTAAATGTTAATAAAAAAAAATATTATAATACTTTTGAATATCACTTCACTGTTGACAATAATAGTAATAAAAATGTGTCACAATATAGTTTTCACGGAAATATTACCTGTATATTTATGTATAGGTAGTGTGAGTAAATTAAAGGCAATCAACGGGAGCCCACAACTCCGGTTAGTATGATACGCGGAAAATTATTTTTGAAAGCACAAAATTTATATTGTTAATATCACGGCTCACAGATTTTATATGTTAGAAGCTCCTAACTTCCGACTCTGTACGATGCGTTTCACACAAGCTACTGGGAATCATTATAGAGCGAAACAAAGGACTTCTAAAAAGAATTTCGTGTATGCTCGTCCTCACGCACTTCACATTTAGGGACGCATAAATGTTTTTGTTTAAAATACTAGTTAAACTTTATTAACTCTTCACGCATTGTTTGAAGTATAATTATGTGCATTATGTGGAATATTAAACAAAAAAAGGAAGCAGTAATAATTCCTTTTATTGCTAATTGTAATCATGTTTTTCACATTCCTTATGCTGGGCACGAGGCCCATTTCTACAAAGCGAATTGCCTGGAACCACGTCTGGGTATAAATACTTGTAAAACATACATTTATCCCGGTGCGGGAATCAAACCCGCAATAATTGACTACAAAAATCATGTGTTCGTGGGGATTATTTAAAATCCCTGTTTAATCACTTCTATGAGTATAGAAGATATAGTAACAAATGTTTATTATATATATATATATATATATATATAAATCAATTGCTGTTCGTTAGTTTCGCTAAAACTCGAGAACGGATGAACCGATTTGGCTAATTTTGGTTTTGAATTATTTTTGGAAGTCTAGGGAAGGTTTTAGGAATATAATAAAATCAACAATTTCCTTTTTTCTTAGAAACTAATCCTACCAGTCAAATATTTGATGTTCGTCCCGTCGTTCAGAAATCAATTAAATTTAAAAGTCATTCAGAAATCAAATTAAATTCGAAAGTGAAGTTTTTTTTTTCATTTCTTTGGTGTACATGTGTAATAAAAAATAATAATAAAACCTAATTCATATCAAGCATTTTTTATTGATTACGATTTCTTTTTATTACTTTTAGATTTTGACCATATTTTTTACTAATGTTGAAACATACTGCAATTATCGTTCTGCTTTTTTTTTAATTGATTCTGAGGCGGTACGAAGTTTGCCGGGTCAGCTAGTTTTAAATAAATCCTTTTCTATCTGTAAAAACAAATTATTCGTGACGTTGGAGACAGCGAGACAAAGTTGCACCAATTTGTATATTAAGTATTGACCAAATTTCTAATTGACACTCGTAAAAATAATACGGTTACTATAAAAATACGTTGGCTGGAAGCCAGAGTTCAGCTCCGCTGAAGTAACACATGGCCGTCTTATCGGATGTGCACGCTGCCGTATAATTATGTTAATTATTAGTTAGATAAAAATATATTTTATACTGCAACATTTCGAAACATACAAGTATAAATAAACAAACACTACATTAATCAGACTTTCCTTATTTATAATGTAATTATGTTGCAAAGATAAATAGATACGTTCTTAAAATAAAAACAGTTATATAACGACGCGTTTCTCGACTTTTCTTTTTAAAATTTTGTCATAGAACTACTTCAACGGTACATAAACAAGCCTTTCGATGTAGTTATAAGAGCTAAAAACTAAAATCCAAATAAAAAAAACAAACAGGCGACACCTTACTTAACACCTTACTCGATCGAATTTAGCGGACAAATCATTAATGACTCTTTAGTAAAAATGGTTGTCGATATACGTTTCATATGTAAATGAGTGATTAATTAATTTTATAATTTGCATATTCATCATCATTATCATCTTTAGCCCACTGCTGGACACAGGCCTCGTGCAATGTGCCGGGGCTCTGCCAGCCGCTCTATGCAGATCGTCGCTCCATCTAGCCGGAAGAAGTACCACACGTATCCCAGTGACGCGTTTTTCACTCCAGGAATTGTCTACTGTTACTTAAATTGTACTGCTACTAATTTGTACATTTTTGTTACTTAAATTGCATGGCAAAGAAGTAAAAAAGTAAGAAAAAACATTTTTAAAGAAAAATGAAACAAAAAGAGTATTCTCTAAGTTAATTCTTTTGATGAAAAGTTAATTTTGCACATAACATATAAACACAATACGAAGAGATGAGTAGTATATCTCATGTCATGGGTCGTTTTATTGACTTATAAGTTCTCAAGAACAAAATTGTATATCTCGCATAAATAAAACGCAGAGTATAACAATGTTTGATACAAATGACCCGGTCGTTAAAACTTTTTGCATTTTCATATGAACGGGGGAGGTTGTGTTTTTAATTTAGAAGAGGGATTTCTTTTACGCAACAAAATCTAACAATAAAAATTTAGATAAATGTTTTGTGTAAACTAAATAATATTTCCATTTGCAAAAGTATACTTCAGTAATTACACAAGAATAATACAGGCCACTTCTGAACATTGGAGTCCCACAAAATTGAAAGGTTTTGCCATAGTCCATCGCGGATGGGGTATTTGGGGATTGCAGAATGGTTTTTATTACTGTAAACACTACTGTCTATCTACATGTATTTGCTCTCATAGTCGCTTCGAACGACATCCGCGAGTAGAAATGCCCTATTTCATGGCAGGAACCACAAAACTGAGTAGTATACTAATTTTGCCCAATCTATAAATGCTATATTTAAGTTTTTCGATGCCAAGCCGTTTCTGCTCAACTTGTCGTTCAAGCCATTTGTTGTTTTGACTAAAGATTGATTTCTTATCACACAATATTTCAATACATCATCAACCCGTTAGTAATTATCTTATTTAGAGTAGGGCCATTTGTAGTATCATCGTGTACCATTTATAGTCAATATTTATGTGTACCATAAATAGTACACGTGACACGGAACTAAGTAATCTACAAAATATAAAAAAATATTCTACATTTTCTGTTTTTCGTAAACATTTTTGTTAAGATTTTAAATTGTATTTTATGAGTCGCGTATATAAAAACTTTTTACTTGTCTTTTTAAATATACATTAATTAAATGTGAGGAAAAAGCAGTTTTCTTCAACAAGATATAAAATTGTGTAACATGCTGAACCCTTTATCCGAGCACGTGGCAAGGTAGTAGACGGTCAATGACCTGTAACTTCATAGCACCGTTTATCACTTTCGCGCGGAAACAACAGGCACCTTTCAACGACTGCAACGGTCCCGATTTACCTTCATACATATTAATAACTGGCTCGTGTCAAACCAAATGTTGTGGCGTACAATCGTGCAAAACAGACTTGGCATGTGTCTTGACAAATCTATAATAGGTAATGCAGCAGTTCCATATAAGCAAAAACAATAGGATTTATTGATTGACATCTTCAAAGACAACATATGGTATGTAATACCAATGACATGTAAATCGTGGTTTTTTATAGAAACGGTAGGCAGACGAGCAAACTGCTCGCCTGATGGTAGGTAATCACTGCAGCCCATAGACAACTGCACCACTAAGGCCAGTGCGGATGCACCTGCCTATCTTACAGTAATGTAAATAATGGAGGGTAAGAAAGAAAAAAAGAAAAGGAAAGAAGTTGGGCCTAGGGTCTTGCTTCATCGTTCGAAACGAGATAATATAAAAATTCTACCACTTAACGCCAATATATTGTAAAAGTAAGTTAACTTATGTAAGTACTTATCTGGTTAAGTCGCCCCATTTTTGCATGGCGTTAGCACTATATGTAGCCTACATATAGTGCTAACGCCATGCAAAAGTTCCAAAAATTGTTAGTGAAATGAAAAATAGTACGAATATGGAAAATCTTTATTCATAGTGTTTCAAAATATTCCCCTCCAACCTCTATGCTCTTATGCATTCGGGTGAACCAGCTATCAAAACATTTAAAATACTCTAAGTCTAAGTCTAAGTCTCTTGCGGGAGGTCGAATAATAACCGCCGAAATTCTTCGACGGCCTCATCTGCGGTGTTAAATTTTACTCACGAAACATTTTTTTCACTGTGGGAAATAAAAAGAAATCGCATTGAGCTAAATCGGGGTTGTACGAAGGATGGGGCATTTGTAACCCCGAAGTCGACGTCCTCGAAGTTGAAGTGTCAAATAGTCAATACTTCTAGCAGCTTTGTAAGCGGGTGCGTTATCTCGGTGGAAAAAATTACCGCGGACGCCGGTATCCTTTAAAATATTTAAAAAAAGAACTATACATAAGTGTCTAATGATTTTTACCCAGGAGTTTTATAATGAAATATGCTATTATATCAAAATAGTTACAAGAAAAAGAGATTATATTTTCTTTGTAGCTGACAATTATAGGAACAACGTAGGTAGAGTACTTGTACTATGTTACGTGTGCGATAGGGCGCGTACTGTTTTTGTCGCTAACTTTACACTGCATTGCACACTAAGCAAATGGAAAAAAACGTTAGTAAAAGCGAAATGTGCATTACATGGTAATTGTACGAGCTGCTTAAAGCGCAGGTTCGTTCCGTTCATTGCAAACGCACGTCACGTGTGGATCTCTTTCTATCTGAACTACGAGCGGCTGAAAGAGAAATTCTTGCGAACCGAGATGCGAAAACCCGTCTTTTATACTTTATGTGGGATATTCACCTGTTAAATATGCATGAAGCCGGCACTGCGCAAGTATATGCCGTAGCTATAACAAGGTTGTGAAGTAAGTTTAATAAGATTTACATAAGCGTAAATCAAGTGCAACTATTATAATATAATTGGTGCAAATTAACTACAGCTAAATGTACTATGTAATAAAGATTCAATTTTATAAGTATACTCAATAGACAATAATTAATTCGAACGCATTCTAATTTTTTTCAAATAAGAATGTTGATTATTAATTTTACAGACCTGCGACCAATTTTATAGAATATATGTTTACAATTAGAAAATAAATTTTCTTACGGAACAAAAGGCTTTTGCGAAAACAGAGTTGAATTCGGTTTTAGAAAACCTCATATGTTTAACAGGTTTTCAAAATACGAGTTTAATAAAACTCATAAATAGTTACTATCCTTCTCTTAAGTGACCACACTTCACATTCTCTGACAATTATTCTCGTGAAATTTCCACTGAAAAAACTGCTTTTAAGCCAAAAATTATTATTTTTCAACAAGAGTTTTTAACAAAGTACATAAGAATATATAATATATATTCGAAACAATAAAAAAAAACATACCACAGAATCATTACAGACACACACACACACAGATCACATATTTAATAATTTATTATCTTACTTAATCCATTTTTTATTATCACTAGTGTTTAATTGATTTTTTGTTCTTTCTCTACTGTTTTGATATTTATGTTATAACACCTATGTATTATTTACGAAGGGAAGAGCCTAGTTTCCCACAACTCAGGGAATCCTAGTGTGGGATCGAATGTCCTGTAATATTTATAAACATTTTGAAAATAAAGATATTAATATTATGCATATAGGAAGAGTTTAATGTTGAAATCACATTAAAACTAATCTCCCCTACACTTTAAATGAATACAAATAAGTAGTTTAATGAGAAAGCAAGATATTTAGCTTTCGATATATGATATATACGACAATTTGAATTTTGTAACAAAATACTCCAAAGCACTTTTACGTATCACAAAAGTCATGCAAAATAATTTCAATACAAAATTAACAGAGATCATGAAGGCAGGCAACATCAGTGAGTGCCACCCGCCGACGAATTAATTTTACAACAATATATTTTAATGACAATTAAGCGGTGCAACGACTGCTGGCTAACGAAAAGTATAATGTACAAATATAATATACCGGAAAGTAACTTGCTAAAACGTAAATATACACATACAAACTATAATCCTAAAAACGCAATGGCCAGTTAGAAGGGACTTATACTATGGAAATTATACATCATTTATAATCTAAAAAGAGTTCGCAATTTAAAATGTGCGATTTTTACATTGCGTACACTTCCACATAAACATACATATGTATATATTCATATATATTAAGCGCAAAAACACACACGCATACATATTTAACGGCTAGTAAACGTAATATAGATGGACATATAAAAAAACCAACATTTTTTAATGAAAAATGGAATAAAATTAAATGGTTATTGCTAGGTAATTTAAATGATTTGCGTAAATTTTTTACTTTTTTCACTCATAAGCCATTTTAGTATGAGTATTCCGATGAATTTAATATAATAAAATAAACCTCAAAAATTACTTACTTCTTGTGATAAATTAATATAATTGTTACAAAAAATCTCAAATAATTTATTACGAACGTTATTACGGATAAGAGAACAAATTGTTCTTCCTTGTAATGTTTATATAAGGGCCTACAAAAATCCACTAACTTGAAAGTGGACTTTTAAACTTGTACATCCCCTGAGAGGGGACATTAACGTGCCGCGTGGCTATTTTGAAGGGCCGCCTTAAGAAGGATCCCCCATTCGCCCTACGAGTGAAAATAATGCATTTTCCTTTATCACCATGCGGACAGTTTGCACACTTTTTGACGCAAAGTTCGCTTTTACGATTATTGTTTTCATGCGTTAACGCAATCTGCAATAAAAACCATTGTGTCCCCTGTGGTTTATCTGGTGTTATGGTAATCTAGATGACACCATATAAGCACAATGCGTTTTACAAATATGTCATAAGTTTTATTTTTTTTAACAGAACCTTTTATTTGTTTTTTTTCAAATGTCTTTATTTTTTTTTCAAGTGCACCTAAAACAATATATTTTCTCAAAATTTGTATTACTATTGGTTACCCCAGAGTCTTTTAAATTTTCACACGTACTGCCGTTTGCTACCGTGATACAATAGTGTGAGAATATTACATTATTGTTATATGCAATTTTTTTGTACGTGATAAAACCCATACAAATATCGTAATAACGAAGCGAAGCATAAATTAAATTGAAAATGTACACATCTAATTCGGCTAAGATATAACGAATGGCGTCACACTCGCACGAATAACTGCACAAGCGCGACATTTCAAAAGTGAAGTATCGCAAGCGCGTTGGCGAACTACAAATGTCAAAGTCGTGTGGATATTTTGCCTTGGGAACAACATTATCGGGTGCAAGCTGCACCGGAAAACCGTCGGCCACGTGGAGCGTGAAGTAATGCACATGTTGAACAACATCGGTAATTAATCGCGTAAGGGGAAAGCGCAAGTGTTCGCATGCGAGCCGTGAGCAAAAACTACGCATATTAGATAATTGTGCAGTAATGAGCAAAAACACGTGAATGTGACCAACGTGATGACGAAACTGGACATTTAGCATCAATGTCATAATTAGCCATCAAAATGGTGTGTTATGAGTGAAACGTTAACTGATTTCACACTGTAGTAATTACTTTTGCATAATCAATCATCATCATGGTTATATACAGGGTTTATTATACAGGTTTATTATACTAACTTTTATCTTATTCTAAACTTTTTGAACACAATTTTTTCTTAGTATAAAGTACCTAAAAGAAGATATATCTTTAAATTATTTACAAAACCATAAAGATGAAAATTTGTATGATACATAAATCATAAATTTGTTTATTTTTCATAAGAAACTACATATACAAAGCATAATAATAGGCAAAGCATAATATATGATGGTTAATCTAATCGCAAAATAGCTGAACAAAGATAACTGTAGAAAATAATATTATATGTTAAAATCCCTTAAATATTATATATATATATATATATATATATATATATATATATATATATATATATATATATATATATATATATATATATATATATATTAACGAACAATATTTGCACTTTTTATACAGATAATAGTAATAATTTTATAATTAATAATAATTTTTATATATATTCCATAATAGTTTGAACCTGTATTTTGTGATCCTTAATATTAGATTTAAAATATGTAATTAGTACATAGGTATATATATGTTAGATAAGCGAATAATAAAAATATTCATTTTCACATGTATGTTTTTGAACTTTAGATATTCACATTGCAACACTGCTGATTCACTGAAACTGACGGCATTATTAAGATTTATTTTAATTTCTTAAAACAACTTTGAGGATGTTTGAAATTTCTCACAATAGTTCATTGAGCTCATGTATGTATTTTATTTACTTTGAAGATACAAGTTTGCCTCAGGCGTCGAGAGATCCAACAACCGTGTCAACATAACTTTGTTCATGTTTAGATCATCGCCACAAACGGAGTGACAACCAGACGTTAATATTTCCTGGGAATATTTATAAAAGTAACATAGGAGCTCACGTCATGCTTAGTTACATTTATTAGCATGAACAATTACATACAAGGTCTAATTGCTTCAGCTTAAGCATGAACTATGTATGAATTATATGTATGTATGCGTAGTGTTTATGAGTTAAATATTAAAGATAACTATTATTTTAAGCAGTATATTTAGCAAGAAGATTTAGCAATAAGATATATATATATATATATATATATATATATATATATATATATATATATATATATATTATATTTGCTTTTCGTATTGCTATGTCCTATAAGGGTGGCATGTTCATTGGAACAAACCCTTTATATAAATAAAGATTTTAAAAAAATGATAATTATTTTGAAAGTTAGTAAGACAAAGATTAGTTACAAAGTTAGAATGGTAGACAAAGATAACTTAAAAATATTGGTTACCAAATAGAGAGTCTCATAAAAATTTCAAGAAACCTCAAGACGTTTTCGTGCAACACTTAAATAATTAATAATGCTTTTATTGTGAAACTTGCAATTTCTATGTTTCATCAACAGCCTGTGGTATTTTTTGTTGAACATGGGCCTACCCAAAAATGTGCCATCTAGTCCGGTCTTTGGTTTTCAGTTTTCACACGCATTCAGTTTCTGCCAACCGAGATGCGCTGATTGTTACTCCATCTGACCGATTCGAGCTTATACTAAAGTATAAGGTACCTATAAGGTGCTAAACTACATGACCGAATAATTACAAAACAAAATACGTAGATCGACTGCTGTTCGTAATATGTATTGATATCATCCGAGTCGAATTTTACATTAATACTAGAGAAATCCATCAAACGTTTTTCTTTTTAAAAATGTTATTTTGCTCTTTTTATTTAATACTAGCTGAAAACAGCGTGTATTGCAATGCAGATAAAGAAAAAAAGGGTTTAAATAAAATGTATTATATAAATTATTTGTTATTTTTGACGGTTCCTATTATATAGGAACCGTCGCGAGCTTATGCAGAACAACTCACCAATTACAAGTTTCATCACAATCGGATGAATGGTTTAGGAACGCCTTGAATGCAAACAAATTAAAGATAAAATATAAAAAAAATATTCCTTTTATTTATAGGATTAGCAAAAATATGTATTATTTTATTACAGTTATGTATATAAAAAAGACAAGAATGAATTTATTATAGTACGACTAAAGTGAACGCCTGCCTACTAGTCGGTTTTGCAAGGAACAATACATATAGGACAATCGTGCCGGGGAAAGTGAGCAAAACATTCGTGACAATACAGGAGCGTGCTCGGATACAAAGTGAATTGCCAACACCGATTATCAACACCCTACTGACATTATAAACAACAAACAGCTACAATATTCCACTATATCGCACATTTGTTTTAAGTTTATAGGCGATGACGATTATATTACAGACATCTTAAACCGAAAGTGGTAACAACGATTTATGTTGAATATGTATGAAGTACTCGCAATGTACTAAGTAGGTACGCTCGTTAGTTATACATATACTTGACAAAACTATTTGGCTCAGCGGCGAAGGCACTCTTTTGCAATGCAATCAATGGCCACGGGTTCGATTCACGCATCGGTATAAATATATAATATTATATATAATATTATAGATTGGTTAGGCACCTTGATTTGAAATAAATACATATAGGCAAATCATATGATTTGCCTATATGTATTTATTTCAAATCAAGGTGCCTAACCAATCTGCCTTACACAACTACTGTGTAAGTACTTACATTTAATTATATATTTCTTGTACCTAATTTTATCTTTTCTATCAAATCAAAGATACACTGACAGAGAATGCCTTCCGGCATTAGGCCTTTGTACCAAAAATTGTATGTACATTAACCATAAATAAATAAATAGAAAGGTTAGTGTCCGTTCATACAGAAAATTAGAGGTCTCGTGCCCAGCGGTGAGATACATATATATGAGCTGTGGAAAACAAACAGAATATTTTTTTCAAATCGAAATTCAAGCCCCGAACCGCAGCTCAAATGAAAACTAAATCGCTGCCGCATATGTTAGGTTCCTTATCAATCGTGAAGGCGCAAAAACAATAATTTCTAACCTTTATCTTTCGACTACCACTCAGTCATTAAAAATCATAACCATCTGGATGAATAGCGATTCAGTACGGTGCGTTTTACCACGCACACGCATATCAAAAAACAAGACTACACATTTCTTAAAGGCCGGCAACGCTTCTGCAATGCCTATGGCACTGCGAATGCCTATGGGCAGCGTTGATTACTTTCCATCAGGTGACACGCCTACTCGTTTGCCTACCTATTCCATAAAAAACATATATAGGCCCTTAATCTACTTTGTGGCTACCGGCACAAAAAAGACTACTCCATTCCTCCCTGTGAATGACGCACGAGCCTACTAATGGAACAAATACTAAGATTCACTAAGAGAAATAATAAGAAGACCTAGTGTTCACCTGAATTATAAAAATCAATCTGCGATTCCCACTCAGTTCGCTTAGTGTGAAGACAACGGCAACACCCTTTAACTTTAAGGAAGGCCTGCAAACGGTTGTATTAATATGTATTTGGGGATCACCAATATAACTTGTGCTAGTAATAAATAAATGAAAGCAACCCCTGGCTGGGGAAACATCGGTCTAATGAAATGTATATTCGTAATGATTCTGGGACGGTGTGGATACAACGTCTGCATCCGAATCGTGACACAACACCCCTAACACCCGAGATGAATAATTTATCATTTATAGAAACACTAACAGTTTGTACTGTCGACACCCAAATTATTTCGTAATAATCTAGCTTATGTCCAATTATAACTTAATTTTTTTTAACTTACTTTCTTTTCTTTTTTAGATAATTTATTAGCTCAGTGACGAAGGTACAACTAACCTTTGGAGTCAATGATCGCGGGTTTGATACCCGCAACAAGATAAATATATGAATGGTCTACAGGTATTTGTTTCAAGTCTTGTTAACCCACGATATTGCCTTGGACAAGCGTGGTGGAATTAACTTTCATTCCTCAAGAAATGGGTCTCCATATACCCAGCACTGAGACATATATGGACTTTGAGAAGAGGAAATACTATTTTATTTTCTGACTGCTCGGAATTTCATCCACACGTCTGGAAGCAACGTTGGCGAATAGATTTCACTAGAAAGCTTCTTGGGACAATCCGACACCGCGGTGAGCCGTCCAATCTGTTTGACGCTGTAAATCTCCGAGTGAAAAGAGATCACTTTCTACTGACCTATATTTATATAGCTGACGGACACTTGATTCAAATATTAAAATCGAATCTAAGAGCTATTACGTATATACAGAGTATGGTCAAATTACTAAATGTTATTAAAATGTACGTATCCATTATTTTATACAATCAATCAATCCAGCCCCTACAATTTGATTGATGTTTGATTACAGCAACAAACAGTGGGTCTGTTTGTTATGGTAATCTCGTAATCGTAATACATATTAATAGTAAATGTAATCTATACTCTTATACAATCAATGAATACAGCCCTAACAAGCTACTACTTGCAGCCTATACTTGGCGTGCGGAATGGGAATCGCAGAATATATATTAGTCAAATAGACGGTGCTACCCATCTACTGATATGTGCTCTTATAGTCGTCTCATATGACACCCACAAGAAGAAATGAGGTGACCCTATTTTATTCTGGGAAGCACACCATAAATTCTGTTATACATCGGATCTAAAAGACTTACAACTGCCGGAAACTGCACAAAACCGTGACTAATAGCAAATGTTTATATGTTGGTCATATGATAACTCGCTACTGATCACGGCAAAATGAGTCTTTTAGCATTCTTTACTTACCTTGATATTATCTAGCAAACAATCATTTGACTTGTGTTATTTATTAAAACAACCTAAAGAAAATTATATTATGCTATTTAATTTTATCCTTTTTGACTTACATTTATCTTCAAAGAAACTCAAGCGTTTTAATCTTGCAAGTTATCTCTACGTGTTAAACATTTCTTTGTTTACTGTAAGAAAACAACGCATGAAATGCTATCTTTGCAACGCTAACAAAGAAATGTTTTCAAAGATAAACACCTTTGGTTTAAATGTAAAAGCAATGCATTATTTTTCATTCTAACTAATATACTCGTGTGTGTATATATATATATATATATATATATATATATATATATATATATATATATATATATATATATATATATATATATATATATATATACACGAGTAAGCCCAGAAAACAAACGCCGCGCCATTTGGATCGTCATTTCCAATATATTTTATATTTATAAATATAAAGTAATACAGCCGGAACAGTGAATTTCTTGAGATTGTCTTTTCATACAATTGAGGAGTAATTTCTGTAATCCTCACGCATGGGGACTACTATCTACTAATATTTGTTCACGCAGTTGCCTTGTACGATACCCACGGGAAGAAATATCTACAATATATCTATAGCCTAAACTACCCCTAAACCATACACCGCTAACCACGCTATATAAAATAAGATAAGGATATGATGTATACATAAACAGAAATTTCTGTCATAACTATTCATCATACACTTACAGCTCAAGTATAATAGTATACGTACAACTGTTTGCTATACATTTTGAATTCTCAATATAGAAGCAGCACTGGTAGCGCTCCGTATAGCCCCTTTGAAAACATCCGGCGTGCAAGGCAATAAACAAAACTATTGAAACATACTGTTCACGGTAATAGAGAAATATTGATTCTTTTTGTTCTTTCCAGTGCCTGTTCCGTTCCGTCTCAAAGCGTCAACGACCTACATTTACACAAAATAGTTTCTTGGTAACGTAGTAGTACGATGAAGCGATTGCTAGGTTCGATTTTTGCATTGAACTAATTGTTTCACATCCCATATTACGTTCCACTGCTAGGAAGTAGATCTACCATTTTCAGACGAACAGATATTAACCTATAACGCTCGTTCAAGACGAATTGATAGAACATCCAGACTCAGAATAATTAAGTGTAGACCATAGGTACTGTAGTGATACACTGATTAATTAAAGTCACTAATATATAAAAACTTTTCATATGAATATAATAATACCTTTTTTGTTATATTGTTTTTTTTTATTTCTTAACCTTATTTATTTTATTATATTGTAGATTTAACTTTTTTAAAGATATGTAATTGTAAAATTTAAAATATTAAGAAGTAAATGGTGCTTTCGCATGTGTAATGATTAAATCGACTGACGTCTCTCGAATAACATATCGCCCTTCGCACAAGTAAATAATATAAAAAAGTGTGTGATATATATGTGCAAGTAATTTTATACAAGAAAAATAAATTAATGTTATTTGGAAGACTTATTTTAAGCCATTAAGATCCCGTGTCAACGTATCAGTACTGTTGACATATGTATATGTTGACATATGACATAATACTGTAGTGATACATTGAAAAATGTATCACTAATGTAATAACTTTTTATTTGAAAATATATTAAAACCTTTTATATTATATTACTTCTTCTTAAATTCGTAATTTAAAATTTACAGGATTAGAAAGCGATAGCTTAGCCATTAAACCAATTAAATTATCAGAATAATGTTCCGAGCAAATCCCGGCAATTTCCATTTAATATTTTAATCAATTTTATTGTAAAAAACATATTGCCTAACTGAATATTCCTATATCAAACAGTATATACATACTTACTTACTGATGATGGATTCCTTTTTCGTTGCGAATCTACAAAATATCAATAAATATATTTATTTGAAACAGAAAGGAAATAGTTACGATCACAAAGCTAAAGGTAAAGTATGCAGGTTTATGCTAATATATTTTACATTTGCTTAAAGAAAATGATTCAAACAGAAGTTTCTCAATAAAATAACAGAAAATAAATAGATTTTTATAGATAAATATGAATGCAAGAGACCCTTAATATTTATTCCTTTTATAATGTGCAAGCTTTTAATGAGATACGAGTATAGGCGTCGGATTACGATTCAGTTATTTTGATATTAATTTAATCAGCGTTGTAGGCTGAACAGCTTCAACCATTAAAATCGTTTCATTTTCTATTTTTTTTATATACATCCATATATGTCCCACTATGGGACAAGTGGCTTAATTTGCCATTTTTCATTGCAAAAATCTTTTTATTTTTTAAACAGCCCATATATATGTCCAATTGCTGAGCACGGGCCTGTCCATTTCTGGAGGAACGGACGTTAAACCCACCACAATGCGGATTGGCGGGGTGACTAGACTCGGAATAAATATTTGTAATCCATACATTTATTTACATTTATTCCGATGTGGTGATCGAACCTGCGACCATTGACTCCGCGTGCGGAGGGCCCCGCCACTGACCGCCGCAAAAAACTTATCAACGTCAAAATGCTTTCCCAGTTTTAAAAAGATGCCCAAATGATCTTTTTAACAAAACAAGTTGTTTCAATCGCTAATGCATTCGTAGTATACATACACACTTTTTTCACGAAACTTGTCTGGCGGCGCTTACTTCTACACAACAGGTTGTTAAACTTGTTTAAAAAATGAGGTCTTTATCACCACGTTATTAACATTCCAAATTAATTCTATATCCATTGTCTTCACTTAAAGCGTCTTTGATTTTGATCGCCCTGCGTACATTTGCGTTACAAAAATGGTCAAGTATATTAGCGTCTGCATTTATTTTAATTGCGAATGCCGCGCAAAGTCGGGCATCGAACCAGCACGCGTGTGGCGCGTACGTGACCTCCGCTCGCGTTGCACAACGGGATCCTTTGTTAATAAGGTCACGGACTTCTGCCCTTACACGTATGTATGCAATTTCATACCTTGCATTGAATAGTGCGGGTCGCATAAGTACAACGAATGCAAAGGTATATAGGTCTGTTAGTTATAAAGTTGAAAATAAACTTACAATCATGTTATTAATATATTTTACAATCTCAAAGGAACAAAATACCATTCAAATGATGCTATCTCATATTTTTCAAAAGCTCGACTCTAAAAAATTAATTAACACATTGTTGTAGACAATACTTTATTTACGAATCGTCATTATTATTAGTCGATAGCATTTCACAGCTGGAAATAGCGCAACATCGAGCTTGATATTCAACTACACGCATCGAGATTCTGCTAGTCGCCCTGCGCAGATCGTCGCTCCTTCTAGTCGAATGGCGTCCCACACTACGTTTGCCAAGGACGTGGTCTCCACTCCAGTACTCGTCTACTCCAACGGTTCCCCGACGAACGTGAGAAGCACATCACCAGTTTAGTTTGCTAACTCGAAGTCATTCATGCCAGATATATAAGAAAGAGCTAATTAAATAAATAAAAAAACAGCTAATGGTAATTAGGAGTTATTTTGACTATAAATTACAAAACCTACTTTGTCTATTACATTACCGTTCGTATGAGACTATATAGTCAACTGCAGCACAACTTTGCCGCAGTAAAAGATTAATTCCAAATCTTTGCACTCATGAGACTGAATGGTAAATTATCTTCACTATAATTTCCTTTAAAACATCATAATCGCTTAGTATCCTTCCACGGTATTTACGAAATTAAATATTTCAAGTTCATCTGCTACGATCTCGGCATACTTCCCTTGCTTCCTCCACACTCATTATTCTCCTCATGCAAGCCCGCCGGTTGAGGGTATTCTTGACCTGGCCTTTTTAAAAAGTTCAGCAATTTGGTCAAGGTACGGTTTTCGTGGTCTTCCTCTATCGGCCCTTCCATCCACATTCGCAAGGTAAATTTCTTTTGCCAGTCGTCTTTCATCCATCCTCTCTATATGCCCAAACCATCTAAGCATCCCTTTTTTCTACTTTTATCACAATACCTTTTACTCTACATTGCTCTCTTACGCCTTCATTTCTTATTCTATCATTCAAGGTTACACACACATACTTCTTAATGCTCTCATTTCCACCGCATTCAGTCTGCTTTCATGCTTCTTCTGCCAAACCCAACTTTCACTAACGTATATCACCGTGTAGTGTAGTAAGTAGACACAGAATATAGAAGATTATATCAAAGATAATTTCGATTTTTTCATGATATTTTTAGAACCATAAAATCAATAAGCAATTTTGACATTAAAATTTATATGAGTAAGTACTTTAGGTATGCTATTGGAAATTCATGCTATTTTATTTTAAACTAACTTTACAAAAGTCATAAATTTCAATACTTGGAATCTGCGCAACTTTTTTAGAGAATAAGGTTAGTTCAAATAACAGTTTACATAAATGTTAATAGCTATACAGTGACCTTTACAAAGAACAATCGATTTTGCCTGAAATCGAACAAAGTATATAAAACTTGCGAATTTTAGATAAAATATAAGATTTCAAGATGGGTTTATGAAGTGTACTGAAATACTAAAATCAATTAAGAGCTATTTTAGAATCTATTGTATGCTCAACGAATTATTACCACCATAACATACATTATTATAGCTATTACCACCTCGTTTTTTAATAAAAGGTATCGTAAGATGAATGCACCTCAAAAATATGTACATATGTCGTGAAGAAAGCGAAGGAACGTTGGGTCGAGGTTAATCATTATAGCCAGCGTGACGTGCTCCGTCGCCCAAGGATAAGCGGCAATTTGTCAATCACCAAGTGAAGGCCCTTTACAAGGAGCTTTCAATGCGCGAGTTTTCCCAGCGATGCTTTAATCGAATCCATTAATATTACACCCTAAATCCGAACATTTTATTACGCCCAAACCTTTATGGGCACGTCGTAATGTTTTATTCATTATCCATTTACACTTTCACATAATCGACAAATTTACAAGTTCCTTATTTTGTATCGTAACTTTAAGATCGAGCTTAACCGGAAAATATAAAAATTTAATATTCATGACTTCATTCGTATGCGGATCAATCAGTAATATCATAAGTTACCGTTAAACTTCATGCGAATTTTGTAAGATATTTATACTGAAAGTTGTTTTTTAGAAATCAAAATATAATGTGCTTTTTCTTAATTAAAAATGATAGTACATTTCTTCTTAAAGAATATAAGGTTGCTAATACCAATAAAATATAGACCATTTACATAAAAAAAACATATAAATAAAGAAAGTACAAGCTCAGAAGCTATATAATACTATAGATGTATAAATAATAAGGGAAAGCTTCTCCGCAAATTATTTTGTAAACAATATATTTTTTTTTAATTGAAAATCATAATCTGTAAACTACCATTCAATTAAAATATAGGTAAAAAATATCGAGAAGGAACACACACATCACAAGTGTATAATGAATCAATCTTTCACAATATCCGCATTAAGGCTTCATCCGATACCGCCACGATATTGTGTATAACTGCATCTCTATGATACGGGATCCCTACTTTCTCATAACATCGTTCGATAACCTGTTTAGGCCATATTTTCAATGCAATTTATCAACTTCGAAGAAAATTTGTACTATCTAATGTTATATAACACTTCTAAATGATAGCGAAAATAGGCTAGTACCATATTTCACTGCGATTGTATAATTTTATTCGTAATTAACTTTTATTATGTATTTTTGTGTAACATTAATGTCTAACAAGATTGTTATATAAGTTGATGATACGTCAAGCTGGTAGTTACAAGTGCATATTTTGTAACTGCCTTGCCTTGTAAAAAGGCTGAGTGAATTTGCTTTAATATCCACGCAACAGGGCAAGCGGATTGATGATCACACAATCAGCCTGTGATACCTACGCCTAGTCTTTAGCCTTAGATTTTATAATAATGTTCCTTAAGCAAGACATTCGCGTGTAACTGAGATTGAAACTTGAAGCGCCGAGATTTCACTGTGCAAAAACTTTCATTATAATCATTTATTGAAGATATAATTTTAAACTAAAGTACATTAATAAAATATTTGTAATATATCAAAAAGCATTAGATGAAAGCTTTTACAATTTACCTATGTATGTATGTTTAATCTATTATGAACATTAATAGTTCTCGTAGTGAAGACCATTATAAACAAATACACAACAAATAGATACACTGTACAAATTACATGACTTCATAAAATCAACTCTTGCATCGGACAAATTTTACAAAAAATCCCTAAGGATGTATTTACAAGAACTAGTAGTAAATAGTATATAAAAAGATTTATTATATTATAATATTATGGAATCCTTTGTAATGAGATGCTACTGTACAGCTATTTACATATGTAAAAAGAATAACAATATAAATAAAATAATTAATATTATATAATAATAACAATTATTATTAACCAATTAATTCGCATTTTACTAATTATAAATATGTAAATATTGAAATTTGTAAAAAAACAAGGAACGTTTTAAATCAATGTTCAATAAATAATAAATTTTATATAGCACGCATATTAAAATGTTTACAATTTGCTTTTTTCATTATGATAACAAAACAAACTATGTTTTCAAATATATCTGTTTATCTGTTATTAGATTGCGTATGATTGATACATCTTTTAAGGTCTTAGAATGAATTAGTTTGGGTAAATCAATGTCCATTTTTTTTATTTCATTTTCTTGTATTGTAAAAACTATTAAGGATCGTAAGTTTATTTTCTAAAGCAAAAGTGACTAACCCAGCTCCATTCTTACTTCTGTTACTATATCCGTATTTTCCCACTGTGTATTTCTTTTCTATTGTTAGGAACGTCCTATTTGACCATTGAAATCTTCCATTAGTTTTCTCCCATTGTTTTTGTGCGAAATTTACATACTTGTTTGTAAATTTCTTTAAAATTCTTCAACCTATGTTATATCATCCTTTTTACTTGATTCCGTCGGTGAATATGCCTGAATAATTGACCATTTTCCTATTTATGCAATATATATATATATCCCTTTGATTTCCTGTATGTTTTGTGCTAGGCTTTTTTTAAATAAGAAGCCCACGCCATATAGTCCCGGTGTTTCTCTTTTATACTATAAGACGTAGTCCCTATAATTTTCTATACCTTCTCTGAATCTTCTCATTTCACTTATTCCTTTTACGTACCATTTTATATCTTTTATAGCCAGTTCAAATTCGAGTTGCTTTTCAGGGTTTGCGTAGTGATCTTATATTAATAGTTCCTGTATGTATATCCGAGGAATATCCGGCTATCTTAGACGGGTCATGGTTTTTTTCTCCACGAGGACCAGGTACGGGTACGCTTGGGTACTGTATATACTTATGTATAATATAAGACCTCGTGCCTCACAGTGGGATATATGTTCAGATATGGGCTGTAAAAAAACTCAAAAAGAATTATATGTATATACAATCACAAAATATAAAAAATCGATATCACTTAAACGATATTTTCAGTCTAATTAAAACAGGTAAGGTATATAGGCTCACTTTAACAGGAAGGTATTATTATTCGCTCCGGTAAAGCCGTCTGGGGGATTTACCAAATTGTTTACGGGACCAACGCGTCACATTATCAAACCGATCCGACTCCATTTCAATATAATTATATTTTTAACTTTTTCGCGACATTTTTTTTTCACAATTTCTTCATTTTATATATATCATTGCACTGCAAGCAATTGGTTTTCGCGAACGTCCAGAGATGGCGGTGGTTGCTTACCATCATGTGAACTGCTTGAACATTTACCTGTCTAATCCATAAAAATATAATGCCGAAATCGAGAAGCTTGTGACCGATGCCAACATAATCGGAAAGGCAAAGGCGCATAGACTCCATTAGTTCGGTCATCTGGAGAGGATGGAAGAGGATCGTACAACCAAAAGGGCATACACGACAATACCTTATGGTCGACGTCCGGTCGATCGCTCTAGGTATCGTTGTTGCGGCCCAGTGATCGTTGACCTGAGTAAGCTTCGCAAGCGAAAGGCACCCCAACATCGTGGCCAGTGATAAGTTCTTGTATCGAAGGCCAAGACAAACTTTTGATTGTTTGGCCGGCGTAGTAAGTAAGTAAATAATCCGTAAGAAAACAAAGTAACAAAGCTTTTGTAAGCAACCCCCACCGTACATCTGCAGTACTACAGACACTAACACGTCGCCGATCTCTGGATAAGACTGTGAATAATGTAAGAAAAAAAAGAAGCAATGGTAAGGGGGATAGGAAATAAAGGGAAAAGAAATTGGGCCTCCACATTCCAGCACTCACAGTATGAAAGGATAATTCTACCACTTAACCGCGATTTTCTGTGAGGGTGTGATATTTCTTTTGTGGAGCCGAACCAATCGTGCTACCGTAGCTCCACAAATACATATATGGTAGCAAAAAAGCGAAAATGTAGTAATCCGCAAAATGAAAACTTACCACCTGAACCAAAAAAACTTTTAAGATTGTATCTGATCACTCAAAAATAGTCAGTTTCAACGATATATAATATTTTCTATTAGTAGTAGGGCTGAGACTCAGACCATTCGACACGGAATTTTTTTTTCTGATCCGAATATGCAATTCATTTTTTTTACTTTATTCGATATAGACTTACTTATAGGAAAAACAAGTACGATTAACGTTTCATATTCCCCTCCCCTCCGTAACGTTGCGGTCACGATATGTTAAGCATTAGTTCTCTTATTATACCGGTAGTTCAATGACCTAAATAACAATTG
Organism: Baronia brevicornis; assembly: GCA_031353405.1. Classification (NCBI taxonomy): domain Eukaryota; kingdom Metazoa; phylum Arthropoda; class Insecta; order Lepidoptera; family Papilionidae; genus Baronia; species Baronia brevicornis. The sequence goes on from JASFAT010002273.1 coordinate 315,675, forward strand.
CATATTATAGTTACTAGCGTGCTAAACATAGCGATAGCAAGAAAAGTTATGCGCAGAGATTACTTGAATTTTTTCTTGCGTGTCGTTAATGTTCGGAAAGTTCATTTAATGGTTTCTCACGCCATTTTCTAATACCGTAAATTGTTACAAATTATCCAGCGTATGGCTAGTCGTTATATAAAAATAGTAATTCGTCTTCTGAAATAAAATAAGATTTAATTGTTCGATGAATTATCATCTGCAAAACAATCAAATATTCAGAGAGTGAAAGTCGTATTACGAAACATTTTATAATATGACAGCTGACTGAGATCCAAGAAAGGCATTAATTTCCCTTGTATTAATTAGCATGAATATACATATACGTACTTTATCAATTTTTATATATTACTTTAAACGGCCTAGTTGTAGAGCCATATGTGGCGGATTAGTCAACCTTCAAACTTTCATGCTAGTAAAAAAAGTAAAATTATAGCTCTGCTGGAAGAGGGGTGTAGAAAATGTAACGTCTCACAGCGGTTAAACGTGAGTCGTTCAACAGGCCAAAAAACCTAGACTTGATACCAGGCACAGGTTCCGTTCAGTGAATGCAAGGTTCTGGGAGAAAACGATGCATACAACCACGAGACGACCAGTTTTCAGTGACTCAAGCGCTAAGAAACTGCAAATGCAGTTATATAGACCTCAAAAGAAACCTTAAAGGCGTACGAGGAGGACAAGTTAGCTTATGTAGAGGAAGCTTTTAGTGGCTAATAATCGCAATCGACGACCAGCACCGTCACAAGTTACTCCGTAAGCAACGGATTGCTCGATTGAGATTCGCTAGAAATTGCCTGTCTTGAACACTAGGTAACTGGAGTAGCGTACTATTCTCCGATGAGGCTCTAATTTGTCTGCATGGTGAGGACCGATGTCGGATGGAATTCCATCTTGTAGAACTTCGTATATTTATAAAAAAGCACTGATTCTTTTTAAACAAATTATACATTTTTTTTCTCAAAATACATTTAAATTTATACATATATTATACACGTACGATTTATTTGGCTCAGTAGCAAAGCTACCACTTAGGTCGCAGTGTTAATGCTCGCAACGGGATAAATATCATATATGTATAACCTACAGGTACTTATTCCATATCTGGGTACTGCGCCAAGATGGATGGATCTTGGACAAATGTGGTGGGTTGTATATCACCAGAAAAATGGAGAGGTCTGTGACGAGCACATATGTACATATATGGGCTCTATACATGTATCATACCCGTAAATTATCGAAAAATACTTGTAAATTCATCTTACTACGACGTGAGTGTGCAAAATGTTAATGGAATAAATTCAGATAGTAAACGTCAACACAAGTATATTAAGAACACAATTTATCGTTTTACTATATAGAGACTACTACTATACACGTTACGTTTACGATTTGACACCAGTGGCTTAAATAGAATTCATAAATCATGTACCACGTGTACATGACGAACACGATTATGTATAATTTACTAATATATTACGGTTTTAGTAGGGCGTTGAACAAGCCAAATTATTAACAACAATAGAGAGAGAGAGAGTAGGTATTGTACAACATTTAATAATGGCAAAGGCTATAACACCTACTGTTGGTGTGAGTCAGCGCACATCTGGTTATGTTTTGAACTTAGCAACGTGATTCAAGAAACATTGTTGATTTATTTTCTGGGTAACATACCTGACGTCGTAAGTTGTAAAAAACTTTTATCTTTCTTTTTATGGGATAGGAGAGCAAACGAGCAAGTGTGTCGCATGAGGGATAGCGATCAACGCCACCCATAGACATCCGCGACACCGCAGGAGTCACGGAAGCGTTGCCGGCCTCTTAGATATGTGTAGGCTTGTTTTTTGAAGGTGACAATGTCGTATCGACTCGGAAAAACCACCGAAGGTAGCCGGTTCCACAGAGTGGTGGTGCGTGGATAAAAGTTTCGAGAGAAGCCACCGTACTGAATCGCCATCCATTCAGATGGTGGGGATGAAACTTTTCTTTACGGCGAGTTGTGCAGATATGGAATTCGGCGGCAGGAATTATTCCAATCAATTCCTCGGAGTACTCCCCATGGTAAAATTGGTAAGAAATCTGAGAGTAGAGATATCCCTCCGCAACACTAGAGAATCAAGCCGATAGGTGTGATCTCGGTCATGGACGATTCGGATCGCTCGACTTTGTATGCGGTCAACGGGAAGAAGTTGATACTGGGGTGCCTCGGCCCAGAGATGAGAACAGTATATGATCTGCGGTTATCCACGTAAACGACGTCGAGAAACTCATCAAAAAAAATTTTTCTCCTATCATTTTACTTCCTGGGCAAGTACTAATTATGCGAAAATTCCATTTGAATCATGTTCTTAATGAATACAAGAGAAATTATTCTGATTTTGATTTATTTTATCTACCCATCCAGAAACAAATTAAAAAATAATGTAAATCATAGGACCTAATCAAAAACAGACACTAACACACGCACACATGTTTCCTAACGTTTCAAATTATTATAATAACATTATTGACCTTGCTGTTATGGAATATAATATTTATTCAAAACGTTTCCAAAAATCTTTATTAGTAAATAAATCACAGGTTTTTAGTTATGCTAAGTCTTTCGAAAGTCTTTAGAAAACCAAATCAAAGTTAGAATTGAAAAATGCAATGAAAATTAAATCGAGCAGACCATATAAGACCAATAAAATGCACACACTATATCCTATACAGCCTCTAAATAAGAGCACTATAAATAATTGATTTAACTAGCAACATTAAAACTTGTGTATTATTAACAATTTCGGAAACAAACAACCCGTTGAACAACTCTATTATGCCAAATACCTATAGAATAGATTTCAGACTAAATCAATTTTTATATGAAGTTCATTGTACTATATTTGCATTTTGATTTTAAATTTAATCGATGAGTCTAGACCTAGACAGATTAAAGAACGCTTTGGAAGAAAGGCATTTAGCAGACTTTTGAATTTGTAACCCTGCAGACAATAATTGAATTAAAGATGTATCAATAAAGTACCCGTGAAAACAAAAATCACAAAAAAAAGTAACGTAAATAATCATTTCTATTTGAATGTTTCAAACATGATTCTTATTTATTAATTTATATCCAATAAATAATAATTATAGTTTATATCTATAGGACCTACATTGATAACTCAAAAATAAATCAAAAATAATATATACATATATATATATATATATATATATATATATATATATATATATATATATATATATATGTATATATATATATATATATATATATATATATATATATATATATATATATATATATATATATACATATATATCTTATTCCAAAGAAAAGTTGCAGTACCCATAGACATAGAATTGTTTTCGTTATTTACAGTAGTATGTGTGCACTCTTTAACACACAAAAAATATAGTAACTGAATTTTATTTTGATTACTAAAATAGCATTTTATAAGCGGATTAAAATATAAAAATCTAAGCCAATATGGGCGGCTGTATTTGTTTTTTATGTGTAACTAAATAAATATTCAAACAGAATATTACCTATATCAAATCGCAGAATACATATAAATAATCCCATATATCTCTATCCGTTTCTTTATGATTTATATTGTTCTACAATAGATATAGTGGCTCTATTCACGTATAAGCAATAGATGAAAAGCCATGCATGATAAAATTCCCAGTTCTTTCAAAAAAATGGAAACGCAGAGGCCTTGTTAGAATATAAATGGGTGGGTGTATTTGTATTCTTTGTTTTGATCTAAAAAGTATACGGTTTATGGACGTATCTTGATCAGGCCATCTAAGCGAATGCGTCGCTAGGCAAGCAGCGTGAAATGTGGAGCGACGCAGCTCACTTGCCATTCACCAGATCGATACTTGATACGCACCGCGCTCTAAATGCTGCCGCAGCCGGATACCTGAGTTTGTCCGTCAAGAATTACGTTTCTAGTCGAAGATACCGATGCCGTTTGTACGGTTGGCGCATAAAATCTTTTATTATTTACGGATATTTCATCAAAAATACTAACTAAAAGAAATGATTATATATAATTGTTTGAATGATTGAAATTATGCTTCATACATGTACATAAAGTCTGTAAGTCACATGCAAGCATTTCAAATAATTAAACTTGATTTTATTATTTCATTGACGTTTGCAATCATTCCCACTTTGACAATTTATTTCTTTTTTAATTTTTATATATTCACGCCTATCCCCCGCAGGGGTTGGCAGAGACCACAGAGCTCCATCCGCTGCCATTCATCGCAGAGAAACGGCTCGTCATTGGTCGCTTTTCGCCCTCGTGAGAATCAGGACGTGACGGGTGGCGAACCACGTCGCCGTCATTTTCGACAAATTAGGTACGATCCGATCCGATCCGACCCCGGGACGATCGGCACGCTTGCGACTAGGCTCGCCCCTAGCCACGCATCCATTGGCACGGCAGACCGTGGATTGGCGAAGAGGAAGGGAAAGGATAGAGAAGAAAGGAAGGGGCAGGAAAGGAAATGCGGATTGGAGGGTTTACCAGACTCGGAATAAAAATTTAAAACAGCAGAAGATACAATAAATAGCTTTGTACTGTTCTTGTATTCTAGAAAAACGCAAAAAGTAAAAACAAGCGTAACATTAACAGAATTACACAGATTAAAATGAAGTTTATTTTTGCCCTGGATGAATTTGATGTTCCTTTACAAAAATATCTTAATCTTAAAAATATCAGTTCCATAAATTCGCTAAGAACAGCTCGTATATAATGAAAACCAGGTGAAAGATTAGAAAGGTTAAAAGCACGTTCCTGTTACTCCCATAGCATACATACATATTTATGTCTACTTTTAATTCATAACATTTAATTAATGTAAATGATGAAGCATACTATTTCGATGTGAAGGTTAATTAATTAAAGTAAAACATTTGTAGGAAGTCACGCAGCGAATCAAATAAATATACAATGATGATAAACGTGTTTTCCATATATAAATTTATGTATTATTATATTTATAAATTATTATGTATTATACGTTAAAATTAAACATAGATGGAATTTTTTTTCAGGTAATCTCATCCAACCTTCCACAATGAGCACATATCTGTAGTATAAATGCTTCTGCAGATACATCTTATGCACCACTTACCCTAAGACCAAGAGAAGGAAGGGAAGGGATAGGAAAGGGAGAGGGGTATAGGGAGATAAAGGAAGAGAATAGAAGTTAAATTTCCCAATCTCAGAGCTCACTGAACAAAACGCAATAGGAAAGGAACTACTTAATAATTGATGATATTTTCTTTATATATGTGTTGAAAGTTTTTGCTTTTTTTACAGCCCATATATACTTTATCGTTGGGCAAAAGGCCTCCCCATTTTTGGAAAAATGGACATTATCTTATCACTATGTGCCAAGTTAGATTAGCACGATACAAAAACTCAGAATGAATATATCTGAAAGCCATACATATGTACATTTAACCGTATCATGAATAGGACATTCTATCAGTAACTCTGAAAGCTGTAACTGTCAAATTGGGTACGGTCTGTCATATATTTTTTTATTTATTAATTTTCCAATTAATCTTGTTTACATTTTGTTTCACAACAAAGATAAAATATAAAGATGTTATTCCACGGAGACGAAAATTTTTTTATGGGATAGGAAGGCAAACGAGCAGGCTTGTCACCTAATGGAAAGCATTGAATGCCACCCGTAGACATCTGCAGTGTCATAGGCACTACAAAATCGTCGCCAGCCTCTAATTTTTTTAAAAACACAAATATTAGTTAAAATACAAAACATAGTTATTATATCTAAGAAAAAAATACATAATGTGTTCAAAGCGCACAAGTTCGAGGTCAGTTGCTTTATCATTGTCAGCGCGGCGCCGTCTGTGACGTGATCTGGGACAAAGTGACTTACTCTGATCGTACGCGTTACCGCCAACGCCCGTACCACGACGTCCATACGCGACACTTTTACTTTTTAAACACGAACGAACCTATCCAATCACAAGCTCTGATCCTAAAATAGGCAATATGAAACAGATTAACGAAATTGAGGAAGTGAACATCTAAGTACTATGTTCGGATCGCATGTCTGTGAAGAGTTTTCTCTAAAAATACCGTAGAACTAACAGAAAGGTACATTTCGACATTCATCGCGTAATATCCGTGATTAGAAACAATCAGATTTTTTTTTCACAAGCTGTACGGAGAAATCTTTGCAATATACGACAGTCACGCGATTGCTTACAAATATCAAGTTTGGGTGATTTATTTTGATTGGGTTAAATTTTATATAATTTCTTCATCTATACAAATACCGTTTCAAACTTAACCCTGCTCATATTTTTTTGTTCAAATGTACTCTAATAAAATTCCATTTTAATAAGGTCAACAACTAAAGGATGTCGAACGCAGGTACACTTAAAATTTATTTAATGATGTACTTTGATGTACTCCATAAATATACTCCTAAAATATCATTTGTAAAACAAAATTTATGCGAAACGATTTGGTTATGAAAACGAACGTATTATTCTACATTATATAGTTCCCTCTCATGAGATCCTTCCATAGATAATTGTATCAATTATTTTTGGAGAGCAATCAATCCACTGTCTTTTCTTATATGGTATATTGTTATTAAACGATCGAGGGAATAATATAACAAGTATAATGGACCCAAACGAAGCTGCGAGGCTACTTTTTTCTAGTTATTTTACCATCTTAGTATTTATTAAGAGGCCAATTTCATTTGTCTTATCTTGGCAATATACCATATTCAAAAGGTGACAAGATATTAAAAAGTATTTTTATTAAATGCCAAGGCGTCAACTTTTTTTTACATTTCATATGGTTTCCGAAGGCTTCGACTTCGAAAGAGATGTACGAGTAAACGTGCGGCTAGATGTGAACACATATTTACAAATATATTTTCATGAATATCCGCAACTCAGATATGAATTCAATATGAGGCCCACAAATTGGTGCTCTTACGGGTTGTTGTATTCTTTCAAACTAAAACTCCAATGCAAGTTATTACAAAATATTTGTTGAATGTATTTCAACCCTGTCAATACCAATCACAAGGTAGTAGCAATGCCAATTCAATACAAACCGGGATTTATTTTTTAACCATATTTTTTTAATACTCGAATCCCTGTATGTCCAATAATTTTGCTAAAACTTAATTAATTTATTATAAATATTTTCAACATTACGTAATGAATCCGTATTCTCAAAATCTTACATTTCAATTCAAGTTGTGCGTATGCGACAGAAGGTCGTCAACCTTTTCGCGGCGGCCATGTTAGTATAATTACATACTTAATATTATTAAAAATATATCTCTTTCGTAATTATTGTAATTGTAAACTCCAACACGAGTTAAAAGAATGTTAATAAGAGTAATTGTTTATGTTATATAATTAAAAATCTTTATTACATAATTATATCAGTTTACATAACCTTAAAAGGACGCGATCACTCTCATTCATTATAATTATTACTAATTAGTAATGATGATGGATGAGAATTATTTCAAAGGAAATATAACTGTTACCTATTGTATAGTAATGTTAATTTAAAAAGAAATATTTTCTTATATCCACTTTACAACAAGATTTCATCTTAAATCTTGTTCCGTGGCATGACTTTTGACGATTAGATCATAACCAAATTTATGTGGCGCCATCTTATAACCGCTCTACATATATGTACATGTATTTATTTATCAATTAGGCCTATCTTATAACAATTTAAAATAATACAACATAAATGCATATGTATAATCGAACTAGGGCTAATCTCTTAGGAGAAGAATTTATACACAGTGGACTTGAAAGGTGATTGTTATTTTATTAACGTTGATAATGATGATGACACTTATCATAATCATCATCAAAACCCTGCGGCAGTCCACTAATGGCTAGAGGCCTTACAGTAAGATGTACCACCTAGCCTGATTTTGACTATACGCATGGTCTCACGCTGGTAGCGGTGTGGTTTGTTTCCACGCCAGCATACATCAACACCAACATTATACCTTTATCGCTTACAAAGCTAATCGCCGGGGCTTTAAATTCCATTTCAAAATAAACTTTTGTGTATAACGTATAGTAGGTATTTATCTACATATACTACATATCTATGTTGTGAAGGGACCACTATACAGAAATTGTATAGCTATCAAGCGTAAAAAAATAACGTATCCATGATATGAATCCACTTAAACGTGTTCATTTTAATTATACACGTATAAAATTATAAAACCATGAACGACCTTGCAGGGTGCTCAGCTGCGCCTGCCAGTTCCGCTCTGACTCATTCCGTGAAGACGGCCTAATTACCATTACCCAAGCTTATTATGTATGAAACGATGTTTTATATGCACAGATTAAATAAAATGCGTTAGAAGTTTTGGATGTTTTGTATTGTTGAACCGTAATATGAACACTCGCATTAACTCTTTACTAGTTATTTATTGGTGTTAATGTATGCAAACCAATATATAAGTCATTATTAAAATAATCACTGGCTGGCTACAAGTGAGAGTATTTATCAATGATTGCATCTTATTGATGTAAATATTTATTACTTAAATTACACATGTACAGTATTCATACTATAAATATAGCGGATAAAGGACCTAAAACGTAAAAAATATCGGAATTCAAATCGGAAAGTTTCTTAATAATTTATTCAAAGTAACTACTTTGAATAAATTATTACGAAATTTTTTGGATTGAATTATTGATAATGTGCAATACAAAGCTTACTTCAATTAAATTCTATATTCTTCATTTTAGATACGTACATACATATCATCACGCCTGTTTCCCGTACGGATAGGCAAAAACAACAGATCTCCTACGATCTCGGCATACGTTGCCTGTTTCATCCACACTCATCACTCTCCTCATGCAAGCTCGTCAGTTAAGGGTACTCTTGACTTGGCCTTTCCTAAAATCTTCGCCAATTTGGTCAAGGTATGTTTTCCTTGGTCCTCCCCTACCGAGCCCTCCATTTAATAGTAAAATAAATACACAGGAGATACATATTTACATGTGCATAAAAACATTACATACAAGTTTATTAAACTAATTTTTAGGGAATTCTTGTTATTGTGTAAATGTATTTCTGTCAATTTAATGGTAAATGTTTGATAGTTAAAAAACCATAACTTTACCATACTCACTCAACATAGTAAAAATTATTAATTTATTTCGCTTACAATACTAAGTCAAAAATACTAACATAATATTACTTGGTTTTCATCAGCTTCTTCTATTTCACATATGTATTTTAATAGGAAATGCAATAAAAATTATTGCACTGTGATCACACTGTAGTGCAGTATAAACTTCTTTTTCTACCTTTATTGTTACTTATAAAAAAAATCTGATTTTTTTTAATACTTGGCATCCATAAAACATTTTCTTATCTCTATATTAATAAAGTAACGGTTATATTATAAAAATATGAGGGAAAATGTTTTCGTCCCAAACGAAAAAATGTAAAAATTAACTGATATTTAAAGGAAAAGCAACAAAAACATGGATAAACATTTTAGTATTTTATGTATAAAACATATTTCACAAAATTTAAAGTAATTAGATTCCGAGGTCAAAATGCCCAGGCACTCCACTAATAGCATGTTTGTGTTTTTATCATCAGGCAAAAACTAGATAAAATTTCAAAGAACTGAAGTTAGCCACCCTTTAACTTTTAATAAAAAAATTATGTTGTTGATGTTATCAAAACTTTTGAATATCATAGTTAAGTAGACCTTCAGAGGTAAGTAAACCTTTGTCGCCCGTGCCAAGACGTGTATTAATAAAAGCAATGAATTCGACCTCGAGCCGTCTTGCGCTGAGAAACACGGCATTACGTGAGTAAAATTGCAAATAAAGTAAATTAAACTCTGACCAACTCACTCTCTATTTGTTTAATTCATGTTAAGAAAATTTTGTGAGATAAATCCAAAGAATGCGTTACAAACTAAATGTTTTCTAAATATGTAAAACAAATTTTTAATCATATGTGATTTGACATTTTGAATATATTATTTCTTTATTTACGCTACGTTTATTCTGTAAATGTTGGAAATTCCGAAATTGAAAAATGCTTTAAAATTCGGAAAAATAACAGCTAGTTGTGATCAAGTAATAAATTAAACATTCAATCATTTTCATGAGTACAAATTTATAAATAATAATTCACAATGGATCTGCTGTCACGCATAAACATTATAATTTAATAAAATTGAAAACATAATATGACGATCCGACTTATTAAAAGCAGACCTGGTTTAAATTAATAAATTTACGCTGTTCATAAAAGTCCTGTAGTTTGCGATGGGAGAGTTAAATGCATGGAAAACTAAAGGGGAGAACATTTGTAAAGGATGAAAAGAAAGCGGACCCCTTGAACCATGAATAATGAGATTAAAACGTCGAAGGTCCTCTTTTATGTCTAGTTTTATTATAAATTTCAATTCACCTACTTTTTAAATATTCGCAACTATAAAAGTCTATTTAAATACAAAATAAGAAAGGTAGACGTGTAGCATGGACAACAATCAATCGCAGAAGGCATTGTAGAAGTGATGCCTTGAAATATAAATCATTATAATATCATGGTATATATAATAGTATAAATATACATCAGGTTTTATGTTTCTTTTTAATTTCAGCGGAGAAAAACGTCTGTACACGTAGTGTATTTATACGTACAATATCGAACTTTTGTGTGTGATATATAAATACTAATAGAAATGAATAAAACATAAGTTATAATAAAATATAATAATATAGCGGCGTTGCTTATTAATCGAATTGCAGCACTGACACTTCCTGAATACATCGTGCCGGCTCGCGTATATTTGTTGAAGATCACATTTCGCACATGCAGTAATTACATCTCATTACTTTCGATATTAAATACAATATTTAAAAAATATGTAGAAAAATTATGTTTAAGAAAACAAGTGTGAATTAATTTACACTATCAGTAAAATAAACGTATTCATTTGTCCATGTATGCAAGATTTATTGAAATTTTTGATTTAAAGTTCTATGCATCCATAATAACAGTTTGATTTTGCAATAATAATTTAAAATTTTAAATCAATAATAATTAAGATGTTTGTAACGATTCGAATGTAAACTTTGATGAAACAAAACGTTGTTCATTATTAAAAAAGAATGTATTCCTAATTTCAATGAATAAGTGGCTGTGTAAGAAATGTAGCAAGTTCTTTTCTTTTGATTTTTATTAAATTAAATTAACAATTTGCATGTGGTAGAGCCACACTGTCAAGAATGGCATATTATTTGTTTGAAGCGCGAATGGGCCGGCTCGCTCGGAGAAATACCATACTCCCGCAGAAAACCGGCGTCTGAGTGGTAGCCTAGCTACTGTACTTCGTCCGGTAAGCGATTGAGTTCCGAAGGCCTCTTTCCCCTCCACCCCCTCCCATAATAACACTTTTCTTAAAGGTCGGCAACGCTTCCTTAGACATCCGCGCTGCCTATGGCGCTGCAGATGTCTATGAGCGGCCTTGATTGCTTTCCATCAGGTAACACGCCTGCTCGTTCGCCTTCCTAGCACATAAAAAACATAGAGTTTAAAGTATATCGAATTATTTTTACTGTCTACAACAAGGATGCATATTAAAATGCTTTAGTATGCGCAATACGATTTGTTACTTTCATTATGTCTGCTACAAAAACTGGTTTTTGTTAAATATATTTTTTTACTTATTTATATAAAGTGTAAATCACCAGAAAAAATTCATGAATAAAACATCCAATGATTATGATCTGTTTATTGTATTATTTTTTTTCTTCAAAAGTAATGAAAAACAACGACTATGAATAACATTCCCCTTCTAACGGTGCACAAAACAACATTCGGAACATATTTCCGTTTCCGTAGCTATCAGCAATTCCATCATATTAGGCGGGAAAGCACTTTTATTATTTTCTTACATTTTTTGCATGGAGATTTCGATCATGGAAAATATAGCGTGCTCGACAATGCTCTACTAAGAATATTTGCATGTTTTGAAGTAATTGAATTCGAAATTTAATTGCGTCTCCCATCTTCGTTTCACAACCATTACTATTAACCTAATTTTGTAGATAGGCTATATATCGCAATTTTCTGCAGTTTTAGTTAAACTCACGAAAAATAATTTTTTTAATCTGCATTCCTTAAATTTGAATATAGACATTATAATGCATATTGCAATATTGATTGAATATTTGTAGACAGAGAATATATATATTTTTATTCATTCAACATAGGTATATATGTCTAAGATGATGATATATGTACTTACATAATCGGCTCAATATGACCAAATCAAATTGGATGTAATTCGAAATATTTTAGACGTCTAAGATCCCTTTTTAGAAATATGATTACAATTTTTTTTAAATGCCCTTTTCTCATTATCGAGTTAATTGAGTAGTGAGACAATTATTTTTATTATTTTAATGTAGTATTATGAGGTAATGACTGATATCACAATTTCACTTTTGATCTTCTAGTTTTCCAACCATTTTCTTTTGAAATAACATTAAGACTGTTGTGTCGTAAAAACTTTGTTATGAATAAAACATGTCATCAATACATAGAAGTTTTTAAAATTAATCGATAATCCTACTTTGATCGGCTTATAATGGAATCATCACAAATCTGGTAGGTGCCTTTATCAATAAATGTCACTTTTCCTGAACACATTATTTGTTTTATTCAATACCAAACCGATAAGCGCTTCCAAATTAAAAGTGAGTACCACACTTTTGCAAGCGAGGACATATAATTGAAGTGAACAACCATTTACAATAGAATTCGAAAAAAAAATCGATTCTGCAGTCTGAAAAACAACCGTTGATTAAAGCAAGCGCAAATTTTTAATAGGCGCTCTAATATCATTATCGCAGCCCATAACAAATACTCTAATTTAGTAACTTCTATTTTCATTTTATATATTTATTTATGCTCTTTTTTACACAGAAACATATAATGACATCAAGAACTGCTGAATTGTTGACAAACTATTTTTTGATCTTTTTCTTTTATTCTTCGTTTTTGATTTAAGCTATAACATTATAATTAAACCATTTTATTATCTTGTATTTCACTTACAACTTTTTTTCATATCAGCATTGATTATCTACCAAATAAAAACTTATTTAATGCCGCAAAGAATCGGGCATATTTTTTACAGCCTATGTATATGTGTCCCTAACATAACTGTTAACGATGCATGCTGCGAACTGCGCGGAGTCTCGTCATTTCTAAAAGAATAGACATTGTCATGCGCCATGCTTATCAAAATCAGATTGACGGAAAAGTCAGACTCGGAATAAAGACTCGTATTCCATTGATCCTGAAAATGATAACTTAGCCACTGAACTAATAAGGTCGTATACAAATTTATTTCCAACAGATATATAAGATATAAAATAATGTAAAACTGAATCACTCTTTCTTTTTTTCTACATCTCTTCCCTTTAATCGTTCCTTTCCGCCATCTTGTATCATAACTCATCTTTCTCACACAGGCAAAGTGTTTACAGTGCTCTAGTATTGCAGTGTTATAGGCGACGGTGCTAATTTAGAAAGCTTAAAATCCAGTAATTTTTATGCTCATTTTAGTCTTGAACGTGTAGTGTGGGTGCCCACATTTAAGGCATTTTATAATATATCCCACGCCTACGACGCATGAGATACTGTCTTAAATATAATACATATATCGGTTTAACCAACATGAACTTCTTAAATTGAATATTATATTATAACAAACGCCTAAATAACATTTAAACTCTTAAAAAATTGTATAAAAACTACTTAAATATCACGAAAATAACCATTAAACAAAACGCAAATGTACATGTAGGTATATACTTCAAACTCTTTATTAACGATGATCTAATCCCTGTACAAAGGACGAGTGATTCGTCCGTAACTCATTTTTGTACACGTTTAAATGTTTACGTTTTAGTTGAAATACTAGCTGCCAAATACGTGTTCGCGTGACTCAGAAATATATAAAAACGCAATAGATTTAAAACAATTAACTTATAAACCTGCCATTAAAACACTTATCATATGACTAAACCGATAAGATTTGTAACATTAGAGCTAAATATAATATATAAAAATCTAACTTTTGTTCGACTATGCAAGTTTCCTAGCCATGTTTTTTTATCGTATAGCGTGCTTGAAATAGTGTAGTATATGTTACTTTGAAAATAGGCATAAGGGCTCGAATTTCGTATGTAGTCGCAAGCTGTGCTTTATTTCCGTGGGGGTCGGGTGATGGCAAATTTTCTGCTCGCAAAGTGAAAGTTATAACTGAGCCATCCACCATGCCACTCTGCACGTTGCACACTGTATTGGTTCTTTATGTATTCGAATTTGTTTGAGTTTTTAATATAACAATGATAAAAAGGGTATTGTGTACTTGCAGAGGAAATAAATCTGTTTGTCTATCATACATTAACCTAAAATGTTCATATGTAGTCGATTCTTTCGTCAAACATGTTTAATTGTCATTATAACGTGTACCAGCATGTTATGTGTATGCTAAGGGTTGCTTTTAACATCGTTGCTGATTTATAAAGTTTAGAAATACGTGACGTACTCTTGGGGTTTATAATTTGGGTTATTACTCCATGCATTTTTTTTTTCACATCATTACAGGTAAATACAAGTTCTTCTACTAGAAATTATGGCTATTAAAATATTATTTACAACTTCACACTATTATTATCAAAGATCATTTTTAAATAATATTGTTACGAACCATATTTTGAAGTTATTTGAAAACTCGTTATGAAATAAAACGTATTATTAATATTGTTCTGAAGCATATTTTGACGCTATTCCTCCTTACATTTAATTTTTACGTTTTGCATATTTAATTAAATAAATCAAAATATCAAATCGTTATTTATTTGCTATTTGAATCTAAATGAAACAAAACAAAAAACCTTTTTTTCATCTATAATGTGGTATATTTTTTGAAAGTACTTATGTTATCACAAAATTAAATTATATTTACAAAACAATTAAAACAATAATGTGCTATAAAAGATAAGACTCAAAAGAGCAATTTATAATATTTAAATAAACACTGGCAATATCTCAAGTCACTTAGAAATCCTAAGATTAACATGAAATCATATAATATAGCAAGATCGGCTTTGACACTATAAATAGTACTTTTTTTCATGTTCAGACCAGTAGTACAAAAACTGAAGAGAGAAAAATATTTTACTTTTCGTATAAAAAATGCAGTTAAATTTATTTTTTATTCAATTTAGAATATGATTACAAATTATATCAATAATTTGGCTGTGTTTCTAACAGAAACACTCTATAACATCTTTAAGAAATAATTTGGACGATTGTTATGTTTCATTACACACCTAGGAACTTTTATTTTCCTGTATTTCATAATAAATTGAAATATAAGCGACATACCTAATACGTATATTATATAGTGACAAATCGTACAATAATATTGATGCGCTACACAAGTTTGTTCAAAAAGTTCACGCAATAGTCGTGACTGCAAATCGATGGCATCATTCTGACTCACTGCTCAATTCATTCTCGATATGGCATTTCACGCCCCGATTGCGTGTGTTTACATGCTGACAGTTCCCAGACTCATTTCGCAATCATTCAACGTTCGGAGCTGACCAGACATCATAAATTAGTCTTTAAAGTCTACCAAAAAAAGCCATAAATGTCCTTGTCAACTTGTAGATTTTTAAAATAAAATGAGACGCTTTTAATCCAGATTAAAAATGGTAGGTGACGATGTACTTAAAGCACATTACATTAAAAATCACTTTACATTTTAACCCACTTGAAAAAGACTCTTTTGAGAGCAGACATTTCGTATGTCTTTACAAAATTTGTTCTGATTTCCCAGAAGACTAATAATATCTTTGAGAGCTATTTTTAGTCTTAATATTGTTGCAAAATTTGTAGGGACTAACTAATTTTAAATTACTTCATTTCAATTTATCTAAATACAACGTTAAATTTATATCGGCAAAAAATATTTCAGCTTTCAATTGGACAACTCTGCAACCATTTATATTGTTTTTATTCTATAATATACTCAATGCGCGTATTGTTAAGTATGTAGTTCTGTTTCAACATTAACGCGTATATTTGTAGTTATAGAGTTAAGAGCTAGTCGGGCCCGTACGACGACCTCATCGCGACGCCATTGTGACTGCGACCGGTGCTCATGTAATATGAACGCATTGCCTGAAAGAACGTCCATCCCCTTACTCGTTTTCACCGCTGTACTTGTCCCTAGCACCCTAAAAACAAGCCAAATGTCGCTTTATATTGACGTTTGGTTAAATTTTGGCGCGACAAAGAACAGCGACTACATTTGATTTTATTTCTCACATGTAATCATGCTGAAAAACCTGTTCTCATTGTACAAAGTTCCCATGGAACGGTCAATTACTCATTGTGTACGTGACTTTCAAACTCGATATTTGACAACAAAAAATTGTTTATGAACTGGATACCTAGTTGTCATACTTTTAATGCATGTCATCTGAGTATTTATTGAAACAATTGTTTTTGACATTTATAGTTATTATCAAACACTCACTTAAAAATAGATAGAAAAGATACTACTGTTTTTTTAATGTAAAATGAATAGGCACCCCATTTCTTCCCATAGACACAAATATGGGAGCAAATACCTGGAGATGGAAAACAATGCGCTATCCTAAATTCGCCCGCCAAGCAGGGCGATTACAGCGGCAGCTTTTCATTTTGAGAGCGGCCAGTATCCAGCAGAGTGTTACGACTATATTAAATGAACTAAAATAAAAAAATATATTTCTTTTACATTTCAAGATTTTGAATAGTATGAGCTTATGATTCATCATCATTGGGGGCCATCCATATATTGCGTCACACATTAAGGAGTGAGAGACACGAAAAGACTCATTCTTTGGCCCATTTTATTTCATTTCAAACTTTATGGTACCACCTGCATAAATTTAAAGTGCTAAATCTCTAAACTCCACGTGTGACAAACGGTGAAGGGGGCCTCAAAATCCCCCCCCCCCCCCCCTATTAATACAACCGTAATAATGCACTAAGAAACATAGGCTTCCTACACAAGTGCGCGATCTGCCTCTTGCCCAATGATTGTATACAATTAATATAAGAAACGTAAGATGCGTATAAATATTAATTTATTATATTTTTGGTTAATTTTAACTAGGGAATTTTTAACAAGGACTTGCAGGGATCTACTTCATCCATTTGTAGGCTAATAAATGATCAAAGGAAACATTGTTAATGGTAAGTTAAATATTCAGGGAGTCCAAAGCTAGGCTCTTATTATCACAAAGCATAAGATGCACAAATGGTTATGACCTGCGTTGCCTAGTCATTATGCTTTATGCAAATTTAAAATGCTTTTCTACACGCAGTGTCCACGCGTGATAAAAATATTGCACCCTCCCCCTTTACACAGAAAAGTCTATTGTCTTGGTAACTAAAGATTTGAACATATGAAGTAAACTGGATATGCTCTTGAAGATGAAAATAATATTGCAACTACGATGTAGTTCAAAACCCACATTTCAATGATATTTTCATCAATCCAGTTTTTTTAATCATTATAAAGTAAGTATAGCGTGATTTTTATTTGCTATAGTTAGATCAGTAGATTAGTTGTCAATGGTACTATAATGTTGATGACAAAAGGAGGAATCCCAGAGGTGTCTGTCTACTACGCAGGAATACATATTTTTAAGTGCCATAATTGTATGTATACACAGAAAGTTGTCTCTCGTCCAACTCCTTTATCCAATGAAACATTTGTTATTTTAGTACGATTAGAGGCAACTCAGATGTCAACGTCTTTGCTAAGCAGTACATATAATATACATTCAGAGACTCAAAAAGCAATTTTATTGTTAAAAACACATTTTGGTTTGGACCCAGATTCAAATCCAGAATACTTCGTTTAAATCTAACCACTAAGCCTAGGTGGTCGTCATATACATTTCCCAGAAAACTATATTTTTAGGAACCCTTTATTTTTTTCACAATTTTATTTGCCTTCTTATTGGATATAACTTAGGTATTACGATATTTATTACATAAAATATTTTCAAATCTTTCATTCCATAAAAATAACTATATATGATTAAACATGCTGTAGTTCACCTATCATCTTCAAACTGCCGAGCTTTCTTTAATGGAAGCAAGATGAAAACGTAAGAAGTAGACAGGCGAGTCAAGAGGAGAGTTGCCGAATTTTAAATGAACCGTAATGTCTCGTAGCGTCTCGAATTTAAGACATTTTACAGAAAATAAGACACTCCGTGACTTCATTAGATTCTATTTCTTTTTTCCTAAATTAAATATCTTATTTTAATTAAATCTCCGATCTGTCGCTTTCTTTCGTAACTGTATATAATAGGTAACTGTATATAACGCCAAATTAAGGTTGATATTTATTAACACTACTAAATTATAATTAAAAAAATACACATATTATCCAAAAAATAAAGTTTTTATAATATTATTGTTTTATAATAAATAACAGAATATATGAATAGTACATGAAACAGACCAGAAAAAACAAGATATATACCTTTCTTAATAAATATGCAAAGAAACAAACCGGCGAATGTAAATAGGTATAAACTCAAAACGCCAAAACAGAGGACTCACCCATACTGGTAAGGAAACTTTTAACAAGATAGGTGAAAAGTGCGATAAAATGCTGTGACATGTATCACAGCGGGCAATCAACACAATGCATATTCCCAAGGTAAACAAAGATTACGTAAACGCAAACCCACGCACACACGACACCCGATCGATTCTCAAAGTTTTGAATACGCCCACTTATAATTTTACAGGATCAACGACTAAACTCACTCGAATAGCGCTTCCAAACACCGCATCCAAAGCACTACGATGTAATAGTCTCCTGTGCCCTTGAAGTCGTACAGGTTATGTTATCGATAAAGCACAACACGCGCACTGACAGTTCGGACAAACAATCACAGTAAAAGTTTAGAGCCGGTTCAGACACTATATAATGAATGTAGTTGCGAACTACATACTATTTTAATTCAATAACTGGTCCTTTGCGTGCTTCAAAAGTGCAATGCGTTATAAATATTATCAAACCGGTCGCGGCGTCCAACGCGATACGACATAAAGTTCTCGCGGCTACAATGTGACTAGAGTGCGAAGATGCCAGCAGCCGAATGGTGAGTTTGTAGTCCCCTCACCTCCGCTGCGAATGACGCCGCGCGGCCTGGCACCCCGTGCGCGCGCCGAGACACGCACATGATATCAAACAAAACCGACGCGATATCACTTTATTTATGAAAATATTTTGTTTTTCCTCTTCAAGCTTTACAATTATCTCATACATGCAACTCCATAAGAGAAATTAAGCCATAAAGTAAATAATTTAAAGTTGTTAGCTATTTAATTGTTTTAAAATGAATGAGTACAAACGAAATCAATGAATATGAAATCAAAAATAATATAATGTGATGGGTTTGAAGTTGTGTTTATCTTCTTTATGGCAGAGCTAGGCAAACTTACAAGCTGATTACTTGATGGTAAGTTACAAATAATAAGAACTGCAGACGTGCTGCCTACATGAGGTTAAGATGTGAATAATAGGAGGTGAACAGGGATGTAATGGATGAGCGAAATATAGAAAGGCTTACCATCTACCATCTAGCCCTCTTTTCAGACTATCTTTGCCATCTAACGTAATGTTTCGCTGCCTATTTTTAATGAACATAATTGACAAACATACAAAACATCCATTAAACCCTTTTGGGTTTTGTTGGACCCAAATACCTTGACCACACTTTACTTACTTTAATAAAAATAAACTTAGAAGTACTATAATTAATTTATCAACATATATAAAAGAGCGTAAAGTAAAAAGAAAACAATTCCTCAATATATGATACATTTGTACATGTAGTTTATATGAGGGTTTGTCTAAATTTCAAAAAATATAAGATTTCCTTAGAAAATATAAGATTATTTATTCTCAACGGAGAATGGAGTCTACATGCTGTTCCATACTACTATTATGTTTTTGTTTACTTTCCTATTTACTCATTTTGTAAATTATCTTACACATTTTACATAATAGCTTGCCTTTGTCAAAAAACATTCTCTATATAATAATACATACGTTTTCGACAGCGCTTGGCTATTCTTAGTCTATTGTACTCTCGACTCATAGTCCCATAACTAGGATTTCTTATTTCGTGTGCCAATATAAAGACAAAATGACAAGGACAAACACTCAGACTCTAAACTACAAATATTTATCTCAAATTGGGAATCGAATCCATGGCTCTCGACTCAGAAAGTGACCACTTTCCTACTGTGCCATTTGACTGTGTCGGTGATTTTAATCATATAGAATCTTAGTGGGTCACTTTACGAACCCTAATTTTTAGTTCAGTTAATAGGTAATAAACGTTTCAGTTGCTAAAGTCAGCTCGATAACTAAAGAGATAAGGCATTTCATAAAATAACTGGTTGAAACAACGACTTTAAGGTAGCCCGCGAGCTTAAGCTCTTCCCCTGCCCTTCTTCCAAGAAAACCGCCGTTCTTCAAGTTTGCCGCTTCTAATCGTTAAAATCTTTAGGTGTATTTTTGGTAAATGTACTCGATTTTGAAAATAAATTGCCAGTTTTATTGACTCTGTATTCAACCTGAGTTATGAATTTGTTTCTTTGTCTTTTATGCCATATAACAGTTTTGAAAACATATTTTAAAGTTTCTTAGCTTATCGGGAGTTATATTGAAATATAAATAATACTGAATTTAGGAATGATTCATTATATAATATACTTTTATATATATATATATATATATATATATATATATACATATATTATTCAAAATTTAAAAAAATTTCAAATATAAATTAAGTACTTTGTAATATATTATATAACCGAAGGCAACTAAAATATGTAAGCACATGTATTTCATTTTATGACGGTTATTTCTTATAGGGAAAGAATTTATATAAAAATATATTACCGACTTAACTGTCATAACTGATTGTGAAAGGTGATAACTCTTCCTGATGTTATTATTTCGTTTCTCTAAAGCTATTATAACAACTCCATTATTCAAGTGTCACTAGAAGGAAGTAGGTTACATTTATCATGAAATATTCGTGACATCTTTTTATTGTTCCATACGTCATCTTCCATAAATTAAAGTAAAATGAGATAATGAATTGAATATTAAAAAGTAGGATTCATTATAATCGTCACGGTCTGGTTAAACGCTTTTTCTTTCATCTTATTACCTTAAAACAACAAGGATAGAAAATTTCATTTCTACAAAAACTGCCGATTACATTGTCCCAAACCTTGTAGGTAGGTTATCTATCTGTACATATTTTTATATATATATATATATATATATATATATATATATATATATACAAATTCATAAACATAAACATGTATGCCACTGGTGCAATACCAAGCCAAGATTCAAATGACAATACGTAAATAAACGAAGAAATAAACCAGATAGTTAAAATGTAAATTTTATATCCTAATCACAATACCAAATAAATATTTACTTCTCTTCTTAATAGATAGAAATATATGTCTACAGATTAAAATTATCTCCTTCATAAATATACATATATTGTCAGTAAAAAGAAATTCATTAAAAGAAGTTTTTTGTCAGTTATTAATGTCAAAAAACTCCTGTTGTATAAATGTTAAAACAATTACCGTATATTTTAGGTTATTACTAATAAAATATACAATTTAAACGATACAAGACATAAATTTGTACGAGAAGTGCTTCCGTTAATACCAATTTCTGATGCGTGCCGAACTCAGCTCATCAGCGGTCCATTTCCTGTTCAGACGAGGCTCAGACAGCCCGCCTTTACTCAATACCAACGAACGTACTTCAACCCTTGTATTATGTACATATGTAAATGCAGGCCTTTTTGTCACTTCTCTTTTGGGGCACGCTAATTCTCGATATATTTGTACGGTGACAGACTAGACTCAACTTGTGGGATTCTCGTATAAGGCGACGTGGTAACTGTTCAGTAAAGATAGATTTAGATTTTGTATTTGGATAATTTTGACCTATTGAAAAAAATCCAAAAATTTTTGTAAAGGTTACCAAAATTGATTTTTTTTTTTCAATTTTTCAGTTTTTATGACAATTTTTACGAAATTCCTTTTGACAAAAAAAGCCCTGTGTATATGTATAAGATATCTGTAGTTCATGTTCGTACTACTCTATAAGTTTGCCTTTCTTATTTTATTATTATATTTTTTACGCAAATTTTACCCCAGGATTTTTGTGTATTCACTTCATCAAATAGTTTCATCCCAACAATCTGGATGAGTGGCGATCCATTACGTTTTTCCCGAATTTTCTCTTCATGCATAACCACTTCGGGACTACTAAGTTTTAGCAGTATTTCCAAATCGATTGGAACATGTAGGTTGTTTTTTGATGGTTTATGAAAAAACAAGCTTGATTGTTTTCCTATTAAATAAAAAAGTTAAAGTTGTTGAAGTAGTATTTGTTTATCACATTACCATGTATATTTTGAACAAATTTATTAAAAACGTGACATTTCCATAAAATTTATATATGAATCGAGACGTCAACATGAAATACGCAAGGGCGTTACATGATTGCACATGAAATATTTGAGCATAGGTAGACATATATGCGCGTAAGTGAAACGCAGACTGTTTATATTCGCTGCACGGAAATAAGTTGTTTTTAAACTGTTGTTGGTTGCATTGTGAGCGCACGACTCTCATTCATCTTAAGCCTTTTCAGACGCTAAGCTTAATTCTCACCGAGACGAGTACGGCGCGCCGCTGTGGGAGACATAAAAACGCTCATTTGCATTGGTACTCCCGCCGCGGACCCGGTATTTATCCAGTGGTATCCTACCGTATAATAAGAGAACACCACTTTGACTGGCCGCTGAGTCAATATAAAATAATCCTTTGAAAAAAATTAAGGAATCTCTTTAGATTAGAGAGTACTGGTAATTAGCTAGAGTACATTAAACCCACGAAACGATAAATTATATATTAATAACGGAACGTTTTCTACTTGTACTACAGTAAACGTATGCTTACTGATTAATTTCTGCCAATATTGAGACTAATACGCACTTCACGCAAACGGTCTCAACAAGTTGGCGCCACACCTCACAATGCATGGAGGTTCTTCGTGATTTCTTCCAAATTAATAAGCCGTTTCGGCGACAACCCCTGGCCACCCTGGTCGCTGGATCTCACCCCTATGACCTTTTTTCTGTGGGGGTACCTTAAAAGTAAACAAACCCGACCACCATCTCCGCGCTAAAAAAATATCATCCGCGAGGTTAACGGCATCCTGACGACACTACTTTTGCGAGTGGCACAAAATACTGTGGCCAGATTTCAATAGTCTGCCCGACATTTAAACGATATAATTTTTTAAAACTTATCCCGCACTTGTCTTCTTCGTAAAAGTTATTGAATTTTATTTACATATTGATTACCCAATTCTGTTACCGGACATATTGTAACAAACAGTGCCTTTGTACTAATATTTCTTTTAAAGTTTTTTTTCTATGTGTACGTTAATATATAAAAGTAAAAGGAATAAGATTTTATTTGTAGCAACACTGAATTTGCTCAATATAAGTAAACATAAACTTAATATCTCTGTTGGGCGCCTCGTTTCATTAATCAGAAACGTTGTGTAAAGCTCGAGAAGAGAGCTGTGATAAGTAGAAGTTATCTTTATCGGAAAATATATTCTCTTATTTGAATGACTGCTATATAACAAAATATAATAAATATGAACTACACATTTTGTGATGGTGAATATATTAATAGTAACTTATATTCAAACATTTTATTCCTTATCTTGATCTAAGGATGATTGTACCGCAATGATTGTACATCATGTGACCTTCGTAAACTTGTCTGATATTCAACCAGATGCATGCAGACGAGCTCCCCTTTAAAATCCAAAGATAAAATCGTATCTACTGAATTCCATAAAGGTAAACACAAACACATGCCAAGACGAATAAAAAACTTTAAGACTATTTTTAGTTTCAAAATGGATAATAAATTCAAACCTTTAAATCAAATGAATCATAATTGTATTACGTGTAAAATTC
Source organism: Baronia brevicornis (assembly GCA_031353405.1). Lineage (NCBI taxonomy): Eukaryota > Metazoa > Arthropoda > Insecta > Lepidoptera > Papilionidae > Baronia > Baronia brevicornis. The sequence goes on from JASFAT010002273.1 coordinate 339,961, forward strand.
CCGCTAGTGGAAATTTTACACGTAATACAATTATGATTCCGGAATTCCGGTTAGTGGTTTGCACTAACTGTATACTAGTAGCCGATGTCGAAGATTGGACTACGTGGCGCGTCGTGAATTATCAAAAATTACCAAAAAACGTCTAAGCGGTAGAGCAACGCTGCAGACGAATACTTTGTCAAGAATGGCATAATATTTGTCTGTAGCATGAATGGGCCGGCTCTCCCGGGAAAGTACCACACTCCCGCCGAAAACCGGCGTCTGAGTGGTAGCTTACTTACCGCGCTTCGTACGGTGAGCGGCCCAGTTCCGGAGGCCGAACACTCTACCCTCTCCTTTTACCCCCTCCCCCTCCCATTCCAACTACTCGTTTGCCTTCTTATCCCATAAAAAAACCGACATTGTTCATCCAGTCAGTAAACTGAAGTAGCAATCAGTCACGTTTGTCAGAGAACCGTCACCCGTTTCATTCAAGCATCGTCTACTCCTAGTAGACGATGCTTGAATGAAGACTGCGTCTTGGTAAACGTAATGTGAGAACTGTGAGACTGTTGATGATGACGATAATTATAGTCAAACATACAATTTTATAAAATTTTTTCCAAAAAAGTTTATTATACGTACATTACACAGTATTAGTATATGTAATGTACAAATGTATATGTATGTATATAATATATAATGTACATGTATGTATACTATAAGTGGAACTCTATATACGAAATAATCGTTAGATAATAAACAAGAATGATAAATAATAAACAAATGATAGTCTTAGAAATTTCAGCTAAATAATTAACATTGAGTAGTAGTAACCCTTTAGATTAAATTTTACAAAATTACGCCCGGTCCGTGAAGGAAAACGGTTAACATTCCAACTTTTGTTTTAAGACCGTTACGATAAAACGGTTTACAATGTTCCATGGTGGTTTTATTAATTTTGCTCGCAATAATGTTAATAGTTCTTGCTCGTGAAAACTTACGTTGATAATTGTTGTTTCTTCCGTCAATCTCCAGAAAATATTAAGGTACAACCACACAAATATAACAGAAAAACGTCGTCTTTATTTGTGTTGGCTTACGTGAACTGTGATGAACAAAGTTCAATTCCATCGGCAAAATTGCCCCACCTTCAGCTCAAGTTTTCATTTAATGGAGATTTTCTTTCATTTTAAGCATTCGCCTCGTAGCAGTGCCAATTTGAATGCAAACCTAGCAGAAAATATTTTTACGTTTATTTGCATTAAGAAAACTACAAAATTTCTGGTCAAATTAGTTTGCATTAAATATGTATTACAGAAAATTATTTTTTAATTTATAGTTTAGTATTTTAAAAACCACATGATTAATTTATAAACTATATCATTTACAACAAATATTACACATATTATAAATAAAAGGATAATATAAACTTAATATAAAAAGAAGAAAATTAATATCAATGCTACGGGTAAGACTTTTGTTTGTATATTATTTATACATGTATATTATTTATCGCATACTGATAAGTATGTGTTAAGAAGAATATTAGTCCATCGCTAGGGTACGTTTGCTACAATTGAAAACCTTACCTCCTCATGGTAAAAGACAGAGCGAGGAAAAGTGCGTTTTATCAACTGAGGTATAGACGAAAAATAGCATGTGCTCATGTCGCCTGTAGATTGCTTCAACGATTTATAATTGCATTATAGTGAACTAAAGTGGCTATCAACTTGGATATCAATATTTGATTCAATGCACATATTTTGTTTTTTGTATGCAGTTGGATTTCTGTGAGAATATAATTACTTCCCCCACTAAGCCACCTCATAAACTCAACTTTTTGAACAATATTTATCGGATTGCCACAAAAATTTGCCACATGGATTTGCGGGTATACTTTATACTCCAACTACTAGATAAAGGATATTAATATAAATCATTACAACAGTATCAACGCTCATATAAACATGTGTTTTTTCTTAAGGAATAGAAATGAAAACGAGGAGGCGTGTTACTTGATGGACAGCAATCAACGCCTCCCGTAGACATCCGCAGTGCCATAGGCGTTGCAGAAGCGTTGCCGACCTTAAGGCTTGTTTTTCGGAGGTTCAAATGTCGTGCCGGTTCGGAAACAGCACTAGAGGTAGTTGGTTCCACAGGATAGTGGTGTGTGGAAAGAAGTTTCGGGAGAAACGCACCATAGAAAAAAAGCAGTAAAGTTTAAACAGGAGACCAGAAACGTTAAGTTTTGTGTGGCGCCAACAGATATATGAATGTAAGTATTCGAAAGCTTTTATTGACGTCGTGACAGGTGACGAAAGCTGGCTCACTAAGAGAGTTTATATCGCTTCACGTTTTTAATATAAAATTAAACTATACTAGAGTGTAAATTGAAATAATAAACTTGATAATTGAATTTTTTATGTTATATAATTGGTTAGCAAGAAAGGACTTTCAGATGGCATTGATAAGTAGCTTTATGTTGGTTTTGTTATTCATTTATTAATGTTTGATTTTTCTCTTGGGATTTGGTAGCTTTGCCTTTAGGTTATTATAGAAATAAAATTGGAGTTTTTTTCGGTCAATTATAACATGCCAAATAAGGTGCCAAAATAAGCATTTTTTCAAATTACATACTTTTTTATATTGATATAATAAATGAACAATTTCGGAAACTTCTAAAATTTTTTATTTACAATATTATAATCACTGTAAAACCCATTGTTAGTATTCCCTCTTCACATTCAAGAGCCTATGATGACGATCAATGAGGTGTTTTGTCACGCAGCGCTTCTTAAAACGAAAACCTGGAGGACCACAGGTAGATTACTGATTAAATTTTTTTAGCACTCCAAAATTTGCTGGCTCCAGTTAATATACCTCCTGGATTATAAGTTTATTAGACATTTTGTAATATAAATATATAAAATGTTGTTATATTCCTTAATAATAAAAGTTATTGACGATTTATTGGCTAAATGGTGAAGTTACTACTTTCAGAGGCAATGGTTGCAACTATAATTCCCACATCAGGAATAAATATAATATATGTATTATATAACAAATATTTATAGCGAATCTTCCTTGAACAAGCCAATCCACCTCGAACAAGTATTGTGGGTTAATATTTGTTCCTCCAGAAATGATGAAGCCGCGTATTGAGCGGTGGGATATCTTATTATTATGTATGAAAAAATAAAACTACACGTTTGTTACAATACATTTCAAATAACCTAGTTAAATGTACATAATTTTAGTGGTAGAGCCACGCTGCAGACGAATACTTTGTCAAGAATGGCATATTATTTGTCTGTAGCGTGAATGGGCCGGCTCGCCCGGGGAAGTACCACACTCCCGCAGAAAACCGGCGTCTGAGTGGTAGCTTGTCTACCGCGCTTCGTACGGTGAGCGGTGTGAGTTCTGGAGGCCCAACACCCTCCCCTTCCCACTCCCACTCCCACTTCCATAATTTCACTTTCCTTTATGGTCGGCAACGCTTCCGCACTGCGTATGGCATTGCGAATGTCTATGGGCGGTGTTGGTTGCTTTCCATCAGGTGACACGCCTGCTCGTTTGCCTTCCTATGCCATAAAAAAAACATAAGTTTTTTTGAATGTTATATATTTCTTTAAGTTTGTATACGTACATTTTATTGATTATTACTTAATAATGAATGTAACGCATTGCAATTTGAGTTTCATTTGTTAACGATTTTAGAAAATTTATTTCCCCTTATGTACCAACTAAATTATAATATTGTATTTGCAAAATAACCTTTAAATTGTAAATAAAAAACATATGAACTGCAGTAATCAAATAATTCCGATCTAGTATTTATCGTCAGATATTCTAAAAATAAGTTTAACATAAATAATAAATAAGCTAGAACCTAAAAAAGCTCGTGGAAAAATATTCAAAAGTACTTCGTTTGTGAATTTAATGAAAAAACAGTGTCCGCTCCAACAGGGACTGTGCTCGGATCGCGGGATTTTGTTAATGCTGATCCCAAATGTCAATTAGACGTATCAAACACTGTCTTAATCTAACATCGCTAATATATTTATCAGATTTTATTTATAACTAAAAAGGTTTTATAAAAAGAGAACATCGATGTTTACTTTTTTTTAAAATTATTTCCTATGTGTGACACGCGTCTTATTATCCGTAAGAAATCCAACAACTATCATTTTATGAATTGGTGTGCATCTTGGGGAGGGGGTAAAATACCTTCTTGTTTAAAAAAATTGCAAATCTTTATTTACAACAATAGGAAATCAATTACCTATCAGATAGCACTTAGCTATCGTTTATAGAATTCATTACCTGGATAACTATTTAAATGGCCCAAATTTGAAAAAAGTTCATAAGTTAAAAGTTACCAGTTATTAAGAGTTCTATGAGCCTTGACTCTTCGACCTAAATACATACTCTATACTCATGCAACTTTATTATTACATATTTAACTGTATAACTATTTCATTATTGTTTCAGATGTTTAGAGTATTTTTTGTATGTTTTAGAGAATCAAAAGCAATACCAATGACTTGTAGTTGTTGTCTTGTCACTCCGTTAATATAACTAGCTTCTCAAAGGTGTGTCCTGTTTCGAGAATAATATCCAGTAAAAATATTTCTATTCACAAAAATATAACAAAAAATATTTTTATAAGTATTACAGAAAAAATATTCTGAAAATATTTAGACTAAATAGAAAACGTATACTTTAACACAGGTAATGAATATAATTTGGAGTTGAAAAATATAATAAACCTCACCTGAACGAGAATGTCAAGAAGATAAGAAACAGACGTTTATATTAATTGGCGTCTAAAATTAAAGTCGAAAATAATTATGCTGCTGCCACGTTCAACGTGAGTGCTTTAGACGGTAAAATGCAGGCCACCATTGAAGGGTCGACTGAAGTATTTAATTACCGAGATACGGCTCACATCGGTCGAGCCAAGCCTCATTGTGACTTTTCGCCTTTAATTTCGGACATTGGCGTCTTATTGAGGACCCCACTTTCCAAAGTTACAAAATTGCTTTGAAATGGATTCTTATATGCGTACATAGTCATGGCGTGTTTAATTAATGACTAAGGTCCACCGTTTGCTTTGTTATTTTTGCAGCAAATGATATTTTATAAAGAAGATTAACTGTAGCTAGAATTATTTTCAACCATTCAAACTAAGATAATAATAATTGTGCTAGGAAAGTGTAGTTCACATCAATAGTCTAATGAATTATACGAACGTTATAAGATCGTAAGCGCAATCCTTACTAACTAAGCTATTGCTAGATATAACATCTTTTAATGAATATAAAGTATGGGAAAATAATTATAAGTAACACAATTTAAAGATTTACACTACGATAATAAGCAAAATTTTTGCTGCAATGTATTGTAATTAGTTCATTTTCTTTAAACTGAAAGAAGCAAGACGAGGTGTCATCAGATGGAAAGCAATCAACGCCGCCAATAAACATCCGCAGTGCCATAGGCCTTGTAGAAGCGATTAAGAAATTATTTTCGACAACCTCAACACCTAAAGATTTTACTGCACCAAAAGTGCGGATTAGAATTAATATTTTATTAATAGTTTTTAATAAATAAACAAATTTCGTTTTGTATATTTGATTCCGATGCATGAATTCCCCCTTTCAGTGCTCATGAATTAGCGTTTGTTACGTTTTTAGTTGTATACATTTAAAATCAAAACATTCGTAGGTAGACGGTGACTGTACAACTTCGTAGAGAGGCTCTCGACGCGACCGCAAACTGACGCTTCTCGCCTGGAACGAACTCCACTAAACTTGTTTCCATCATTAAGGTGACTAACAACATTTATACAGCGCTTATACACAGTATTACCAACTATTATACACTGACTTGGTCTTATATTTACTAGCAGATACTATTTTCAATGATATTTCGAACATAATATGTTTACCGTTTTCAGTCATTAGTCACGGGATCGATTTCCGCGTCGCGATAAATGTATGTATTGCATACAGATATTTATTCTGCACCAACCACATCCATTAATTCTCCCGGAAGTCTGGGACGCTGTATCCAACAGTGGGATATACATAATACATTGGCTGTTGAAAAAAAATATCTTAATCGATATAAGCTCTCCTATTTCTCAAATAGCGGTAGACATGATATTATATGAATCGTGATAGAAATATTATACGTATTGTTATTATTGGTATTGGCGATATTATATTTATAGTTTAATAATATGGATTTGCCTTTTTTCTCCAGAATTTCTTTTTACGAATGGATTTATGAAATATGTTGTCTACTTAATTAATATATATGTTCAGTGAAGTAACAGTATAAAATAATATTTATTTGTATTTTAATTTTTTATAAAAGAGTTTGGTAAACGTTCAAGCGGGTCATCTGCAATACTAAGGGCATGGCAAATGTGTTGCCTGTCTAAGGAAAGGTATTGGATATTCACAATTTCCAAACACAGGTCTGCAGCGTTTCGGGGTAGTTATAGCCGTCGGGCTACGAAGTGTTGGAACGATATTTCACCCCTAATCCGTCTCCTGATTTCGATAAACACTTTTCGTTCACGTTATAAGAATATTTTACTGGACTAACAAAAGTTCTCCTTGGTTTTCATCCAACTACTTCGTAGTTTCCTTGTAGTGGTAATAAACTAACCTTGACTAACCGTTCTGTGGTTCTTTTTTATCATTATATTTATTTATTTGTTTGTGTTAAATATTATACATTATATCTGTGGCACCATATTAATATTGAGCTCCTATAGCTTTATTGCTGGAAATACCTAGATTTGTTTTGTATTTTTTGTGTAACGCACACTCTAACATGTGTTGACAGAATAACCAGTGCTCTAGTTAACCAACTGCAGCATTAAAACTGAGCTAAGGCATATTCTTTGACACATTAATGTTAAATTTAAGTTATTAAAAAAATTGTGTAGTACCTTACTCTAATTTTTAGACTAATTTTTATTTTGATTGTTACTTTGATGTTGTTTGTATTTTGCCTTGAATAAATAAGTTATCTATCTATCTATGATAATGGGAGGGGAAAAGGGTTAAGATAAGGCTAAGATAAGGCAGGAAGTATGATGAAATAAGAGGAGGAAGGCTTCCGGTTAACATCACTTACCGAACAAAGTGTAGTAGCAAACTACTACTACAACTCTACTACTACAATATTCAATAATAGTATGATACTTCCTCGAACAAGCAGATCCACTCATACTGCAAATAAAATTTGACCCATATTTTTTTTTAATTACAAAAAAATTCGCAGCATAACTACCACATACATTATTTATATCCTTCAGCATATTATTTCATACTTAATATAAGCAAGTGTAGGGCTCGGAGCGAATTAAGGAGAGTTCACACAAAAGCAAATGATGCCAAGTGGATAGATGTCAGGAATCACACCCTCGCTCGTTACCCTCTGAATACCGCGTAATTGAGATTTCTTTACAGTCGCTTCTTTATGAAATTACAACTCTTTCGTCGACCGTGATCAACGTAATTTAAAAATTATACAGTGTTTTTTATGGTGTTCCAAAGTGTTATTATCAAATAACTCCAAACAGATAATTTACCATCTGCATATATTGTATATTACCTTGCACTACTGACCCGAAGCTAATTTTATGATGTAGCTGAATCTGATAATGTAATTCATTGTTTGCTCCTAATACCTACACTAAGTTTCGAACTTTCTTCGTTGTGTAATTGACGTCTTCAACAAAATATTTGTAAATTTTGATTTTAATTTTATAATTTTTTTATTTAATTTTACATTATTCGCTCTCTGTTACTAAATTTAAAGTTTATTAATATTTTATACCATACTTATAGTAAAACCGTATTAATGGAGTCAGGCGTTACTTTGCGGAAATCCATCACTGTATGGACAGTCAAAAGTTTTACTTAGCTAAGATCCGCGACAAGCAAAACAATAACAGAAAATTAATAATGTGTGTTTTTCCGTTGGGTTTAGTGGATTTATTTGGAACTTAAACCAAAAACTTACCGAAAATCGGCCATCAACTCTCCACCCACCAACCACTATACACAACACCAAACACACATTATCACTTTTCCATCTTGTAAACGACACGTGTTTCGCCCCAACACGAGGCATCTTCAGGTATAGTAGACTCTACGGAAGACAACCGAAAAGTCTAGTCACTTTTCGGTTGTCTTACTGATAATGTGGGTTTGGTGTTGTGTATAGTGGTTGGTGGGTGGAGATAGAGTTATTGTTGTAAGAGTTATTGTTTTGCTTGTCGCGGATCTTAGCTAAGTAAAACTTTTGACTGTCCATACAGTAAAACCGTAAATATTGTAGTTTGTTGCATAATTATTATAACGTCTATATTAAAATTTGTGAGCATAGATCTCGGAAATATTTTACGTTCTTTTTTTCTTATTTTTCCTAAAGGTAATTTTTTTAACATTTGACAACCTAATTGGATCATTGACGAAGTTACCGCTTTCAAAGTCAATGGTCGCGATTTCACTTCCCGTCTGGTGTATATCTATGGCCTGAAAATCTGAAGATATTAAGTCTGTCTGCAAACCCTTTAATGGAGGATAAACCCTTTAATTTCACTCATCATTTCACACATTCCATATAAGAAAAATCTGTCTGTATTTTTTATATTTTGGTATATTTTTAACATTTTTATGAAGCATTGCAAAGATATTTTACGAGACAATAAATTCATCTTTTCTCTTTATTAAGCATTTTTTTTTAATTTATAATTATTTCGCTATCATACTTATAAGTAATTTTTGCAAAAGGTATAAAATTCCTAGAATGACGAAATAAGATTAATACTTTAAAAATTAACTTGTTAGTTTAGAAAAAGTGACCTTAGTTAACTTTTAATATATTATATTTGTGTTTTAGAAATTTTTTACTTGTTGTCGCTGAAGAATGGCTAATTTATTAATTTCTGTTAGCTATATAGAAAAAATCAGAAGGAAAAAGAGAAAGTCTCCAAAGGACTTAAATAATTCAATTTAAGGAAAAGATAGATATCGTGTCCAGAACTCAAGCTGACAATGATGTAACCCTACGTTGTAAATTATGTACCTATGTCTATTTTGGACAAAATTAATTAACCATTCCAGACTTATATGTTTTAAAATACGTTAATTCTTGCTTGACTGATCGGAACTAATGTAAACTGTATTTTCCCTGTGTCAAAATTGATGGCCGATTTTCGGTAAGTTTTTGGTTTAAGTTCCAAATAAATTCACTTCATCCAGCAGAAAAACACATTATTAATTTTCTGTTATTGTTTTGCTTGTTGCGGATCTTAGCTTAGTAAAATTTTTGACTGTCCACATAGTGATGGATTTCCGCAAAGTAACGCCTGACTCCATTAATAACCTTAAATTTGGATAAAACATAAATGCAAATAGTAAAACATAGTACAATTGCAAAATTCCTAAAAAGGACAAAAATATTTTAATAATAAATTAATCGCCAATTCTAAAAAGATGATTTCATTAATTTGTTTGTGTAGATTTTACCTATACAAAAATGTTAAGAAAGAACCAATGGATATTATCTTATGGTAAGCGAAGCTAAATAGGATTCCTATTACTACTCATAACAATACGAAAAGCTCAAACTACAAACTAAATGTAAGTAAAACTACAAGTAGATTAATTATTTCATGAAATTTAATCCCATTTATAGTTAATATTTTTAAACAGATAAAATCACATCTTTACGGCTTGTTTTGCTTAAAAAGAGACGAGCAGACGAGATTACACATGAGATTGCAAAAGGGGAAACAATGGCCGTATATTCAGAATGGCAACGACGTAGCCATATTTCGTGAAGCGTGCGTCCCGTCAGCGGCGTACTGGCCGACAAGAAAAATATAGGGCGGGGGCGCTCGCGTGGCACGGGGTCGACGACCCCCACGGCGTCACTGAATCGTATTCGCCTTCAAAAATCTAAACATACCTGAACACCACACCATCTTAGCTCCGACAACCATATTTACACCATCTAAAGATCCCTTTTTGTATATTAGAGACTACGACGTTCACATATAGCTTCGAATAATTCCCAAACAGAAAGTAACTATAAAGAAGTTTATTTTAAAGACGTCTGAAATAAAAGGGGGTTGTGGCAAACACAGCGAACTATAAATCTGTCTCTCGAGGCTTCTTGTAGTCAAAGTCATCAATTATTCAGTTGGACAGACGTGGCTCGCGTTGTATGACAAATGATCGATAACATTAAGAAAGTGAACGAGGTTAACTATAATAGCAAAATTGATTTTGTATGATTTTTGTCTTAAGCTATCTTCTTATTTTAAAGTCGAAACATAAGGCAGCAAAACAAATTGAATATGTGTATACTTGTATAATAAATAGGGTATGTTTTTTTATCCACTATGATACGAGAATTATTTAGTTCCAAACGTATTATTATATTATTATTATTCTACTAAAGAAACCGCCAATCCACGGTCTGCCGTGCCAATGGATGCGTGGCTAGGGGCGAGCCTAGTCGTAAACGTGCCGATCGTCCCGGGGTCGGGCTCCCCCGGGGACTATGGTGCCTTACCTCAGCATGCAGGGCTCTGCTGGGGCTGACCTCCATCCTCCCTTGCGGCTCGTGGGATTCACTAAAGACGAATTTAATATACCTAATTTGTCGAAAATGACGGCGACGTGGTTCGCCACCCGTCACGTCCTGATTCTCACGAGGGCGAAAAGCGACCAATGACGAGCCGTTTCGCTGCGATGAATGGCAGCGGATGGAGCTCTGTGGTCTCTGCCAACCCCTGCGGGGGATAGGCGTGAATATATAATAATAATAATAAAATAATAAATACTAAAGAAATACATCTATGTTTTCCTTTGCTATTCAACTTACTTTTTAGTGTATGTACAGATTTGCTAAAGCAGAATGTGTAAGCGACTTTTAAATTTTTGACGGCATGTAATTTTTTAACGACAATTAACTAAACAACTTAACATTACTAAAAATAAGTACGAACTTTTTTGGAAGAGAGGCAAGCGAGTAAGCAAGCAATCAAAGAATATCTACAGTAATAAGGACACACACAGCAAATTTGTTTCCTATTTTAGGGTAAGGATGTAAATAACGGTTTAGAACCATCATCATCATGAAGGCATTACAGCCGCGAGTACGCCGCGGTTGTAATGCCTTCATGATGATGATGGTTCTGCCGTGGCCTAGTTCAGTAAATTTTTCCAGTCACATCTTAATTTGGTTTGCCTTTACGTCGTCCTCGACGTCGGAGGGATTTAGAGGGAGGCGAAGAAGAAATTAAAGGAAGGGGGAGAAGAAAATAAAGTAAGAGGAAAGGAATTGGGCTGCCGGTTCCTTACACCCACTGTATGCGTATAACGCAGTATCACAATAAAATGCTACTAATCGAAGACGTTTCTTTTTAAAAAGCAAGTCTACAAAATAAAAATATCGAGTAACATACCACATACATAAGTATTATAGTATAATAGTATATTTACAATATTATATTTGCGAGAAGCCAAAACCTTGTAAAAGTATGTGATGAGTTCTGAGCCCAATGTGGAATTTAAGGTGTATTACCTAATAGTAAACAATTATTGCTGCCCTTAGTCTCCTGCAATAACAAGGAGACAGTGGATTTAGTATTACATTTCTATAAAATTTTAAATTTTTTAAACGAAATTTAAATTACATTATTCTCCTTCCTTTCAAGTAAGTATCGCCACTAAATATTTTTACTTATTACACATGTGACGATTCGTTTTTAAAACTTTAGGGACACTAGATATTAATTCACTACGCTTGCCGTAGCGAAAACAAAAACATGCAGGATAATTCCGATACGCGATTTGAACCTACCATTATCAGCGCCAAAACCGATTATTTCACCACAGAGCCAATTAGGTCGTGTATACATTAAGAGAACTATGTATTTGACACTTAACGCAATCTTCGGTTCCCAAAGCTGTCAAACTCTCTTAATTATTCCCCTGTAGTTTGGTGTCCTGTCTAACCCTTCACTCGGGAAAAGTTTGGCAGCTGTCACCGAAATTATGTTACGTTGGATAGATTATGGTCGGCTATCTCCTTCGACAAACAATTCGACAATAAAGTGCCCGACTTCTATGCAATCAACTGTCGGCTGCCGATAAAATCCGATAAGAACGCTGACGGCCCTCGCCGTGGAATTTTGACGAATAGGCTTTTAAATTATTAATGTCACTCAAATGTAAACGATTGTTGATTTAAGTACTTATGCTAAAGAAAACAGGAAAATTTAAGCTTATCAAATCTCTCCCAATTACGTTTATAAAATGTAACGTCCATTATATATGTGTAGAATGGACGTTAACCCATCACGTTTGTCCAAGGTGGATTTTCGGGATGCCCAGACTCAAAATAAATATTTTTTACATACACATCGCACATTTTTCTTTATTGTTGTTAAAAAATAACGTTGGAGAACTTTCTACAATGCAAATGATAAACTTTATTGAAGCAAAACGGTTGTGAAACCAAACACGCAAGTGATTTTATAAAGCTTTCTTTTGTGTATTTATTTTTGATGGTAAGACGTTTACTATGAACTTTGCATTGTGGACTTCTGTTAACGACAATAAAAATTCTGCAATGAGGTCTGTGGGGCTGAAAGATATCCATGGCAGCGAGGCAAAAACTAGTAGTAGTCTAAAGACTCCTCAAGTAAGGCCTCAGGTTTCACGATGAAATCGCTTTTAGAGAGGTATTGTTCAAATATTAATATCGATTGTATAGAAAATAACATAATGATTATGATGATGATGATGATGATGAGATGAAAATTTGTATTAAATGTCTGACGTTTAAAAATTAATTTTAAGCGCAATATATATTACATATTTGATAATATAGCTAGAATTCAATTTTCTGACGGGTAAAGAATAAAAAGTTTCCATTGTGTGAAACGAAATGAAGCGCAATATAACTTTGAAAGTCCTCTTTAATTACACTGTTCCGAACCAATTGATGTCTGACCTAAATCTGCATTTGAATAAGAACTCGCTTCAGTGTTCCGATAAGTTTAGCACAATCGCGTAGTTCAATCTTAATAATTTCAATCTCAGCTGAAATGTAAACAGGACTGCAGTGAGAATTAGAGAGGTGATTTGACAAAGTTTCCGTAGTTGGCTCGACGGCAGAGCGTTCTGTTGACACTAGATATCATCAGACATTCAACTTACACGTGAACTAGGACAAACATAAATTGAATTCACATTGAACAATAATGTATTCGCTCACAATTGCAAAGCAGTTATGAACACGGAATTTTCTTTAAGTTATATACACTCACATCTATTGCGTTTTCCTGTGTCTTGAATGCCGTTATAAGTACACAAATGATAACGACAAACATGCAAACTCAAACTACCCGTAAACCACACAAATATTGATCCTGATTTGGGGATCAAACCCACAACCCTTGGTTCAAAAAGCGAACACAATGCCATTTGAGTTGTCAAACACTTGAATATTTAATAAATCACTGAGATTTGGTTAAGAAGGTATACAATTTTTAATATGTATGGAGTAAAAAAATTGAAATATATTTGACGTCAACTTTGAATATATAAAAATAAACCATATTTTAAAACTGAAATTAATTTGCAAATGGCAAAACTAATCTTTTTTGCTTCATCCACACTCGTCACTTCCTTCATACAAGCCCGTTAGTTTAAGACAGAACCGAGATGGGAAAAATATCTATTTTATTAAATATTAATAATCTGTGTTTTAATTTCAAGATGTTTATTATGATCGCATCTAAAAACAAAATCTTAAGACCGGCAAAGCTTGTGCCATGCCAATGGTATTTCTGATGTCAATGGGCGCCGTTGATTGTTCATCATCAGTCGACACGCTTGCTCGTTTGTATATTTACAACATTATATTTGCGTTTGCCTTCCTATTTCATAAACAAAACTGAAGATCATTTTTTATTTCGGTTTAGTTTTCTCACGGTAGAATTGTTTTACTTAATATAGTTGTATTCCCAGTTAAGTTTCCTACATCCGTTCAAGTTTCCCGTTCAAGACACTTCAACTTTCTAACAGTTCAATAACCACATTACTTAAAAGGAAATCTATATATTCTTACTGCTTTTGGTTTCTTAGCATACTCTTGTTTGGAATTGATATATATGAATATTTATAAAATATATTCATATATATCAATTCCAAACAAGAGTATGCATATTTAGCATTATATTCGAGAGTTTCATTATGGGCCATGTGACTATGAAACTAATGTCTGGTATGACATAATACTAAAATGTATTATGAAAAGCACACTTTATAAAAATGTACAATAACTACCGTTAAGTTTATTAAATCTAAACTTGTTTATTGAATAGGAACTGGCCATTAAACAAAATAATGTAAAATGCTTCTATAAAAAACTCGCGCGCCGATTATATGAAAAGGTTGACCAACTTAAAAAACATTCAAACAGGCGCGAACAAAAACTTAACGATGTTTCATTATAATCGGATGAATTGTTTGTGAGTATTTTTATGTATAATCGAGTATTTAATAGTATTTACTTTTACGATTTTATGACAAACTATTACAACATAATAAAATGTTTGCTCTGGTTAATTAAATACATTAAATCTTCACACATAATTTTATCAAAGAGAATACAAAAGACGCTAGAGCGAGCACTGGATCCGTCAACTTGAAAACAATTATGAAACGTTTTTATAATTACATAGATTAGATAGAAATGCATAGGTATCATCACTGTCATCGGCATACAAAATAAAAGATTTCATCATTACATTTCCAGTATACTTGTTGATGTGTAACCATAACACCATAAAAACATCATCAACAATACAGTCGTAACAGTCTACCTCTGAACAAAATTGAAGGATGTTGCCTAAAACGCCATATTTGGGGGGTTGATTGTGCAAATGCAGATTTCTCAAGTATACGCTGCTAGCCGTCTACTAGTATTTGTACTTATAGTCGCTTTGTATGACACCTACGGGAATAAATGAGATGCCCTATTCTATATCGGGACCCACACAGCAAGGATAAATTATATATATAAACTTAAAGTTAACATTCGTGCAAAGAATTTTATTCCTATTTAAAATCATCACCAACTTTATTCAAGCCAATTTGTTCTTCTGCAAAATATAAATATAACTCAAATAATAATTACTGTAATAGAAACTTTCCTTTAATAAAGCTGGTGATTTATTTTTCATAATTTGGTAAAATAAAAATAATTGAAGTGAAGGTTGATTGTATTAGGTATTGCAATTGTTCTAAAAAAGAATAAAAAATTGTGGTTATTTTCATTATTAACGTGCTAACTGGCATATATAGACCTACTACTTTTTGCCCGCGGCTTCGTCCGCGTGGAATTCAGTATATCATGCGAAAACTATCGTATCATAATTGTTGTTTCGGGATAAAAAGCAGCACATTTTTGACCTCGGATCTTCAACATCTCCATGCCAAATTTCTATTAATGGAGTCAGGCGGCGTTTTCTGTTATTGTTTGCTTGTCACGGATCTTAGCTAAGTAAACTTTTGACTGTCCACATGCCAAATTTAATAAAAATTGGCTGAGCAGTGAAAGCGTAATAGACAGACTCGCAATTATAGATAATATTAATATGGACGCCCATGCGCGTCTCGTTATGAGTTTAAAAAAATTGTCAGTTTAAATAAACTATTATATATAAAAATATTTTCCATTTACTAAAATGAATTCATACAATTATTAAATGAATCAGTAAAATTGTCAGTTTAAATAAACTATTATATATAAAAATATTTTCCATTAACTAAAATGAATTCATACAATTATTAAATGAATCTATTTAATTGTGTAGACAATATATTGCTTAAATATCATTTTGCTTTACAAGTAATGAAATGAAATAAACAAACTTATTTCTATTATAAACCCAAATAGACTGATAAATGACTGAATTTACTTTATGAGATGCCTCTCAACACGACACACCGAAACAAATGTAAACAGCGCCTACGTATGATAATAGTTGCGCAAGTGAAGTACAACTCATCAGACTCATCTCCTTAAAGATTACAATATCACTAAGTAAATACTAAGCCAACCATATAAATTGCTCTACTAACAATTACTAGGCGTATCTTACGCAGTCTTTCACCCGATGTCACTGTTTCGCTAGAACTTTCGTTCGATTAGTTCCGATTCGGAAAGCGAAAGCGGAAGATTGAAACGATACGAGAATCTCGCTTTCGTACATATAAAAACGAATTCGTATTTATTACACAGCATAATGCTCGCGAACTTCAACAAACTTGTGCAATTTGTTTACTTGATTACACACAATACGATTTGATGGGATGTTGTAAAAATATACATATACATATAGTCATAAACGTCTTATACGTTCATACTATATTTTTATAATATACATGGTATATTTGCTACTCAAATCATGATATATTATTGAATATGGATCCGTACATTCGAAGATCCGGCAACATGAAGCTTCTGAAAGGTGCCTATGTCCAACAGGGGATTAAAGTCCAGGTGTTGATAATGTAAAAAATATAAATGCAAGCAGAAAAGTTTATTTTCGTAAATAATATAAATAAATGTACAAGGCAATTCGCAAAGACCTTGAGAGACACCAGCTTTTTTTAAATTGGTTTAACCGAAGATTTTTTAATGGCATAGATATGGCTTTCAGCTCACGCCTTGTTTCTTTAGGGTAAAAACATTGCTGTTATACCGAAATGTTGAAGCGTACTTGCGTACTAAATACTTGATTTAATCAAGTTACCTTTTGCTTCCATAAATTATTTTATGTAATAAGTGATTAATAGTGGTAGAGCCACGCTGCAGACGAATACTTTGTCAAGAATGGCAATATTTGTCTGTAGCATGAATGAGCCGGCTTTCCCTGAGAAGAACCACACTCCCGCAGAAAACTAACGTCTGACTGGTAGTTTATCAAGTTTACCTACCGCGCTTCGTACAGTGAGCGGCCGAGTTATGGAGGCCCAATACCCTTCCCCCCCCCTCCCTCTACCCCTCCCTCACTCTTCCCTTTACCCTCCCATTCCCAATCCTATAGTGACACTTTCCTTAAAAGTCGGCAACGCTTTCGCACTGTCTATGGCGCTGCGGAAGTGCGTGTTGGGAAATGGGCGGCGTTGATTGCAGGTGACACGCCTGCTCGTTTGCCTTCCTATCCCATAAAAATTCATATCTATCTAAGTTATTTAAGTCTAAGGTAATGAACGAAAAATACCTAATAATATTGACGGTATTGAATAACATGATCGTGTTTCGTAGCAGATAAACGGCTACAAAGAGCAAACCACGGGGTAACCTTGGTGATAATTTACCCGCGCCACGGGATCATCCGGATAAACGACGACGATAAATCTGCACCACCTTTACTGAACCTACATCACAAAGTAACACCTTTTATTTTCAGCGCTCAGCGCTCAGCTCAGCTCAGACAGCAAACACAGAAAAAAATTATATAAATGAACATTGGTACCGTTAAAATATAAATGTTAAATTGTAATGAATTGGTTATAAACTTATGTTTTATGAAATTTTTGAATGAACTATTCAATACTTTTATCTTACTATGGAATATGCGTGTGGAGCCTATGGTACGGAAATTAAAATTAGAATATTGTTTTGGTTTGTAATATAATTATTTTACTTATAAACGCTTTCAATAAATTTACTTTTTTGTATAGGAAGTCAAACGAGCAGGTGTGTCAGCTGATGGAAAATCAACGCCGCCCATAGATAACCGCAGCGCCATAGGCAGTGCGGAAGCGGAGAGGGAGGGGGGAGGGCCTCCTGAACTCAGCCGCTCACTGTACGAAGCGCGGTAGCTAAACTATCACTCAGACGCCGATTTTCTGTGGGAGTGTGGTACTTCCCCGGGCGAGCTGGCCCATACAGACAAATAATATGCCATTTTTGATAAAGTATTTGTCTGCAGCGTCGCTCTACCACTATCAAATCAATCAATATCTGAAAAGCAGCCATAACAAAGAAAACAAGATGCAATTTAAGTTCCTTTCCTAATATACAATCATAGATGAGAATAACATTGTGTGTAATACATTTATTTATAGATTATATTTTAATTATACCCATATGTATATATAATACATATCCTACCTCTGAAATGGGTAATTACATTCAATTGTTAGAGCTATTGTTGTAAGATGCTAAGATTATGATAGGTCCTCTACATTACTCAGAATCGCATATAACGCTAAATAAGTGAATTTCTTCCAGCATTATAACCATAAATGTAGTTTTATAATGTATCGAAGATGAAGAAGAAATTTCATTTTTTTAAATGTTTGATTTATAAATTAAATAAACTTAAAATATGTATTAAAATTACATTCTATTAACATAATTTATTTAAATTTATAAATATACAGTCTAAAGTATGTATGATCAAGAATTATATATTGGAGCGGTTGGTTACAAATGATGAGAATGATTCTGTGAATTATAAGATGCTAGAGTAGGGTTTAGAAATAGAATATATATTCCACCATTAATTTTAAATAATGTTGAGATCATTCTGGTTGTTCATGTCTTATTATGACAAGATCACATTCTACAAACATAATTTATTTAAAATTATAAATATACTGTCTAAAGTATGTATGATCAAAAATTATATTGGAACGAGTTAAGTCCATATGATGAGAATGATTCTGTGAATTATAAGATGTCAGAGTAGGGTTTAGAAAAAGAATATATATTCCACCATTCATTTTAAATAGTGTTGAGATAACCCTGGTTGTACATATTTAATTATGACAAGGTCATCACTTTCGCCAATAATTCAATATATATATTCCAAATAGTGTTCTGTCATAAAAATATATTGATTCAATAGTATCCAACCCGCAGCGGCGCCCTTTGGTGCGTAATATCCGTTTACTAAATAAATAGATATACATAATATGTAAAGCGAAATGAATAAATGGACGTTTCATATGAACATTATTGAGATCAGTGTCGATAAATACACAGTTATTCTGGAAGACTGGTTTAATTAAACGTTAGTTTTGTCAATCTTTTTATTGAGTTAAAACAGAATAATTACTCTTCACTTTTTGTGAATGAATCTAGCATCTTAGTTTACACATGTAAAGTATATAATCTATAATTTAGACATAAAAATGGGGTAATAATTTATTTTCAAAGACAAGCAAAAACAATATAAATCCCAAACATGTTAAAATTCATTGCACAGGATTTATTTCCATATAATTGTTTTTTTTTATAGCAAAGCAGGCAAACGAACATGCGAGTCATGGAAGGTAAACGATTACCGCCGCCCATAGACATCCGCAACGCATTTCTACGGACTATCCATTATAGAACAATTATTGACTCATCCCGTAGACGCAAAACAAAAATAATTATTCCACTCAAATGTTTGTAAGATAAAGACTTCAGCATCGCTTAACGGTTGTAACTATGTTTATTAATACATTTGCTTGGCCATTGTAAGACTCTAATGCTGAATTTCACAAATGGTAGGGTTTTCTGCGCATAACTTCAGAAGTAAAATTATATTTTAATAGTTACAAGCAAGACTTTTGCATAGAATATAAATTTGAATATTAAAATTCGAAACAAAATCGATTACTGTGCTCTAAGCTTCCCTGACATCAAACTACTCCATAGAACTGTTCAAACAACAAACAAGTTATGTTAAGTACGAAGCGAATGTGTAACAAAGCTGGCTTAATTTTAGACAATGCGAGCAAGAGGAAGACGGCTTATCTCAATCAGACAAAAGATATTGTAACATATGCTTAGAGACAAATGTACATAATTATCGCCTTAATATACAATTTAAAATATGTTTAATCTTAAATTTTAAAGATATAACATATACTGTAATAGTCTTGATAATTAATCAATAATAGCATTTATACAACAATGAAAACCTAATATTTGTATTATAATCCTTCAGTCACTATCTGTCCTCCAAGCAAGTCAGAAATAAGCGACAGGCCCGACTAAGAGTAAGGACCTGGCCACATATAGAAACGACGTCAAATCATTCCAGACCGCAAAATCTGTACACTTACAAAATGACTACTAATGAACGGGGCAACAGTCGTCTCCCGAGCTGATGTCTAAGTAATGGGGAATAGCCTCAAGGCCTATCAGGCCTGCTTGCAAGAGGCAAAAGCCTCTTTTCGTAGGCTTTTGTCATTAACATCATGTTTGTATGAAAACATAAGGAAACGACTTCTATTTATATATTTTAAGTATTTAATTATAGTATAATAACAGCCCACGAGACTTACACCTTAAAAAATTGTGAAATAACTGCCTTATAGAAAATAAATTAGCAGTAACGCATTATGGCACATGCAAATAATAAAATAAAATAAGCTTTTACTTCTGTCTACAATGAATATTTGTTGTTGACGTTCGGTGTATAAATGACAGCTTGTCCTTCGACAAAAGCTTCCTCCAAAGAGGTTACACATTATTATATCTTATTATTATATCATACATACATAATAAATATATAAGGTATAATTAACTCATAGAACGTTTTCCTACTTTTTGGCGACAATTACGAACACATTATGTTACAACACGTATTATATATTCATTATTAACGACATCGAAGTTTATTAAATCAGTTTATATTTTACATTACAAATATTTTTACGATTAATATATGTGTTTTCTGTGAGATATTTCGAATTCAGTAAAGTATATGGATTTAGCGCCGTTTGATAACAACTGCCAATATCCGAAACTTAAGCCCAAGCCAGTTCCTTTGGCTATATCCGCTTCCAAACGAAAGTACAGGTAAGCCGAAGATTGATGGTCATGATACCAGGTGACAACTACGTTTCTTATGTTTCTTTTTTTCTATGCTTATAGAATGTTTTAAAATTTTTAAATATTTTATTTCAAAAGAAATATAATACAATATTATATATTCTTAATTCCTTAAAAATAACGATTATACATACACATTTCATATTCATTTCATTTCATATTTTTAATTTTTTTTTATTGATTTTAAATGATACTAGTGACCTTACATATTAATTTGTTTGGCATAAAAAATCTTTGCTATAGTAACAAGATCAGTATTCTTTTTAATATACATATCTAGAATTTTCCTTGCGTAATACTACAATTAAATTACTTTTTTCTATGTCTAAATAAACCGTTCCTAAAACAAAATCTTTCATTCTATTAAAATTATTATACGGTAAACCTTGTATCTTTGATGTATTTATGTTCCATTATATGTAAAAGGCAAAATTACTTTCTTACACAAGAAAATCTTCACAATGAAATATATATTATTTAAACAAGTTTTCAGAAATGGATCAGAATGGATCTATATTAGTAGCTCTAGAGAGATTCTGGAGCTGTCTGAATTTTAAAGTAGAGTCAAGGCAGACTTGCGAAGTATAAATACAATAATAATTAAATTAAGGAGATAATAATACTTTGTTCGAATCGATACAATGTAATTTAATACTATAATTTACATACAGGACATAAGGAAAACTTAAAATACAAGTACGGTAGCGGACTGTTTTCGCTTTCTATCTACATACATACATACGCCATATACGAGACATATCGTCACGTCTGTTTCCCGTAGGGGTAGGCAGAGACCGCAGATCTCCATCCGCTACGATCCCGGTACACCTTTCTTACTTCCTCTACCATCCATCCATCCTTCCTCTCACATTCATCGTAGCAAAACGGCTCTCCGTTAGTCGCTTCTCGCCCTCATGGGAATCAGGAAGTGACGGGTGGCGAACTGTCTATCTAGTCATATAGTCTAGTCATAAAGTAGGAGTTTGTACCTAGCAGTGGGATAATCGGTCGCTACTTTGTTTGAGGATGTGACAAAAGCCTGGTCACGTTTGTTGAAGATCCAACAACCGCTGGAGTTGACGAGTGCTGTAGTGTAGACCGCGTCTTCACAAAATATATACCGGGTGCCTCACCAATCTGCCTTAAACAAGCATGATGGGTTAATATCCATTCCTTCCAGTAGGCAGACTCCATACCCGGCTGTTACATTTTAAATATACAATATTAATACGATACATACATTATAATCAAATCTGAAACATGATTTAACATAATATAATTTTAAAAATATATGATGGATTAAATATAATCCAAAAAATGACGTCATAAAATATGGTGATATTCAGCGCAACAGACTGCAAATGATAAAAGGGCTGAGTTTTATTTGAAAAAGGATCAGGAAAACCATTTCACGCGTGCTTGCTCACTATCATTTCACCTCCTGGAGGACAACATGTTGAGTACATATTCTGAAGTTATGATTACAAAATGAATCTAAAAGTTTCATAACATCTCTTTGAAATTTTTGTTATAAAAACGTTTACGTTTTTTTTTAATAAAGAACGAAAGTTACCTATATCTACCTATAAACATATTTATTTATTGTATATAAATATAACGTGTTTATTATCACAAGAAATAAAAAATTTAATAACTTAAAATTAATTCACGTCTCACTTTTTTATTTCCTCTTATCTATAATTGTTATGGGATACAATGAGGAATAAATTGTTTTCCCCCCACCGTGCTGCTACCTTCTCGTGGTGGGTGGGACATGCGTGTCCCAATGATCCAATGCCCAGATCGTAGCAAATGGAGATCTGTGGTCTCTGCCTACCTCTACGGGAAACAGGCGTGACAATATATATGTATGTAAAAGATTAAAATATACTTGTTTACACGTTTGAACAACGAGGACGGAGCTGCCGTTCTCGTTGTTCTCAGGGTACGATTATCGGAGTTATATTATTATTTTATTATAATATTATTTTCATTTTGCTTTAAGAATAATGTTTATTATTACGACTTTTTTATGTAAAACGTATACTGTAAATATTCCTGCTGCATTTGTTATATGTAATTATGATTTTTTCTAATTATCTTTATGTATTACACAAAACTTTAATAACAAAATTAAAATAAATGATTTAATTCTAATAATAGAAACGATTATGATTTTATTTCAGATAAGCCTTGTTTGTCTCTGAAAGAAATAATACGTTCAACCCTCGAAATTGTACAGAATCAAATTTTGAGGAAAATCTCGTTACGTCATACCGTGCTAAAATGTACTTATGCTGATAGCTTGGTGCGCGCATATGACGCTGCGGGCTTCATGTAATTTCCATGGTATTACTAGTTATTGAGAAAATTGTTACTTTTTGGCAAAAAACATTTATTTTTTATTTTGTGTTTTTTTTTTTAAATGACCCAGTTTTATAAACTGTATTTTTTATAGGGTTTACATTTTTTCTATAGAATTTTTTATTTAAAAATTGGAAAAATGATCCATTTAAAATATGTAGTAAATGCAATCTGGCGAAATCTTTAAAGTTGATGATCAGACTAGGTGATACGCTTATGTCCAGCAGTGGACTATCACAAGCCAATATTAAAAAACAATAGAATTGAAAATAATAATTAAATAGTTTTATATTTAATATATATCTTATAATATAAACACAATTAAATTATACTTTAATACAAGCTTTCTTAATAAAAATAGCCTTCGGTAAGCGTCACCGCTGACCGGCAGCCTTACACTTTCATACTACACGTGTACACCGCTCGAGTATTTACCGGTTACATTAGTTATTCTCATGTACCAGGCCGTTTTTACGACGATTATTTATCTTCGATAAAAATCCACGCTAAAGTTTTGAAGGGCATCGGGTTTTTACAAGCCCCTCTGCCCCCACCGTCGTAATCAGTCTTCTACCGTTTAAGACTAGGGATCAGCCTCCTTTACCGAGTTATCGTCATCGTCGTCGTCCATAACTGAGGGTACCTCCTGCTCGCGAGTCCTACTAAAGAAATTGTAAAGGCCTAGATCTAATAGCCCTAAAAAGTTCCAAAAAAAAAAAAAAAAAAGATATCCCCTAATCATTTGATTAGGGGATATCTTTTTTTGGAACTTTAAGCTAAAATTGTTCTATATAAACCTCACTTACCAAAAACTCTTCATTACCATTGTTAACTGAAGTACGATCAATCATCGCTACGAAGAGCCCCATTTAATTAGGATTAATTTGTTAGTTAAATGTTGCCTTTTACTCAGTGATTCCTTGTATTTCGTGACACCCTTAGCCATTAATTACTAATGGAGTCAAAAACACTCCCTTTAATAGGGCGGCGACTACAGTTTTTCTTTACTACGAATACTAACTGATCTACTTGTTTCGTCCAAATAAATAGGAAAAGGCAGTCAGTTTGAAAAACAGATACTGCAAATATATTATTTAAAAACTTATTTCAAGGGCTGTATTTTTTAAAGTTAAATTACATCTTTTAGTAAGGGTAAAATTTTAACCATTGTGTGACATTTTTGTAGCCCTGAAAGGGTTTCATTAACGCATTTTCCAGATATTTTTACCTTATCTTTAATTATTCAGCCATACTCTCTACGAAAACCGTCATAAATAATAAAGGTATTTAATTATATAATAAACGTATTTTTTGTATTTGTCGTGTAAAATCGATAATAATAATATAATATTATATATACAAATAATAACTTATATATTCTACTAGTGGGTCAGGGCAGATATTGTCCGCAACAGATGTGAAAAAATATTTGTTTTTAAATTTCAAAAAAAAAATTTAGATGTCAACAACGCCACCTATTGGGTCCAGGACGGGTGGTTATCTAGATTAGGGTAACTAACACAGTGACACATTTTTATATAACAATATTGAAATTTCGCTAATACACATTCTATGGTCATGTCTTTGAATTTCCAACAATTTTCAATAATTTCCAACTCTTAACTAAGTAAGATTTTCTTACGTAGCAAAAATAATTATTTAGCTGCGAGTTTATAGTACCAATAAAGTACATATATACTTATTGAAGAACAAAAAATATATATTTTTTAATGGGATAGGAAGGCAAACAAGCAGGCGTGTCACCTGATGGAAAGCAATCAACGCTGCTCATAGACTCCCGCAGCGCCATAGGCAGTACGGAAGCGTTGCAGACCTTTAAGGAAAGTATCATTATGGGAGTGGGAATAGGAGAGGGAGGGGTAGAGGGAAAGAGAGGGTGTTGAGCCTCCTGAACTCGGCCGCTCACTGTACGAAGCGCGGTAAGTAAGCTACCTCTTAGACGCCGGTTTTCTGAAATATTATAGACATATATAATATAATCTGTTATATAAATAATCGGTATCCCGCGATTTCATAGAAAATTAATTTTAAAAGATATAATATATATATCCTATCTAACGTCCTGATTCTCACGAGGGCGAGAAGCGACCAATGGCGAGCCGTTTCACTGTGATGAAATGGTAGCGGATGGAGCTCTGTGATCTATACATAACTATATATATATATATATATATATATATATATATATATATATATATATATATATATATATATATATATATATATATATATATATATATATATATATATATATATATATATATATAACGATGTTCTCTGTCAAAATGTAAGATCATCATACGCTGCTAATCTATGTGATTGCATCATAACATCAGTATCACTCGTAACTTTCATAGAATAACAGTTTTTACTTTTATATTTTTGGTGATATAAATAAAGCGATAATTTTATAATTAACAGCTTAGATATATCAAACGTTAAATAAAAGTTAAAGATGAAACGTCACTGACGTAGCTCTTTGATTTAGTGTTACTAGTAAATGATGATGGGCTGATTGCGTTTGTCGGAAAACCGGCAACCATTGAAGTACCTACACGTGGGTTGGAATGGAGACTGCGTCTTGGCAAATGTAGCGTGGACCGCCCCCTGGCTAGATGGACCAACTATCGACGTAAGGCATCTGAGAAACTGGGATGCGTGTAACCAAAGATCAGGCTAGGTGACATGCGTTTGAGAACGCCTATGTCCAGTAGTGAACTGCTGTAGGCTGACGATGCTGATCATATATAATTGTTTGATCGACAAAAATATGAGAATATATAATATATAATTACAAATAATAATTACAATAACCCACTTTTTAGAAAGCAAGTTAAATGAATTTGCAAGCACAAACTTTTATATTTGCTACAACTAGTCAAAAACATGAAAAATTTTAAGGAATAGTAAATTGAAATTTAATTAAAAAAAATTTATAATACACCACAAAAAATCACCATTAAGTATTATATTTGTATTATATTTTGAGCAGTAATCACACTTAATTATAATCCTTTATAGCCTCATCTATTCTTCACATGAATATCCGTTACTTTGCCTACATATTAAATGATGGTAATGACTAAATAAGAATACAAATATTATTGATTAACCGCAATTTCATATTTAATAATACATGAGTGTATTTCATGTCAATATTGCAATTATTATATACCCGTTAGATCATACCTCCAACCCCTAGTCAATTAGATTATAGCTGTCTTAACAAGTCATAAGGATCTATAAGATCTCTTACTGGTCGTGCAATAACAACATGAGCCCGTATCAATGCATGACGTCATCACGTCAATTGTTCGTTGCTCTTAGGTAACACACTTTTATTTTTATGGGTTAATTTTTAATTTGTTTGTTTCAAATTCAATCAAATCAATTCAAAAACTTTTTAAATAAAATATCGTAGAGTAAATAATTTTCCTTTAAATGAAAGTTTTTTTTTAACAGCCCTTATATGACCCACTTCTGAGCACGGGCCTCTCTATTTCTGGAGGCACGGACGTTAAACCACCACGCTTGCGGATACGGATCGGATACGGATTGGCAGGGTTACCAGACTTGGAATAAATATCTGTAGGCCATACACATATATTTATGCCGATGCGGGGATCGAACCCGCGACCATTGACTCCGTGGACGAGGGGGCCGCGCGCTCAGTGGCGCGGCCCCCAATTGGTCGTTCGGTCGGTCGGTAAAAGTTTATTTATGTATTGTTTTTTATACGAAAAAATTACAAGCAATGCTCGGTATATAGTTATGAACCTTCAGTGAAAATTTTTACTAGAACCTTTACAAAGAAAGCAGCGTAAAAATATACGGTAAAGTCATGTTACCTTTCGAATTTGTTTGAACGGCAGTCTCCTAGTCTGTCAACTCGATTAGGACTGTGTTAATCCAATTACAGAATTGCCAACGTTCAGGTCACTGGGCAGATTGCAACGAATGCAGATTCCAGTCTGCAGGTGCCTTATATGAGAAAATCTATTTACAATAATAGTAAAAACTGATTCATCTGCTCTGATTTGATTCATGTCTTTTTTCAAAAAACCGACGTATAAGTAGTATTCTTTTCGCGTTTCGTTCGGTGAGACGTAAGAGCCGAAAACCTAACTTCTTTCCCTTTTTTATTTACTACTTCCACGCGAATTATACACATCATATTCTAAGGTGGCCAACGCATCTATCTCCAATTTCCAGCACCTTTGGCATAGCAGATATCCATGAACTACGATAATTACTAAACAGCTTATTACACGCTTACTCAATCGCCTACCTCTCCTATTAAAAAATAACTTGTTCGTCTTTGTATATCACTTTATGAAATTCAGATATCACCTGTTAATTTCTATTTACTTGTTAATAATTTTTTTACGTGCCGACCGCTTGTCACGATATGGGGTTTCATAATTATAGTTGCTACTAGTCTTCGTTGTTCTATGAGGCGATAAGCCGTTCTGTTCTGCGCTACGTTTGCCCGAAAAATATCAACCTACGATCGATAGATAATGTACGTATTTCTGTAAGTCACTTACACACAATAACTTTATTTGAACTAATATAGTACCTACATAATAATGTTTCTCTAAAACTAATATGATGTTTCTCTATTATTAAAAGCTGATATCTGATATCGGAATCCAGGACACCCTTAGATGTTGAGTAGCCTTGCATACAGTTCTTACATCGAAACTCCTTAGCAGAAGTACCAAGCCATGAATATATAAAACGAGGATACGTCCCATTTTGATGTATGAAGACTATTAGTATATAAACTATTAGTAGTCGAGCGGAAGTTTCCGTAAGATCGTGGGCAGAACCAGAAGAGATGATATGTCATGGAGAACAAAAAGGAACGCCGAAATAGAAGACCTGGTGGAACAGCCAAACATTATGGGGAAGATTAAGGCGCATCGACTCCGTTAACTCCGAGCGAATGGGCAAGGATCGGTATGTAAAGAGGGTATATATCGCTGCAGAAATCAAATGAATGCTGACCTGCGCGAACTTCCAGCCAGCAATTGACAAAAATTAACGCAGGACAGTGAAAGATGGAGGATTCTCATTTCGGAGGCCAAAATTCACTTTGGGTCACTGGGCCAGCGGAGTAGAAAGCATATATTATATAACAGTAGCAGTAGTAGCATGTAGTATTTATTGCATTATAAATTACATTTGTAAATACAAAATGAACTTTGTACTCGAGATTAAGTTACTTTATTTGGTTAAACTTACACAATTACACTTACAAATTTCGAACATAATGCTTTATTTCTCCTAAGAGACTAACATATCTCATTTAAAGTTTCACTAAAGACCACCATTCTCGAGTATGTATGTTGACTTTAACAAAATGTTATTTCTCATGTCAAGTTCAACGAGATAACAATAATGACTTAGTTGAATGTTTGATATTGTAACTAAGCATATAAACACTTTGAAATACAATTTAAATACGCTTCTGAACAATTCACCTGTTTTACGGATAGAACAACTCAATTTATAATTTGACGATGATTAGTATTTTCTGAAATTTCAAACTCTTATTTAAATAAATATATATACACCTACATATTCTTCTTTCCCAAGAAATTTAAAATTGGTTACAATTTTCTGTTTCCCACATCTAGTTAATAAGATGTAAAAAACAGAAAGTTGGAATTAAATATAGTTTATAATATAATAATATACTTAGTTTTTACATAAACATAATGCTTGTTAAATTTCCTAGGGTTGAATCTCCATCACTAGAGGGAAGATAATGTTGAAATGCTGAAGTTACATCGTTTTTTCAATGGCGATGTGAACCAGTAACCACGGAATTAGAAGTGAATTTATTAACATGAAAATGTGGAATTTATTTTATCAATGTCGTAACTCCTATTTTTAGCAATCAAGCAAGATAGAGAAAAAGAAAGTAAAATTACTGTTTTTTACAATTAAAAACAGCTAAATAAAGATCAGTTTTTGAGGTAAATGTAAGTTTATTTCCACCTGACTGTAATACAAAAAAGTAAGTAATAAAATGATGTATAACTAGTAGTAATTTAAAATGAAAGTAACCAATGAAATGAAGTGAATCATTTCATTTAGATATTTTATTCTGCGATGTACTATATAGATAGTATAAAGAGAAGAAGTAGACGTGGTAAACTTATATATGACAACGTTCCTGTCTTTTGTAGACAACATTATTTTTAAAGATATGTCATTCTACTCGAAAATTATTGAATACATAATGACATAGGATTGAAGAACAAATTGTATTGAAATTTCGGCACTATAATTATTTGACATAATCTGAAAATAACGTGCAAAAAAAACACAGCCTAAATGTAAACGTACGTGCTCAGTAGCCGTGTTTATCCCGAGTACCGTTGAGTACAAGTGGACAAGGTACTGACAATTAATGCACTGCGCACGTCCTCAGACGGCCCTCCTCCAACAGGCGAAAGTTCGGTTTAACGTGACAGGAGTACACTCTGCTCTTATTGGACCCATAAATTGCTGACGTTATATAAATGGCAAGTGCATTTTATTAAGCTTGCTAATTTTATAAGAAGCGAAGTGCCGAGTGTAAGCATTTGACGAAGTTTAAGTCTGTGAAAAGATTCTTGCTACTTACATTTTTAAGTGTAAATCACTGCCATATTTTTATTATAAATAATTATTATTAATTTATGAAAGCTTACTTTTGAAAAATAAAATTGACGTATATACAATTTAATATTCTTAAAATGTAACTATGGTTTTATCATAAATAAGGGAGACAAACGAGAATTCGCCTTCTCGAAAAAAGAAAGGAGTGCTGGCAATGTACCTTTAGTTTCTTTATAGAAAGTAAAACTTTTTGGAAAAGAGATGCACCCAGTCTATTTTCTTAGAGATCCGGGCTACGCCTATAGTAAAGGACTCATATAAGAGGCACGTAAGAACTAGTAACCCCAAAACACGTTTTTACATCCCACCTCCCCAAAATGCCACTATACAATGCTAAAATAAGATCTATCGTTCAGCGCATTTTTGATACATGAGTGCATGACGTTCAAACTGGCCACCGTAGTTATATATTAGGTCGTTACCTATAAAATGGTCATTCTGCAGTCCATTTCAATTACCAAAATATTTTTGTTTGGCTATTAATTCTAATTTCAAATGATTGATTTTTGTTTTATTTCTTTTTCACATTTTAATCGTTTTCATTATTATAGATATATAAAAAAATTCGAGTGATTATGGTATATGATTACCGTCGTGATAGCAACGTGGCACAATGGGTACTCTTTCGCACAAACCTTAATTGGTTTGCCCGCTTCTGTTCTGGAAATTTCGAAAAAAATGAACTCCATGGTTGTCCAAAAATGTGGTCGACAAAGACGAATTAAAGACGATTGTGGAAGCTGATACAGCTCAAACGATGGCTGAATTAACGGCAGTTTTCGACGCTAGCACCAAAATAATATTGGTCATTCATCACGTTCATTATTGCTTCTTACCA
Organism: Baronia brevicornis; assembly: GCA_031353405.1. Taxonomy (NCBI): domain Eukaryota; kingdom Metazoa; phylum Arthropoda; class Insecta; order Lepidoptera; family Papilionidae; genus Baronia; species Baronia brevicornis. The sequence continues at coordinate 370,787 of JASFAT010002273.1, forward strand.
AATGGGGTGAGCATTACTAGAGATGTGTACTATGAAGAACTGAACAGATCGGAAGAAAATTGAATAGAAAAGGTCACACATCTTCAACCAGCTTTGGTCAATCACTCATTCGTGCTACTCCTGCACGACAACGCATGACTCCATTATGCACAACAACGGTTTCCAAGCTACAAAATCTGGGGTTTGAATCTCTTCGTCACCTATCGTACTCAGCAAACCTTGACCCTACAGACTTTTACTTTTTCCTGAATGGGATAACTTCTTGGCTGAAAAAAAAATTTTACAGTACACGAGAGGTAGTAGAAAATGCCTACGAAAAGTGTATTACCTTCCTTCCAGCTGATTTCTTTAAGGAGAGCAGGGGCTTGATAAACTACCAATGCTGGCAAAGATGTATCGATTCTGTGGGTGATTACTTTGATTAATAAAAATAGTTAATATTTATATATTTAAGTGCCAAAACAAATTTTTCATAGTTGAAGACCTATTAAATGCCAACCAGTACACTTACTAACCATACACTTATGAGATTTACATATCGTTATACGTAGGCAAAAATTTTTAAATGAAAAAATAAAATCTAATATCATGAATCATGTTTAATTCTTAGCAGTTTCTTAGCAGTAAGGAATTATATTAACCCGCTCAATGTATGTTAGATTTGAAAAAGGCTTAAGGAAAAATCGATGAAGCCATTTCACGCGTGCTCGCCCACAATCATTTTCTTAATATCACATAAGCCGTGGTGACATTATGTTGACAAAAAGTATACCAAGCGTACATTATAGGACTTAGTTTAGTAGAAACAAATACCTAACATGATTCATATTTTAATTACAAAATTAAAACTTGTTTACCTACATACACACATACATATCATCACGCCTAAATCCCGAAAGTGTGGGCAAAGACCACAGATCTCCATCTGTGACGACACGATATGAAGACACACTTTCTTTTCTTCACACACACTTATCACTTTTATAAGGTACATATAATTTGCTAATATTTTTATCGGTAACATTCTACGTATGTGGTTATATTCAACTGCTGAGCACATATCTATGGTCATTTATGTATACTAGAAGATATGAATAGCATAAAGTCACCTCAAAGATTCACCAGCTAACAACACAGTCCTGAACGACAAAATCTGTTGTTATATTTTTTACTAAAAAATATATCTTTTATAATAAGATGATTAGAATTTTTGTTAATCAATTTAAATAAATGCTTGTGGTTATTTATGATAAACTAGTAGAATTGTAAGTAGAAGCGAATGCATTCTAACTCTTACAATTAGGGTATTGAAATTTATCAATTCAATTCAATATTATATAAAATAACATTACCACTAACTGACATGTTATTTGAACGAAATTGTCAAAGCTTAGTCTGTATCCGTTGGCAAGATGTATGACAAGTATTTCAACGGTTTTGTATGTAATAAACAAGTGGAATTTCAGAAAAAATGCGGAAGCCGAGAAACTTCTTCGTCTTCAAGAAACTTTTCACAGCACGCCCTATCAGTAAGATCGGCAGTGTAATTCTCAAACAAAATATGTTGGAAAAAGGTACCATTTGATAAGGTGATGAGAAAAATTCAATTTGGTCGAAAACCCCACCATACAACCATACAAGCCACCATACAAGCCAAAAATCACCATTTATGAGTCTATATTGCTGTAAGTTGATATTGATGAAATTTGGCTCCGAGCCCTGTTATTCAATTTCCATACAACACATTTTTCAACAGCACGCGAAAATGTGATATGAAATAAATGCGTGTATCGTAACTTTTGTTAACGTAAGTTGACCTGACGTGATAAACTGACTAGTTACATTTCAAGAGATTGGATATTACTGTATTTTACTGGACACTGGCATAATAGTTATAACTAATTGGCATCAAAGAAAAGAAAAGTACAGTACTATTGGCAGAATTGATAGCCCTGGATTTTTTCCGCCAACTTACATTAGTGACGTTGTGTTTTTGTTACATTTTCATAATTTTCTATTATTATCCGTTATATTGTTTAATTATGGTAGCATATTATACAACATAATTCGATTAAGGCTTTTTAGTGAAATAATATGAAAAAAATGCACGTATCGTGACTTTTTAAGTTTACTGAAAAAGTCCATAGAAGGTTTTGGTAGAATAGCCATCATTTTATTAAGATGTAACGTGACAAGCTGACTAGACATTTCAAGAGATTTGATATCATTTCATATTACTTGATACTGGCATAATAGTTTTAACTAATTGCCATCAAAGAAAGAATACAATTGATAGCCCTAACGTTTTAGAAATATTTGTAGTCTGTTATTATTTGTTAGGTTGGTATAAGTGTAAAGAGTAAATCCATACAAACGGACTTTAAAATATTTATTATGAGTCTCCGTTTCTTAAAACGTACTTGCTCTGTGCTTTAATTTTGTTTCATGTCATACCATCTGACTTTTTAATTTAATTTTATATTGTTTATCAAATTATACATTTAGGAAACGAGTGTATTATCGTTTTTAAACGCAAACTAAATTTTGACAGATCGCAGCTGTATGTATGCTGTAAAATTTCTTTTATGGATTTTGTGTAGTAGGGTACGTAGAAGCGTAGTTAACTTTATAATTGACTATTTCACAAGTAAATATAATAAGACTCAGTGTTCAATACCTTTATCACAGCAACTCATCTACAATATGATCAAGGTACATAAAATTTTATAACTTTAAGGGTCTAAGGAATGTCTTGATTGTACAGCAATCGTAAATTATTCTCATCAGATAACAGATGCAACATTATTTTTAATAATAAAATAATATAATAATTTATAATTTTTAAGTATTAAATATTTTTAATACTTTTTTTAAACCCTTGTCATTCACACTATTTTCCAATAAACAATATCAGTGCAAATAATATTTTTGATTTACAGTTGCATTCGTTCCTTCTTAATGCAACAATTATAATTTAAGTAGATAAATTGACTCTACTGTTTATTTTAATATATAATTAATAACATTATATAATATTTAATTAAATATAAAGTTTGTTGTCCATCATCATCATAAGCTTACAGCACTTCACTACTGCCTACCTAGCCCGATCTTTGGCTACACCCATTCAACTCTGCCAGCCGCCTTGCTTTTCTATTTTTATTATAATTGTATCTCAGACATTTAGCTATAAGAATTAAAACTATTTTACATTGCTACATAATTCACTTTGCAATTAATATGTAATAAAGTAAAGGACTATTTTCAAGTACAATATATATGATGTAAATATGATCTACAGTAATATTAAAAGGTAGGTACTTCTGAATTGTACAATAAACTCCTTGAACTCACCAAATAGTTTAAATGTATAATGAATATTTGCATTATAAGTAAACATACATAGCAATATTAATTTTAATAATCATTATATTTACTGTAAAAAGAAATTAAAAATAAAATATGTAAAATGAAATATTTACTGCCCAATAGTAAAATCTAGAAATGAAACTGAATATGTAGTGATATGTTGTGAGTGAAATTAGTAACTGCTGAGGTATTATGGACTCTAAGTTGGAATTTCTGTTTATGTATGAATAAAATATTTTTATGATGATAGTATTTCTTAATAAACATGGTATAGCATAATGTATTAATTTTAACAGAGTAATGGATCCTGCAGTAGACATTGAATGGTTTGGTTGTAAAAATGCTCATATTGATGAGGTGCAGAATATAGGCAATGTGGCACATAGTTGGCAATGGAGAGAAAGAGGCATTAATCCTCCACATTTCACTTCTAACAAATCAGTGCTCGAAAATGCAGCTGAAGATATTCTTGTTCAAAAATCTCTTAAAATCAGAGTGAGTTGAAAGATTTTATATATTATATGAATTTAATTACAAGCAGTAAACCTTTTTTCATATTTAAATTAAAAAAAAGACTTAGTGAAAAAGCTCAGAGCCTAGCATTGTCATAATAAAACTATTATTAACAATTATATAAATAAAAATACATAATTATATGCTCAATTAAATTGAACCTTATTGTCCTTATAATCCTTATATAATATAAACCTTACGAAATACCACATGAAATATTTAAAAAAATTTCAGTGCTGTGATTTACCAGGATATCCAAGGTCAACGTTTTTGATGGTTTTCAGTCCAGATGGGTAAGTTTTATGTTCAATTAATAATAGGTAGTGATGAAATAGGTAGTAACATTGGAAACAGTGATCTTAAAGGATATGTTAATATGGGGTATCTGGTGGCAAATAACTTATACTATGAGCTAGTACACTAATAAGTGTGACAATAAAAAATATTAATTAATTAATTATAATTAGTAGATAAGCTCACAGCTTTCATTTATGTATCTACTTGTAATATAATATGTTACAAGTAGATACATAAATGAAAGCTGAACACTTGATGGTACACTTGGTTTCAAAATCAATGATTCTCAATAATCTCAATGATCACTATTGAGAATCACTGTAAAACGGATTTATTTATACTATTGAACTAAACAGCAAAATCAAAAAACCTATTTTAAAAATTGAATACAGTAAAAGGAAAGCTAATATCCTTCACTTTATTATGTGAAAAAAATTGTTTAGGAACCTTTATGCTAAAAACTGTAAGTACTTTTATGAAAATTAAATTTACACAAATTGAGATTTCTTTAAATTTGAGAATAGTTTAAATAAATTTCAATTGTAAAGCTAATATTATATTCACTTATAGCACCAAAGTTGCATCAACTCATGGAAATCACAACATTTACGTGTCAGAATTGGCAAGCGGAAAGCATGTACGAATACTGAGAGGCCACCCACGCACACCATGGTGTATCGCCTTCCACCCTTCTCACCCTCAGCTGATAGGCTCAGGATGTCTTGGAGGTCAAGTCAGAGTATGGGATATTTCAAGTGTAAGTTTATTTTATTACTTACGACGATAAATTGTCTCAGTGGTGGGGCTGCCGCCTATGGATGGTTGCTAGTTCGATCCCCTTGTCGAGACAAATATATGTATGACTAACCTAACCATTTTTTTTAACTTAAAATGGGATGCCTATACTTCCATATTAATATTATAATTGCGGAAGTCTGTCTGTCCGTTTGTTGCGCTATCACTGCTAATTTTGATGAAATTTGGCATGGAAATAGTTGAAGATATGAGATCAAACATAAGCTACTTTTTATCCCGAAACAATAGCTCTTACAATAAGAATGATGGTTCTCGTGCAATAAACTGAATCCCATACGGGCAGAAGCTAGTGGGTCTATATATGCCAGTTAACAAGTTAATAATGAAAATAAACACAACTTTTTAATGTTCTTTATTTTGAAGAATACTTCACATTGTAATTATATTTATTATAATTTATTATAACAAATTATGAAAAATAAATCACCAGCTTTATTAAAGAAAAGTTTCTGTAACAGTAATTATTATTAAATTATATGCAACATATTTTTTTAATTAAATTTATACTTTTCAGAAGAACAAATTTGCTTGAATAAAGTTGGTGATGTTTTTCAATAAGAATTAAAATTCTTGGCACATTCTTTTTATGTTGACCTTAGTTATCAACGTCGTCTTCACAACTGAAACCTGCAGGTGGTTTTTTTAGAAATCCATAATTTACTCATTAAAGAAAGATTCTTTCTACGGGATGGATTTTCGCACCGTTTTTGAAATCGAGACTATTTGGCATCCTGGATTTTTGTTTGGGGACAATGGGACAGGTGGCCGAAATGAGGGAAAGTCCTGTTCAAAATGGGACGTATGGTCACTTTATGTATGACCAACATACAGTTATTCCAAGTCTGATAACCCTGCCAATCCACATTGGATGAGCGTGGTGGGTCAATGTCCGTTACTTCAGAAATGGGGAGGCCCATGCTCGACAGTGGGACATATATGGGCTGTGAAAAAAACCCAACGTTATGTTTGCTCTGGTACCGGCCTTAAGGCTACTGACATCCCGGACAAAAATATTCTTGTGCAAAGGAAATCAAAAACAGATGTTAATTAAAATGAAATAAATATCTGTAAGCCATATTTATTCCGATGAGGGAATCGAACCCGCGACCATTGACTCCGTGGGTAAGGGGTCCTATCACTGCGCCAATTGATCTTCATGACATTGTTTAATACATCCTAAAATAAGATATTAATCTTTTACCTGTGCATTCCAGGGTGGAAGTGAGGTGTGGAATGTTCGAGATGAGACTGTTATAGCTTCTATAGCTTTCCACCCACGCGACCAGCTGTTGGTGATAGCGACATACAATGAACTTTACTTTTGGAACTGGAACCAAGCAGCACCATTTACTAAAGTCTCTACTAGTAATATTAATGAGAAAGTAAGGTATGTGCTATATCACAACACCACTGTACTGTACAGGCTATTTGTTATATGGTTAAACTGACCGTTTTTTTAACTTATAAGTGGGACACCCATACTTGCAGGGCTTTCCAAGAGTATTAATATTATAATTGCGAAAGTCTGACTATTGCGCTTTCACTGCTAAACCAATTTTGATGAAATTTGGCATGAAGATAATTGAAGATCTAAGGTCAAACAGGATGCTTTTTATCCCGAAACAATAGCTCTTACAGGACGCACGATAGTTTTCGCGCAATATGCTGAATTCCATGCGGGCAGAAGCTAATGGGTCTATTTACGTCAGTTAGCACGTTTTCATATATATCAATATATATCAATACCTAATACATATAAGCCTTCACATTAATTATAATTATTTTGATTTTAACAAATTATGAAAAATAAAAAAAATCACTAGCTTTAGTAAAGCAAAGTTTTTATGACAGTAATTATTATTAAATTATATGCAACATATATTTTTTTTATTTATATCGCTCATGTCTGACATTCTAATTTAAAATTATCGCATGGTGTCGGAAAACGGGACTACTTGACGTACCGGATATTTGTTTGGGAAAACGGGACAGGTAGCCGAAAAAAGAGACAATCCCGTTCAAAATGAGACGTGTGGTCAATTTATAATTGGTTGATCTGATAAAACTATTAACTTTAACATATCAACAACTTAACACAACCTTTTAAATTACAGATACGTGGCGTTTGATTCTTTAGGCTACAAACTTATAACAGGCATATCACTATGGATGAGTTCTGGGAGCGCAAGTTCTTCGCAAGTCCAACAAAGCTCATCACCCACTCCACCAACTCCATTTAGACTATTCGTTGATCCAGACGACAACAATGGCAGTAATAGGGCACAGGATACTCCGGGATCTCCACAAGATACAATTGTTAATTCATATCAAAATTTGGTGCAAAGATATGACAGTTTAGTGAGGAATTATCAAAGGTTGTTTATGGTCCGGCATCGCCTTACTAATACGCCTCCACCACCTAATACGGTAATTAATCTACTTACGTTTTTGAGTTGAACAATGTATTCCAAAATATTTTTTATGAGATAGGAAGGCAAACAAGCAGGCGACACCTGATGGATCTGAGCAATCAACGCCGCCCATGTACATCCGCAATACCAAAGGCAGTGCAGAAGCGTTTCCAACTTTTAAGAAAAGTGGAAAGGCTTGTTTTTTAATTAACTAAACAATTATTATTTTTACTACAAGAAATTGTAAAATATAATAAAAAAAAATCATGCGTTTATTGCAACTACAATACAAACAGCGGAATGACAACTTCAAGCTTGTTTTACTGACAGTGACACTTGCTTATTTTTGACAGCTATGTTTTTTTTTATGCAATGGACAGTAAAAAGGTATCCAGACACGATAAACTTAAAGTGAACTTGTTCTCTTATATCATTTTTGGGCATTCAATGTTATGATAGAAATATCCACCATTATGCAAAGAAGGGTTAAAGGTCCAATGTCGAATCGGTTCGGAAACACCACTGCAAGTAGCAGTTTCCAGGGGGTAGTTGTGCATGAAAAGAAGTGTATCAGGGGCTCGTTCATAAAATACGTTCACATTTTAAGGGGAGGAGGGTATAAAATGCTCACGAAGTATGTACCGTCGACAGTTGAAATTTCGAAAGAAGAAGAAACAAAAAACCTTATCTGAGAGTATATAGTACAGCTAATATAAATTACGAATATATAGTAGGTAAATAGAATTATTTAAAAAAATATATAATGTTTGAGATTATTAAAATTAATAACAAGAAATACAATAATACTAGTAAACACGTAGACAAGTCATTCATATTATTGTACACCATGAATCACAAAGGTGTTGCACTCTGCAAGAATCTGCGGTAAACCACAGTGCTGATTTTCTGTGTAGCTTGTTTTTCTCGAGTTCAGTCGTATCTCAATATATTTAATAAAGGAAGGGGTTCTTGTTGTACTATAAGTATATATCCATTAATATAAATATTAATAATGTACTAATTGTCCTCACTAAAAAAAAACTTAATATTTTCGAAATTAAAATACAAAAACTAAAGTGATCGCTACGGGATATCTTTGGCGGTCGATAGATCACTCATGAGGTTATTGTTATCCTTCTTTTTATTTTTTAATTTTATCTGTTTACTTTTATTACATTTCATTATATAATAATATAAGTATGTATAAGTAACACTTATTGTTATTATAATGTATCCATGCTGTATGAAAATCTTAAGAGTTATAGCCCGGGCGTACTAATGTTTATATTATATATTACTCTTTAAGACTTACTTGTTTTTGTGCCGAATAAATAAATAATACAGGCAAATATTTCCGTGTTTCATGAACAAGATCTATGAAAATTTTATAATGAATATATATCAGGTGGAATGATTTATAGATTGACCGTGGTACCGATCCCATGGAGACGGACCCATCCCCCGGCGGGGTCACGCGTTCAGCTCGCACTTCCACCACAAATCAACAATATGATGAAGGTATTATCACCATTTGGAAGCAACAAATCGCACATATGACCCTTTCACAGAACATGAGATATTGGGCATGGGCTTCCCCATGTTTGGTGCAATGGACTTTAAACCACTACCCTTGACCAGGATACTCAACCTTTCGTTTCATAAAGACCACCAACACGTGTGAGTAATGGTCCTTCGGGCCACACAAAAAATTACTTCTTAGGTTTTGACGCAACACAAAAGCCCAGGGGGCCGCAGGTTGAGTATAGCTGTTATAGGCCCTATACATTTGTATATTTATTCCGATGCAGGATAGAAACCCGCGACCATTGACTCCGTAAACGGTATGGTCGTCACTGAACCAATTAGGTCCTCATCTCATATATGTTATTATTATTAATTTTACTTTATGCTTTTGGTTTCGCTTAATCAATTAATTTTGTATTGTTAGGAAATCCTGGACCTAGTACATCTCGTCAGCAAGAAAGCGCAGACGGTGCTGATAGCGAAAGTACCAGCAGCCGATTACTGAATCTGGATATTTTATCTTTCGGAAGCAGTTCCTCAAGGTCCAAATCACAATCAAATATTACTATGTTGTAAAATAATTTATAATTGTAAAACATAATGTGAAGATGACATTGGAAGGCGAGTGAAAGCTGATAAGTTAATGGAGCCCTGCACTCCTTTATAAAAAGTCAGAATATGTCTAAAACGGCCTGACTGGCAGTTTATTGGGGAGTGCTTGATCCGACTCTGATGTACGGTAATAAAAATTGGGTTTGGCAAATGAGTCATGAAGGCAGACTTCAAATTGAGAGGTTCAAATTGCCGAAGTCTTTAGGTCAAGCGTACTCTTAACCAGCGAGCTTGCATGAGGAGAGTGATGAGTGTGGCGGAAACAAGGAAAGTGTGCCGAGATCGTAGCAGAAGGAGATCTATGGTCTCTACCTACCCCCTAACAAGCGTGACGATAATTCATATCGTCACGCTTGTTGTATGTATGTAAAACATGTTTCAATAAGTACAATAACTTCAAGTGGATTGGACGCAAATCACTATACAAATTGCAGTCCCCAAAACACTGCAATTTTCGTACTCTATCAGTAAGAAACTTTGTTCATATTATTAAAATAGCGTAATATTATTTTTCTTCGAGAAAGTCGTGATGTATGTATCTGACTTTACCCATTGAACTACCGTCTATAATGACCACGACTGGTTTATTCGTATCAATTTGATCATTTTTAAATAAATTTTAACCTTTTTGAATAAGTTTCATCACCATCAGACAAGAGACCATTTGGATTTACTTAAGTACTTCTATTGTTCAACAACCTGACTATATTATTTTCTTAAAAAAAATTTTGGACTAATACATACGCACAAATAATTTCTATTATATGTGCGTTCAAATAATCTTGACATATTTTACGAGAATTATATTTCAATTCAAACTAGATTATAATGTATAATATGTTTTTAGAGACCAAGATTCATCGCAGGCTGAGCACTCCATTTTTGGATCGAGGTCATCAGCTTTTCAACCGTTAAATGATTACATTGGCAGATCTTTTAGGCCTATGAATCAAAATGACCGCGTAACAAGGCTTTTACCAAATCCTTTTTCGTCAACAAGTAATACCACAAGATCGGAGAGAATTCCAACAGCTGAAAGTGCACAATCAACCAGTAATTCTACAAATTCTTCGCGTACTAGTGTATTTCCTTCGTTTAGGTCAGAGCCCTCTTTGGGTACAGAATTTTTACGTAGACCTCTCCGTAATACAACTGCTTCTCAGTTATCACATGCCATCTGGAATGAACTAACAGTTTCTGATGAAAGCTCTACAGCGAGCTCTTCTTTGCCGTCTAATACAACACCATCTACCTCTGGTACAAATACGACTCGTAGACCAACGATGATAAATTCATCAACCCAAATGGGTCCTGCGTCTTCGTGTGTTTATACACAAACAATCAATGAGAGTTTAGACTTAATACGTGACATACTTAGAGATTCTGGTACAAGACTATTAAATTTAATAACTAATATGTCTTTACCAACATTGGCAAGTGTGGAGCGAAGTATGTCACGACGAGATGTCGGCACACGAGCTCATTCCGATGAAAGCGAATCTGCAGAGAGGACACATGACACTCGATCTCTGATAGAGCTACTTAGTTCTCGTCTTAGGCGGGAACTTCTATCGTTAAGTTCCGAATCGGACAGCGACCAATCATTGGAAGTAAATATTTTAAGAACACGAAATTCTTCATCAAGAGATAATGAATCTAGAGATAATAATCAGCCAAATACTGCTGATCACAACAATGGATCTCAACAGCCTACAGATAGGATGGTGTTTGAGCTCAATCGAGATGCACCGAATGAAGGTACATCACAAGAAGCAAATGGATTTAATATTTGTTCGAAAAATAGTCGATTTCGCGTACGGACACTCAGAAATACAGCAGGAGAGGGCCCAAGCACCTCAAACATAGATGAACCAGGCCCATCGCAAAGCTCTAGTCAAAATAGTTCCGACTTTGATCCCAACCGACCATCGACAAGCAGAGAAAATTTTTGGACGACAGGCCGCGACATACCATCTGATGAAGCTTATAGAAGAGTAAGCGGAGGAGTAAATGCTTTGCAGAAACATACCATGCAGTTGACTAACATGTGGATACGTGGAAATCATACCACAATGCGTGAACTGCGTAACATGTGGGAAAACTTGCATCGGCGCATATTGATGCTTCATAGAGAAACCGGCCGTCAAGATGTACCTAATTATTATGCTAGATCTCTTTTAGAAAGATGTATGCTTTTAACTCAAATGACTGATAATGTACGTGACTCTGGTAGAAATCCGAGTAGACAAAGGACTGAAAATTCTGAAACTGGAAATAGAACAGAAAACGTAAATGTACCAATGAACGAGTCCATTTCTAACTCAAACACGAATGAGCAAGATATGCAAACTGAAAATAATAACGACGCTGAACAGTCACAGCCGGGACGATCTGCTCATAGAAGAACGACCCCGTACATGCGCTACCTTAGACGAAGATTGCAATCTAGTTATAGGTGGCGACCGGAAGATGAACAAAGGAGGAGATCGCGAAATTCAGCAGTTAATCGACTTTCACAAAGATATCCTAATAGACCGCGCAGAGATTTTGTGAGAGCCATAGAAATTTGCGCCACAAGAAATGAGATCCGTATGCGAGCAATGCAAGTGTTATCTGTGATTTTCAACATGATGATGATGTGCCTTGAAGAACGAGGTCTAAGTCAATTAATTATCAACATGCTAAGATCATTAAAAAAGGCACTAGAATTGACTTGTTTAATGTTAATGACAAATCGAAATACTACCCCCCGTAACGCTAATAGTCCCTTGCAGCAGTCGAGTCGCATGGATGCTCTAAACGTTGTACGAATTGAGAATATCGATCACGCTGGTCCTGTTAACGTTGATGGATTGGACGAGTCGCCTAATTCGGTATCTAGCGGAACAGAAGATGATCATATGCGGAATAAATCGAGTGAAAGTCAATCGTTGACCCCTCAAACTCCTACAACCTCTCAAGTGCAACCTGCAGCAAACACTACACAAAGGGTGTCGCCTCCTTCGTCTGCTTCAAGTAGTCCTGCGCAAAGATGGAGCAACCGACTAGCAGTTCAAATCTCGGCAGCTAACAGAAATAATTCTGCAACTGCCATATATCGAAGAAAATTATATTTAGAACGAAAACGACAGAAGGCCCTACATAAAAGTAATCCAACTGCACATCCTCTTATGAAAAAAAGAATATTCCCTCCTGTCTCTTCACACAGGATCCCTGCATTGCGTTCATTGCCACGTAGGTCAAATGCACTAATGACTACACCGCCTAGAAATGAACCAAATAACACGGACTCAATTCCCGGTCCTTCTAGTTTGCCACCAGGCGCAGAAAACGCAAACCTAGAAACACCAAGGAATGATATGTCAAATGAATTGGAGCGCAGAATTAACCTCCTTAGGTTGGCAAACTTGCACGCTGTTAGGATTCGGAACGCGGCTAGATTCAGGCGTTTAGAAACCATAAGGCTCTACACACCTTCTTCTGTTAGAGAAATGTTCACGCTACAACCGAATAGTAATGACAATCAGCAGAGCAGTCGGTCAGAACCACAAAGTGGCACAGAAAGTGACATCCGCCGAACGTTTGCGTCATATCTACCACATATTTTTACACGGAGAATGGACGTCACGGCTACTAGACATCAAGATGAGTTAAATCACTTTCACGCCGTCATAAATAATGTCCCCATACCAGTTATGCAAGTAAACGAACCAGCAACAACGGAGCCGTCTGGAAACCAATCTCAGAGACTTCCGAGAATACATGAATACTTGCAACCCATAATATTAGCGCAGGTAAGAAAGATTGAATGATGCTCAATATCATTAACTTGTCTTTTCAGTTATTATGGGTACAAGAGTTCGACGCCAAACGAGATAAGATTAACACTAGACCACCTGTGGCCATTAATTATTATATGTGAAGGGGGAGTGCTAACTTCCATTGTATGCGGAAATACATATACTGCAAAAATAGCTTATGTTAGCCTTTTGAGAGCATACCAACGAAACTCAACAAACAAACAAACAAACAGGAGATATATATATATATATATATATATATATATATATATATATATATATATATATATATATATATATATATATAATGTGTGTGTGTATAGTAGTAAAATATATTATAAGTAGATAATTATTTTTGTTGTTGAGTTTGTTATTATCAGGACAAACTTTGTATAATATAAAAGGTAATTGTTTTCTCAGAACGCCATGGTGATTGATGACGAGGCTAATAACGGGGGAGGTGGAGGCGCTGGCGGAAATGGTGGAGGAAGTGATGGAGCCAACCCTGGAAGGAACTTCGGTCCCCGACGCATGAGTGGCATGGCTGGTCTGTTAGATGCGGGGATAATATCTGAAGCTCTACCAGCCCCGTCGCATCGAGTTCAGGCCTGGGACTTCACTACTGGCAGCACGCCCGATATTGCTGATAGTAAGCACTGCTGCTTAAACCTTTCGCTACGAGCGTCGCCTATACAAGACGTTATATTAATGCTGACATCCATTCCAGGTTCAAAAAACGTCGTAGTCCAAAGATGTAGAATACACAACGATGCCAGTATAGATATATCAAAAGATGGAAAATTGCTTGTGGCTTTGCTTCCAGTGCATCGACTACGCAATACTAATAATTGGTTGGGTAAGTTCATTCATTTCAGTGACCTTCATTACATCTTCGTTAATGTCTGTTAGCATAACAGTTTTATCTCTCTCGCTGTCACCATGAGTTACATCAAATGATTAATCCAATCCGCCGACTTTTATTAATAGGGTGGGGAAATGTGTAATCATAGAAGGGTTTAAATTTTCCCCAACTTCTTCACCTTCCATTGCCGCCTTTCTCCTCTCTCATTAAATCCTTTTTCCCTCCCGTTATTCGAATTTTTAACCTAAGGTTTTAAAACATTTACGGTGCGGCCGGCTTCAGGTATGGCCGAAACCTACGCTTGGAACACTATCGGAAAGTTAAATACTTTTAAAAGAAATGATAATCTGTAATGTAACTATATCAGAATTATAAATACATATGTATATTAAATACGTATATCATATCGTTTGTAAAACATATATAAACATTCGTTATTAATAATATATTAATTAAAACATTCACATCGGGAGACAAAATTCAGGTTTTTAAAAAAATCATTATCATAATTTAATACCACCCATTGCGTCATGTAAAATTAAAAATACGTAAAGCGTAAAAATACTTAATACATAATACACAGTCATTCTGGTTTTTTTTATATTTTTGGCTTTTCCATTTTAATTTGTTCGAGGGCCAACTCTATCTCCACAAGGCAAACATCTGGTGTCGGTGTAGTGGCGGGTAAATATGAATTTGGGATCGTTGCGTGTGGGTTAGGTTTGTAGTGCATGAGAGGCGTACAGTTTTCAAGTAAAGTCTACAATCTCAACGAGAACCTCGGGTTTGGTTGTGTAATAATACATATAAATTATATATATAGCTGCATCGCCCTCGAACAAAAAATTATGACAAATGCGAACACGTGGGTGGGGGAGGAGAAAAATCCAAAATGGCGGAAAACAAGATGGCCACCAACCACAAACAAACAACACAAAAGTAAAATCGTCATTATTGGGCCGATTTGGCAGAAGCCCGAAAGGCTCGCCTAGCTTTGAGGGGCTGAAATTTGGCAGAAGCCCGAAAAGCTAATCGTAATTATATAAATAGAACTTGTTCCGATTAGAAATATTTATTATTATTACAGGCGTGTACTCTTTGGAATGGTCGCGTTTAGGCCAGTGCCTCCACTCGACCATGCTGGATCAGAGCGCAGTGTCGGTGGCGCTGTCGCCCACGGCGCGCCACCTGGCCGTGGGTTTGGGTTTGCGTCGCTTCACCACCACGCCGCACGCGCGCAATAACGTATTCGCACTGCTCTACCGACTCGGTGAGTCGTCTTACTAAATCCCTAATCATTACTATTCGACAATGCTTCCCGCCATTGCCAATATTGGCTCAAGTGCTTAATACTAAACTCAAAAAATTCCTCTTTTTATTTCTTTGATGGGCCTATCCTGGAGCGAAGTAAAGCGTACTGCCTCGGACAGGTCGAGATGGAGAAATGTCGTGTCTGCCCTATGCCCCAACACTCTCAGAGAGAGATGTGAATTATTTTTCCATCTATTATTTTTGCTTATTAAAAATTAAAACTGCAACCGCGGTTGCTAAAAATCAAAGTTGGGCCAAAATTTCGGCAACCATGCCAAAAGCGCGTGAGATGTTATAGTTAAATAAATATGATTAACCGTTAAAAGTTAATGCAACAGTAGCACTATTCGAAGATCTTGCTTCTCGTTAACAGTGGTTGACCAAAATTAGAGTTTTCCTTTTTTAACTTTCCTTAGTAAAGTTTCCACTTGTTACTTTTATTTATCACAATTCATATGGTTAATACATCTTTTACTAAACTATACTATATATCTACTTTCTTTTCACGGCCCATATATGTCCCAATTCTGGGCACGGGCCTCCCCATTTGTGGAGGAATGGACATTAACCCACCACGCTTGTCCAATGCGGATTGGCGGGGTATATACATATACTTTCCTCTAAAAGACGTTTTCGACGTCTAGCCCAAAGATTTCTTCAGAAAGGTTAATCGACCCAGAACCCTTAACTCGGAAATAATACATTTTACTTTATGTCGAAAGGTGGTTATAATTTTAAAAATGTAAGACAATAGCAATGTGGCTAAATAGAAGTGTATAATAAAAGTAAATGTGGAAAATATAAATTTATAGCTTATCAATTCTACTATAATTTGAAAAAATTCTCTCATATTTATATACTGTTAAATGTTAAAAAACTATAAAAGGAATATATAAGGCTATTTCCATTCTTGTGTCGAACTAAACTATGATTATGTACTATTTATTACTAATATCTCGACCGTTCATATATCATGCAATCCACATAAAATGTTTCGTATTAAAGCTTATCGAAATTGACCACAGTACAAAAACACTTATAAGTTTAATTTTATTATATTTCATTGCAATATAAGTATGTATAAGTAACTCTCATTGTTATCATAATGTTGCCAAGCTGTGCGCAAGTCTTAAGAGTTATTGTCCGGGCGTAATTATGTTTATGTTATATATTACCCTATCTAGACTGTAGCTTGTTTTTGTGCGTAATAAATAAGTAAATTATTTTTTCAGAGAATACAAGCCAGACTGGGCTAACATTAGTTAAAGAACTAGAGCAAAACTGGGAGCATGGCTTCACAAGCCTCAATTGTCTTCGTTGGGCACCGCAACCCGGCCAAGGACTTGTGTATGCCAACAACACAGGGCAATTGATAATTATGAGTTAAGCGGACCTACCCAGTAACTAAATAAAAGTTATAAATTAAAGCACTGCCACGGTTTGATTTACAAAAGTGCAATTTAATATGAACAAACTGTAAAATATTTCTATTGTCATTAAGTGTTTATTATAAACTTAGAAATATAAAAAAAAATGTTCTCAACGAATTTCTGTGCAATGTTACGTGCATTATAAATGTTTTGAATCAGATGTGTGAGAACTAATCCTCTCGAAGTGAAATGGTGCAACGTGATGCATTCCTTTTTACGTCTTGCTGATCTCTTACTGTTTTCACTTAGTAGATTATTGCATTATTGGTGTGGTTTGATAAATGTTACTAATCTCTCAATCTTTTATTTAACTTAGAACATTGTACAATGCAGATGTGAATGACAAATTTCAACATGGAAAAAGTCAAATATATGTATTCTGCGTATATACGGCACATAATCGATTCAACTTAGAACTTAATTCACATTACATGAATGTTTGCGCCTTTTTATTGTTTCTGAATTTCTAACGGTACTTTTCATAAGTGTGTTGTTCTAATTGTTCTTAAATGCGTTTAATTATGTTTCTTACTTTTCTTTTCATCATTATCATTTCAATATCCTTAATAAATTACACTCAAATTTTTCCATTTTATTGCGGGAAATAGGCTCCTATTCTGCATTTTGGAGAATATTTTGTAAGAATTGAGGATTCGGATGATACCTGTCAACCAGAATTAGGCCCACTTTACTGGACCTATACCTCTACACCTCTTTATTAACACGCTTCATGAATTGATTCCATACGAAGCCATTTTTGAACTAGTCGTTTAGGCCATTTAATGTTTTGAATAAAGATTGGTATATTATCACACAATATTTAATTACATCAACAATCCATATGTAATTAGCTTGTTTAAAGTAGTTCCATGTATGGTATCAACGTGTACCGTTTATAGCAGCGGTCGCCAAACTTTGACCTCACGGACCAATAAATTCATAATTTAAATCCTGCACACCACTCTCTAATAAGATTTTTTAAGTGTTAAATATATTTATAAAAACAATTGTGATCTAAGAACACATAAAATGTACCTAGTTAATAAAATGAAACTATTTATTGTAACCACATTATGAAAGCTTTATTAATAAACCATAATAAAATAAAAACTGTAAAAACAAAACAATTAAAAGATGGTATCAAACTTTTAACATTATATATTACTAGCCGTTCATCCAATGGCCAGTGTATACAATGTGCGACGAAAGTTTTTTAACTTTTCACATATTGTTATGAATTGAATTATGTTTCGATTCATCTTAAAACATAACGTGATGAGTAAGCACGTTCCACATTTATCTGCGAACAAGCGAAATTTTCGTGCTGGCCACCATTTTGGCGACCGCTGGTTTATAGTATCATGGTATATTATACCTTAAACGGTACACAGTATATTTATGGTACACTAGGCCTAAATGTCAAGTTTAACATGTATCATAAAAGGTACACGCGGCACGGAACAAATTAAAAAATATAAGAATGACCTATGCTCAATGATATTGAGGGTTATAAGATTATTTTATTATTGTTCAAAGTTCTAATCGCTTTTAATTTTCACGACGTCGTGAACTTTACCTTGCATAAACTTTCTTTGCATAAAGAGAACGTTTTCTATCTATTCTTAAACTTACGAAAAATTGCAAGTGACACTACCAATCCAGAAAAACCTTTATAGAATAGCAACTTTATTTTATGTAACATTCTTGGAATTTCCATTAAAGGAAATTTTCCCTTATTTCATTTGATAGTCTTACAACACCCGTAGTATTTTTAAAAAGTGCTAATACTGCTATTTTTATAAGTAATATATTTTTTTTGCTTCTTCAAATTCAACTCAATGGTAGCATATACTTTACCTTATGAATTTTACCAGGTGAGTAGAAAGAGAATTTTTGAATACGAAAAAGGTACCAGGTAAGTATGACGATAGTAACTATTGTGAAAAGAACATTCTTTTTGGCATTGTATAGGCATGTAGTATTTAAGCCTTCAAGAAGTATGAGTTCTTATCATATATTTCACTTTTATTTCAAATAGGAATCTCAACATTGTGTATTATTACAGTGTTAGGTTTTTATTTGCAACCGAACTGATACTTGTTTTTTCTTTTTTGTGCATAATGGGTATAACATGTTATTAGATAGAAGCGCAATCTATCATTAATTGCGTTGATTTTTATCTGTTCTTCCATTGTTTTTAACAAGTATAAGTCTCTTAAATATATGTAATATAAATTCTAAGATGAAAACACTAAACGGATGATGATACTGTGTGTATGACACGTTGTTCCTAGAAATTGTATTTATTTGCTTTATAAACTTACTTTTCAGCTTAATTTATGCTGTAGTTGTTAAGAATTTAGTTTAAATTATTTGTTTGCGTGAATGATTATAAAGGGGAGTAGACAACAAAAAATTAACTTACAAATATTATAAGAAAGGCCATTTAAAATTGTTAATTGCAGATATATTTTGTGCATTACATATTAATTAAAAATCAAACTTCCTAAAGCAGGCGATCCGATCTTGAAACTTCTACTGAATAATAAAACAATAGCCACTCTTTAGTGAATAATTGCAGTGTTTATAAATTAAAATGTAGTGCCATTGTCTGCATATAATAATGTGATCAATATTATAATATGACGATCTACGCAGAGTGGCTGTCGCCTTGGCGGAGGTCTATCAGTAGACTGCCGTGGGCTGACGCTAATATTACCATTTTTCAATGAGAGTCGGTGGAAAAAATGTCTTACAATCAATGTACCTACAATTTGACAAGAAGGCATATAACAGATTGTGTTATAAGCACAGTCTTATACACAGGTCTTGCAATGAAGGCCAATTTCAGTGGTGAGAGATTATTACGACGTGTCATAACTTTTGAAACCGTCAGAAATGTAAGTTGTCGCCGTAGGCCCAACCCTTGACAGGCGGATGGAGATCGAAGACGGGTTTTTATTACTAGCTTCAACTTATAACCGCTGCTGCTCTCCACCAGTATTTCCATAAATGCATTGGCTTTATACTATGCTCAGAACCACACGGGAAATTGCAATTAACATTCTATAATTTCTATTACAAAGAAATGATTTAATTTTGAAACTATAACAATAATTATTAAATTTAGCCTTAGACGTATGAAAACGTATAAATGAATTAAAACATGTGTAAAATAAACAACATTATTTGTAACAATTTATTACTTGAATAATATTATTGAAACACTTTTGGAAAGAAAATGAATAATTGGTAAGTTTCGATTTACACGTTTTAACATGTAATTTATCACGAATATGTATATATATCGTGTGTTATTTTTTTTACTATAAATGGCATGACTTATTTCTCGCTTTAAACGTACAACAATCTCAATATCATCTTTTTTAATAATATTAATATTTAATATTTTCTTAAAATTCACATTCTAAAACTATGCTGGCCTACTTCGTTTTAAATTGCAGTATAATTTTATAGCATTTGTAACTTGAATTATTAAAAGGAAAATGCTTAATACGGTCTTTCGTTTCTAAAAAATTTGAACATGTAAATATTTGTCTTTGAATCTTTGTGATATTTTTGTTATTTTCTTTCAAATTAATGTATAAATACTGATAAGAAGTGTACAGTATAATATATTGTGCTTGATTCTAATAAAAGAGATAACAGTGTAAAAAATGTTTTATTGCTGTTTATAAAATGCATATGTATAGTTTTTTTTTTTTATAGAAGAGGTAGGCAAATAAGTGAACATGTCACCTCATGGTAAGTAATCACAGTATCCCTTGTGCTCCACTACGGCGCTGCTAATACTGAAAACCAAAACTGTGTCGAAATCGCATCCTAGTAAAAAAAAATGTATTCAATTTCGAATACTGTTAACAGAGGGCAGTATTTATCGAACGCACGGAAAAAAACACTTTTACGTTGTTTATCGCTGAGAGCAACCACCACTGTCGGAGTCCAAGCCAAGCTGACCATCACTAAGGCCGCCCACCGCTGTCAACTTGCAGGGGAGTGTTAGTCCACTTACGTGATAAAATCAGATCGGTTGTTTACCAACGACCTACAAATTTGTGGCTCACTTACCTGATTCTTTTCATTTTTCATTATCTTGCACGCTTCAAATTTCTTTGAAGTCTGTCTCATCACTGCTCCATTTATTTCGTTAAAAACTAATATGTCTACTGAATTTTCCCTACTGACCTACTGTTAGGTAAACATTTTTTTATAGGCAATAATTAAGGGATAGCTCATAGCATTGCGGGACACCAGCATTCAGTGGCTACAGCAGAACCTGTCTAGCACGACCTTTATGCTCCTCCTCCATGAGAAAACTGGTGAATCATTTGCATAATTTCTCGGGCAATCCATAACATAGAAGTTTAGCTAGAAGAGCCTTTGTACCACACTCGATCGAAAACCTTGGCTATGTCCAAGCTAACTGACTTCCCCTTTCCTCTCTACTGCTTCCGCCCGAGCCGACCTTGCTCCGTACTGGCGATCGCTGATCAGCTGATGCTCCTCGAGATACCGTAAAAGCTAGCAGTTAATAATGGATTCTATTATTTTAGAGAGGTGATAGCTATAGGCCTATAGTTAGCCAAATCAGAGCGATCACCTTTTTTGGTGATTGGATATACTAAGGCTATCTTCCCTGAGTTAGGCACTACGCCTGTGGGACTATATGAATAAAGTTCACTATAGGAATGAAGTTATAAAAACCCTGCGGTCATTCCACAAAAAACTATCTTATATGTGATTAGCCTATGGTATTAAATGATTAAATGAATCGGTTTTTCTCTTTTACGATATAATACACAATGTATGTATACCGCCTATCCTTGTGATTACAGTACCTAATTGCTAAGCCAAAGGTTCTGGGTTCAAATTCTGGTCAAAAATATTAATTTATTTAAGGTACAGAATTTAGTTTCCATATGTTATAGTTATCTATTGCCCAGTTTACGTTGTTACTTTATATGGTAGGCCCATATTACATAAACCAATAATGGCACTCATAAAAGAATTATGTATTTCATTATTAATTTTACCATTCTCAATATAAAACCGTTTGTCTACTAAAATTATTTATAGCAATCCTTTTAAAAAATTAGAATATTTTGAAACTCATGAGGCGAGAAAAAAAAAATATATAAATATCTTAATTTATTCATTTTCATAGAAAGTTAAATCGCAAATAAAAATTTTAAAAATTAAAATATATTACGTAAATTTATAAAATTATTGACAACTTACATGAAAAATGTCTGTTTTATGTTTTAATATATGAACATTTTTGGAAAATTCTCCAAAAAGGAATATGTGAAAAATATTGATCAATTATATACTCTATTTTAAACAACCAATACTGGCAATATACATAAAATATACGTAGTATATTTAACAAATAATTTCTGAAATATATAAAATTAAATATTCATATTTACAATTAATTCCTTGACGTTGGATACTGTGAAATCATAGTCCAAACTTTATAATGGTTTTCAGATATTGTAATATTGCGACAGAGCAGTGCGACGTTTGGCCGTCACTAACGAACGCGCCATAAAAACTAAGTATGGTTGCAACAACTTACAAAAAATTATAAGTGAAACTATTATTATAATGCTAACCCCTACAAATCTTTATTAAAAATGATAATTTGCTCGTACCACAAATATACTTTCTTGCTTGACTCATCACAGACCAAATGTAATAAATATCCATTAGAACTCCAACGTTTACTCTGAGCCACGGTCTTATACACAGGTGTTGCAACGAAGCCCAATTTCAGTGGTGAGAGTAATCTCCCACCACTCGTACTAATTGTACGATCGTGTCATAACTTGTTTCGCGTCAACGCCGCTGTACGTCAATGCTATCGATGGGTGCACGCCGGTTGAGTGACAAGCGACTGTAAGTGGCTTGTTCGATTGGTTTATCGCTTTATTCTTTCATTGTAATTGGTTATATTATTAGGTTTGCTATTTTTTCTTGGGTTTTTTATTTATTTATTCATTTGGTCTTATTTATTTATCATGACTTCGTTGCACATCATACCCATCTATCGTCATGCTTCTGGCGGCCATAAATTGAAAGGAAGAACGCAACCATTAAGCCGACGTACCCCCTACTACTGTTGATGCAAGACCTGT
Organism: Baronia brevicornis; assembly: GCA_031353405.1. Taxonomy (NCBI): domain Eukaryota; kingdom Metazoa; phylum Arthropoda; class Insecta; order Lepidoptera; family Papilionidae; genus Baronia; species Baronia brevicornis. The sequence continues at coordinate 393,890 of JASFAT010002273.1, forward strand.
GTATATGATCATGTACTGAGCCCCCCCTGTCTCGCGCCGCACACAACACCCTCTGGTGAGTTAGAAGCGTTTAAATATAATAGCGTCTAAAACTAAATTCTTTCGAGGAGGAAGTTGCGATAGTGAAATGCAATAAATGTTAGTGTTCTAATGGTTTAAGCTCTTTGATTTGCTTTATAAGGTAAGCTTTCTCGTCATTGAACTGCTCGTCCTCAGAGCGATCCGTGTGAAACTTAGTAAGGAAATCAACCAATTTGTCTTGATTTCTCAACAAGATATCTAAAATTGGTTTTGGCTTATTCGGATTTGCTACAAATACCTGAAAAGAAATATCATCATTAATACTACGAGATATTACTTAATAGTTTTTTCTAAAAGTAGTATAATATAACATTGTTCGCGCTCACTACTCATACTCGTTGCAAATGTCACATTTTTTCCTACATCTGTCACATCTTACTTATATTTGTATTTCCTTGTTAAATTAAAAAAAGTTCCCTATAAATTACCATTATTTTTACTTAACTCGTCGCCCGAACATACATTTTATACCAGCAGACAACTGACATGTAAGAAATATTCCAATGTCAATTGAACTGTTCAGTGCACAAATCGATTTAACTTCACTTTTTTAAAAATCTTAAATTTAAGTGTCAAAGTTAGTTAGTGTTTAGTTTAGTCATAACTTTTTATATCTACTTAACAAAATTTGTTTGGTACCATTTAATTATAAGTAATTTATTTCAGATTGTAATAGACATTGTGAATAATTCCATACTTACACATTAAATATTTTAAAATTATATCAATTAAAACTAATTTAATATTGATCAAAATTTAAAAAAAAAGATTTTACAATTTTTTTTACAACAAAACCTTCATGAACAAAAATAACCGTTACAAGGTTTCCAGTAAACTAAATAAATAAATATGAGGTGGGGACCTCATACAAATCAAATGTGATTAAAGTGAAGATTTACAATTTAGAAATTTGTAGCACGTAGACCACAAAGTTTGAAATATGTAATTCAGCCTTTATTATATCCTCAAGGTAGAACTGTGACAAATATTCACAGTATTACAGACAAGTATTCCTGGTAAACGTGTAGCTGATGAAAAAGAGAAAATGTCATATTGCTGAAAAATTAATCACAAATAATATTTTATAACATAACTGTCAAGATTCATTTTATGGAAAAATTTTAATATGAATTTATATAAAAAAGAACTTTATTATAGAAAAAGTTAATCAGTAAGTTAATGAAGTACATTTTACTTTATTTCTAGCTGCACCACCTCCAAACCAATTTTCCAAATTTGCCCAATGGCATTAAGTCCACCTTTTGTGCACTTTGTGCGAAATTTTAAATAAATAATTTCATTGAATTCTCCAATTTTTTGTTTTATGGAGTTAATTCATTTGTGCACTGAACGGCTCAATTATAAACTAATTTTTTGAAACTATGGAAACCATATACCTTAAAAACATGGAAAGCCTCAAACTGTATATTACGTGACTTCTCTTTAAGCATATTCATCATAAGTTTTAGATTATCAGGATTCGTGATGTAACGTGTCATTATGCAGAAATTGTGTCGATCCAGAAGCAACTCCCCAAGTAACTTGAGACTTTGCCGTCGAGTTACATAATTCTCAGAATTCAACAACCGCTGATAATGACCAAATACATTATCATAATTTGCTTCTAGAAATTCAGCACACAATATTTTGTGTCTTGTTAACAATTCCTGTAAGAGTCAAATATACAATTTGTTTTATTCTTTGCCAAACAGTTGACTAAGTAATAAATGAAATTTTGAGGTATATGAAATATATACAATGAATTAAAAATAATTAAGTAATAGTATAATAATACGAAATGTATTACAAGTATACATTTAGTATTATTAACCCTTTGCGTTCGAGTGGTGCCTCTCAGGCACCACAACATGTGATGCAATTACTCGAGCGGTGCCTGAGAGGCACCATTCAGATCGATGTGTTTATTTCTGTTTGACTTAAGGAATATCGCTTGAAAAGTCTACTTGGCCTTTTGTAGATCATTTTACGAGGTGTCTAAATGTCTTATCTCGGGTGATTCTCACCCGACAAGCCAAGAATGCACATTGGAGATTGTTTCACAAAATATCATAAGAAGCAAAATTATAGAATATAATTATTTAATAATTGTATTACATTAAGCTAATAGTGTTAAAATATACGAGTTTAAAGTGTCTTATTGTGTCTAAAATTATTTTAAGTTAACAATAACGAACTCATGAAGTAAGCGGGAGCGCGTGCGATTACTCTCGAGTTGCTGGTTCATCCGACAGAAAAGCGCCTCGAGCGCAAAGGGTTAAACTAATATATATTATTACGTAATATTACAAACCTTAAAAGTAGAAAAGGCATCAGAGGCAATATCAAAAGTAGAAACTTCTACATAACGGAAGAAATTGTAAAAGTCATCAGAATATAACATTATCTTAGCTAAAGCTTCATATCTAGCACACTCTCTCAACATGGTTCCACAATTTGATGCAATTTCCTGGTGTTCATACCTATAAAAATTAATACCATGCTTTCACATAAGAGTTGATAAAAACTCTGCTTCGTAGGCCACTTGCCATAAATAATTGTTAGACCCCTTGCTTATCTGAATTCTTTTAACTTTGAATATGTTTTTGACAACTGTTGTGCTGGTCACATTAAAATATATATAATTTTTATGTAGCAAATGAACTACTATAAACACTATTGTATGTGAATTACTAATCTGTCACTACATTATTAATTTTAGAGTTAAATAATATGTAATTGGCTGATTTTTTTATGGGATGGGAAAGCAACCAACGCCGCCCATTAATATCTGCAGTGCCATAAGCAGTGCAGAAGCGTTACCGGCCTTTAAGGAGTGACATTATGATAGGGAGAGGGTGGGGTTGAAACTCAACCGCTCACCAGATGAAGCGCGGTAGCTAAGGTACCACTTATACGCCGGTTTTCTGCGGGAGTGTAGTAATTCCCCAGGCGATCAGGCCCATTTATGGTACAGACAAATAATATTCTTGACAAAGTATTTATCTGCTGTGTGGCTCTACCACTACCAAATTAAATGGAATAAAATGGTGTATATAATAAAGTTAAATCCTTAGTCCTAATTTGTATCTTAAACTGCTATGAACTGTTGGTCATTCATAGCTTGATTTTTACCTAGCAGATAAAATTTAGGCAATAAATTTGTATATGTGAATTTTCTATTCATGAAAAGCCAAAATTCTTCACAATTTATATTGATAAGCCATGCTTTTCTGATTGTTATAAATCTCCATAATTGGCATTGGAGGACTTTACCATGATGAGCAACATTATGAAATACTAGAACTGATGTTTCAGTATTATGAGCAAGAAATAATGAAGATTCTGCCATCAAAAAAGTCTGGATTTAGTTATTTTATATCTAAAAATTCAACCATGTACATTTCTAAAAAGACAAGCTAAGACTTCTCAGAATCCAGTTGGGTGTATCCGAAAATGGGACTAGATGTCAAATAGTGAATTGACAGCCTTTAAAACACTACTCATACATACTACATATCCCAGTGTTTGACACAAAGCTATCTACTTAGTCATGAAATGTAGTGTTCTACTCTTAACTGTATGGTTATTGGTGGGATTATGGATTTTGCAGAGAATTTGAACAGTTATTTTAGCTTGATTAAATAAATATGACATTTCTAAAAAAATTGTAATAAATACAGTAGATTTATTAGATAATCATACCATATCACTGTGCCAAATTTTTCTTTTGAATCACTCCAAGAGTAAGATGGTGTTATATTAGGTAAGAGTGTTCATTGCATTAGCTAGTATATTTGCAGACCATTAAAACTAACATTGTTTCATTAACAAGCCCACTAACATAAAAATTTAGTGATATTTAAAATAAACAATAGAGGTCACATTTAATTAAAGATATAACTTCTATTATTTATATTTAATATCACTAAATCGCTATTTACTTCTGTGTTTCTATACAACACATAGAAGTAATTCTCCATTTCGAATTTTATTGATATGAATTAGGTAATAGCTTGATCAAGACTATTCTATTGCTCATTGCGAGTTAGAGACTGATAAGTCTGTTGCTGTTTAATTTTTTGACAGGTCAAATGACTGGCCAATGTAAGCATACAAGAAAATAAATATTTATCAGTAAAAAAATAATGAAAAACAAAAAAATAGATAAATTACTAAATGCAATAATATTAGAGTTTATATAAAATCAAATGAATAAAGGAAACAATTAGTTCACTTTAAATTTATTTGTGAAAATGATCATTACACCAAGCTCATACCTCTGTTAAATAGTGAAAATGTTCATATTAATCACTTTTATAATAGTGAACAATATTTGAAAACTGGTAAGTACTTGGTATGTGCAAAGTTTTAATACATTTATTCTTATAAATAGCATTTGTTTTGTGTAGTGAAGATGTTTCAAATAACATAAGCAAATAATTTTCATCCATAATTTAGTTTTGGAGCCTCCTCTCCCCCTCAGAGGTTTAGCATTTTAAATGCATAATAGGCATGACAAGAGATGAATGAATCTTAACCTTTGTGGCAACCACAAAGGTTAAGATTCATTCATCTCTTGTCACTCAATGCCACACATTATTGACCCCCTCTTTTTCCCTTAAGTATGTCATAAGTAATGAATAGCCTTTAAAAGATAGTTTTAAAAAAATTACATTGTTTCATACTAAAAATAGTCAACATGCAAATGCGTTTTTTTAAATATAATAAATAAAATATCAAAATATATTACCCAGACATCAAGGTGAACAATATCTCTGGCTTAGTACAAATGTACTCAACTGTGGGAGAACGGGTTCCTATCTGCCGCCTCAAAACATTATTAAACACTTGAGCTACATCTTTCTTCCCTTCAAAGTCGATTCGGTTTAGATTCTAAAGAATTATATTAAAATTTAAAAAAATATTAAATGTGAAAAAATAAAATGTTTCTGGTAAGTTGTAATATTTTTCATCCAAAAAAATAAATATTTACATTTTGCAATTATACATACTTGTATCAGAAGCAACAACAGATTAGTATTATACAATTCCTGTGCAAGCTGGGCTACTATTATATCAGTCTGCGGCTCAACATCAGATGTCCCATACAACATATTTTTAATCAATACCTAAGAAAGAAAAATATTTACTATCAATTGAAGAACACATAACTTATAGTCAATTGTGTACAGAAAATTTACATTTGATATAAAGAAATTACTGACCAAGTTTTTGCTTACATCTTCTTGCGCTTTTTCAGCTTTCTTATCGCCCCTCTCTAACGCCGTAACAGCATCTTTTAAAGATCTCACAAGCTCCGCAGGGCTCTTTTGAGATTTACCAAAAAGAGGCATATTAATATGATAATCAACAGAGATGATCTGAGTAACTCCGTCTACATAAGACTGCACCTGAAATTTTCGACGAGAGAGAAAAACAAAACATACAATCACAAGATCACAGTATGTACTTGCATTTGATATTCAAGAGAATGCAAGAGTAATAAAAATAACAATCATATTAAATAAGAAACTTAGATTAACTTCAAAAACAATTTTCAGAATAACATATATTTTTTGTTAATTTGTTTACCTTAAAATAAACAAATTATATGAAACCTCAAACACTCCGTTTTACAATTTGGATATTGAAAGAAGCCACAGTCAGACGAAACGAATAGCTAACAGCTGTGATGTCAAGTCAATATAAATATTGCCATTATAATTATTTCAAAAATATCTTAAAGCAATAACTGTGTTTATATAGTATTTTTATAATATTTTGTGTTGATTCTAGTTTTAGGTAAGTATTTATAATAATTGAAAAAGCTCTAGTATTTCAAATTATTTTCTTGGCATTACAATAATCAGAGTTGTAAAGTTTTAACTAATTTTGATATCTGTGATTACAGACAGTGTTGTTTTAATTATTACTATAGCTACAATTGGCAATCGTAATAAAAATATAACAGTAATCAGAACAAAATCTAAAATGTGGCGAAAGAATTTTTGTGAGTGAACATGATCATAATGAAAAAGTTGTTTTATGATATAATAACGATTAATAATAAAAAATCATCAAATAAAATTTAAAAATTTTAATATTTCGTATCTGTTCCCATTTTAAACGAAAAACCAATTACAACTGGTAACGTTATTTGTACATAAATGACGTCACACACGTCTAAGGTGTACAGTTTATGCAGCATTTTTAAACAAATACAATTTTTTTAAAAATGAAAAAATCTTCATTATATATAAATATTTATTTAAATATAATAATGTTTTTTTATGTTTATATATAACCATTAACTTTTATTTAACGTTCTCTGAAAAGTTCTTTGATTTTATATAGCATTCTATAAAATTGGTAACCTTTATGTGAAAGTAGATAAAATGTGATTAATAATCGAAACACGCGATTTTTATGTTTTGATCACAAGTTAAATAAATCAGATATCGAATTTTATAAAGTAAATTCCCTAGGTGTAAAATTTATATTACAATATTATACATTGGAATTTAAAGGAACCTAAATTCTCAGCAATATAAATCATAATCTCATGTCCTTTTCCGTTGATAGCAACTAGAAATAATATAAGTATTATTCTAGGACCGAGTAAAATCGTAACATGTCTTGATTGATTTGTGGTTCTTGGTGGTCATTTTCTCAAAGTGGCTTTGGGCTTTTACAGTCAAATGAAATAGTTACAATACAAGAATTTCGATCCTTTTATCACACGCTTTGAGCCATAAGTATGTGAAAAAGAAACAAAGGAACTAGAAATAAATACTTATTTATTTCATTACATATCTTACTTTTCTTTTCTTTTCTTTGATGTCAATTAGTTAAAACTATTATGCCAGTGTCAAGTAAAATGGAATAATATCAAATCTCTTGAAATGTCTTCAGCCAGCTTCAATCAGCTTGTCACGTTACGTCTTGATAAAATGTTGGCTATTCTACCAAAACCTTCTCCTTAAAAAATATGAAACTTTAAGGAAAGTGTCATCATTACGTGAGTGGTTGAGTTCCGGAGGCCCGGGTTGGGCCTCCGGAACTCAACCACTCACCGTACGAAGCGCGGTAGCTAAGCTACCACTCAGACGCCAGTTTTCTACGGGAGTGTGGTACTTCCTCGTGCGAGCCGGCCTATTCATGCTACAGACAAATAATATGCCATTCTTCACAAAATATTCGTCTGCAGCCTGGCTCTACCACTCTAAAAAGATTATGATAGATTATTGATTATTATTATTGATATAACAAGAGTCATTAGTCATTACATTATTTACAATATGTATAATAATATGTTTTCAGTGAATATTATTGTTAATAGTACACGACATTAGTCAGTCAAATAATAACTAAAGAAAATACAATCATGTTTAGCATTAAGAGCACGGCAAACACAAAAATTAAAATTATCACATTCACCTTGCCTGACGAAACTCCGAATCTATAATATGATTATTCGGCCTATTCTAACGTATGGATGAGGCTTGCACACTAACGCTAAAGGAAGAGAAGAAACTTCTAGTCGCAGATCAAAATCTTTCGATCTGCGACTAGAAGAAAAGATCCCGGGCCCAACCAAAAGAGATGATGGCAGTTGGAGAAATCGAAAAAATGCCGAAATTGATCATCTGATGGCCCAACCCACTATCTCAGAGAGACTAAGGCTCACCGACTTCGGTGGCTGGACCGCGTTGAGAGGATGGGGGAGGATCACGCAGTCAAGAGAGCGTATGTGGGTCACCCAACTGGACAATGTCCTGTGGGGCGCCCCAGGTACCTCTGGAGAGACATGGAGGAGGATGACTTGCGCAACCTTCATATCTGCAACTGGAGGAGGTGGGCACGGTAGCGTAAGATCTGTCCGGAGGCCAAGATCCATTTTGGGTCGCTGCCCTAACAAAGTTAGTTTTTTTTAGTACACCTTGCTTTTAACTATATAATCACGCTCGTTTGATAAGTAATTGAGGTGATCGATGACAGTAGCAGATTGTGAATATGATTTAAGAAATCATATGATAAATCATCGGTGATTCGTGATTTGTTTCATGCTTATTGAATAGTTTATATTTTTTATCCCTGAGGCGGTGAGGTTATGATTAACTATTATTAACCTAGAAGTGATTTTTAGGTTTTGATTTCGACGTCTCTTTATAGTAAAAAGTTATTAATATTATTATATTTGATCATGGCTGATGTGTCCAGTGAAAAATTATCAAAAAAGTGAGTATTGTGTGAGAAAAGTAAATATGTTCACGTCGAAGACATTCCCTTTTTTATGCCGTCTATATTGTAGTAACAATCATCATTATCGGTTGATGAAATTTTCTAGTGAAAGTGGTGGTCAACGGTTAGTGTAATTTACATATTTTTTAGTGTTTATGAAGTACTCAATGTTCAATGTTTCTTAATGTTTTAGTGAATTGAAACGTAGATTAAAAGCCGAACAAAAACTAAAAGAAAAGGCAGAAAAAGCTTCTCAGCAGCCAGCTATTCCAGCTGAGAAAAAGACAACTAAAGTTGAAGAAGAAATAAGCCCGAATGAGTATTATAAATTACGAACAGCAGCAATAGCTGCTCTCAAAAATGGTTCACGAGAAGAACATCCATATCCTCATAAGTTTACAGTTACGATATCTCTTGAAGAATTTATCGAGAAATACAATAATTTAAATAGTGGAGAAGTGCTAGAAAATGTAACATTTTCTGTAGCAGGTAGAATCCACTCTATCCGTGAATCTGGTGCTAAGCTTATATTTTATGACCTAAGGGCTGAAGGTGTTAAAATACAGGTAATGTTATGTAAACTATTTAAAATGAAATGAATTAAATAATACACCTAAAATAATGGATAGCAGAATTGTTAATTATAAAATCTTTGTATTTCTATTATTTTTATTAAGTAGGATTAATAGAAATCATAAGCATATATATATATATATATATATATATATATATATATATATATATGTATATGTATATATATATATATATATATATATATATATATATATATATATATATATATATATATATATATATATATATATATATATATATATATATATATATATATATATATATATATATATATATATATATATATATATATATATATATGTATATATATATGTATATATAATTTATAACCTATACAATATATAAGTATTTTTTCATAATGATTACTTTACTATTGTAAAATTTTTCATTATAATTACAATCTAGCTATGGGCTAATGAGTGATTTGGTTTTAACTTAATTTGCTAAGTAGAGTATAACTTAGAATTAACACTTTCTTATACTCTCTATTAAGGGGTCTCATGTTTTACATCTCACTGTTCTTGTGTTCTTTACACTTAGTAAAATATTCATTTCACTTCACTAGGATCTCACTAAATTAACTCAAAGGGTTTAGTTTTTTTGAGTCTTCTTAATAAGTCCATGTTGTCAAGTGATCGAGTTCGCATGAAGCACCCATAGTGATAGGTTGTGTCATTGTTTTGTCGACTGAGAGGACTTGCGCTATCATGTGAATGTTGAGTCTATCCAGCACTTCGACAACATGGACTTATTAAGAATATTTCAGTATGTAGGAATATTTCACTGATGCAGCTCAGCAGCACCAAGGGAGTAATTGAATCATTATAAAATAATTGTCATTATTTTTTTTAGGTAATGGCAAATGCTAAACTATATGATTCAGAAGAAAAATTTAGCATTGATACTGACAAACTAAGGAGAGGTGATATAATTGGTTGTATAGGTCACCCAGGCAAAACAAAAAAAGGTGAACTATCTATAATACCTAAGACAATTAAACTTTTATCACCATGCCTGCACATGTTGCCTCACCTTCACTTCGGACTTAAGGATAAAGAAACTAGGTTTCGAAAAAGATATTTAGATCTTATCTTAAATGACAAGGTAAAGTTGCCTATAAAGGTAGAAAAATCATTTCAGTACTTAATCTAATGTTTTAGGTTTTAATTAAATATTTTCTACTTATGTTTCAAGGTAAGGCAGACTTTTTACACAAGAGCAAGAATCATTTCATATATCCGACGTTTTTTGGATGGCATGGGTTTTCTTGAAATTGAAACACCTATGATGAATATGATACCAGGAGGTGCTACAGCTAAACCATTTGTCACTCATCATAATGAACTCAACATGGATCTCTACATGAGAATAGCTCCAGAATTATATCACAAAATGTTAGTTGTAGGTGGTTTAGATCGTGTTTATGAAATAGGAAGACAATTTAGAAATGAAGGCATTGATATGACACATAATCCTGAATTTACGACTTGTGAATTTTACATGGCATATGCTGATTATAATGATCTCATAACCATCACTGAGACAATGATTTCTGGTATGGTGAAAAGTATACATGGCACATATAAGGTAAAATATTTTTATACCTTTATGCATTTTAGATATTATTTTTTTTATATATTTATGCAATTTAGATTTTATTCAAACAATCAGTAGATGTTGCTAGTAAATTATTTATAAGATCAAACATATATAAAATATGTATTTTAGGTTAAATACCATCCTGAAGGACCAGAAGGTGAAGAGGTTGAAATAGATTTTACACCACCATTTGCAAGAGTACCAATGATCGCCACATTAGAAAAAGTTTTAAATGTTCAACTACCAACAGCAGATAAGTTAGATACACCTGAAGCAAATTCGCTTCTTAGTCAGTTATGTGAAAAATATGAGGTAAAATTCCTTCTATATTTAAGTGTATTATGAATATATTTTAATATTTTTGTTGAAAACTAACCAGTGTCACCTCATTATAGCAACTTAATTGTTCTTATATCAAAGTATACTTCCAATTATTAGATAAAACAATGTTTATTTGTCAAATCATCATAAGTATCATATCATATAACACATGTCCCAGAAAGAATGGATAATCCTGGAGCACCGAAGAGTATGGCTATCAGGCGCTCTAATAAAAATACACTAAATATTCCAAGTGGTGCCAAAAATATGAGGTTTTTTAAAAAAAATACGTTTTTATTGACCTTATTGTACTTTCATGTACACCACAGCTGCAAATTAATGAAATTTATAGTGTTTTTTGTGTTATCTTTTTCCTCACGGACTATACTATTAGAAATGCAGTAAAGTGTATGAGTATCTATTATACTTTTTTGGAAAAAAATATCAACTTTAATTTTTAAGCATGAACTTTTATAAAAAAAATAATTTTGAGAAAGTTTGTGAGCCTTTGCGCAGTTAATACAGATTACAAAGTGGTATAAAACATAATTTTATTTAACGTTAAGATGCAAAAAGAGTAAACTCGACTGAAGAAAAAAAATAATCTACCGCGCGTCATCCATATTACTGCGTATTTATCAGAGTCCACAGGTGTTATTCGGAAGATAGAATACCTGGCAGCAGCATTGGTGGTATGAGCGCTGGAAGACTAGCTAATATCAATACACAAGAAATTTTGCTTGACGAAATTGAGCAAGACCCGTCCTCCTCTACTAGAGTAATAGCATGACGTACTGGAATCTCGAAGACGACCGTGCACCGTACTTTACTGTATCATATTAGACACCTGACACCTGTATAATGATTGAATGAATGATTCATTTTTGACATCTTTGAAATTTATAATAATTCATTTTACATTCCATTGTAAATGGTGCATGCATCTTATTAAGGTTGACATCATACTTTACAGTACACACCATTTACCTCGAGTTATTACGATACGATTTTAAGATGATACCAGAATGACCGCCAATTTAAGCGTTCCTCACCGCATAAGCACAACACTATAATCAATGGTTTAAACTAGCATTCTTCTTCTTTTTAGGAGGAAGATAATCAATGATTTAAGCGTTAAAACAGCAGTTTAGCATACCTACATATTTATTCCCCGAGTTTTATTTCTTTCATTTTAAATAATACAGTAAATAGGTAGGACTCATCATTATTCGTCGGCGTATATGGCAGTCAACTTCGGTTTCACACATTCAATCACTAATCGCCATGCGCAGATCGTCGTTCCATGTAATCAGGGAGCGTCCACAATATGTTTGCTAACATGCGATCTCCAATCTAGCCCTCGGTTACTACTCCAACGGTTGTCGGTTCTCCGACATACGTGACCAGCTCATTTTTCAGCCACTTCAGTTTTCTTACTCAAAGAGCTACGTCGGTGACACTGGTTCTAAGTTTATACAGGTAATTTTTGACACTATTCACCAGAGATTGTTGGAAATTGCCTGTATTGCTGTTATGTGTGTATATGTTTATATATATTGATTACATTATATATATATATATATATATATATATATATATATATATATACATATATATATACATACATATATATACATATATATATATATATATACACATATATATACATATATATATATATATATATATATATATATATATGTGTATATCATCTTTGTTTAGGTAGAATGTCCACCTCCAAGAACAACTGCTAGACTTTTAGACAAACTTGTAGGAGAATTTCTTGAAGAGAAATGCATAAATCCAACTTTTATATTGGATCATCCTCAAATTATGAGCCCATTGTCAAAATATCACAGGAATATACCTGGTCTCACTGAAAGGTATGACAATTAATTTTTTACGTAAAAAAATTTAAATTTAACTTTAAACTCCCTTTCGGTTCTCAATTTGATTTCAATATACACTATTTGATTATTTATTGAAAAATAAGCCATGTGCTTCTTTAACAAAAATTGAAATACCCATGACTATAATTATTAGTGTATAATAGTGCTCACAATTTCAATGTTTCCATTTATAACATGCATTTCACATTATTTTAAATACATGAATACTTAAAAAAAATTACACAGGTTTGAGCTCTTCGTGATGAAGAAGGAAATCTGCAATGCTTATACAGAGTTAAATGATCCTGCAACCCAACGTGAGCGTTTTGAACAACAAGCGAAAGATCGTGCTGCTGGAGATGATGAAACACCTCCTACTGATGAGGCATTCTGTGTTGCACTTGAATATGGCTTACCTCCCACAGCTGGATGGGGTATCGGAGTTGATCGCCTTACTATGTTTTTGACAGACTCAAATAATATCAAGGTATGTTATTACTGAGTACTTTGAGCTTCTCAGCAATATGCTTGCAAAGTTAGATCTAACTCACAACAAAGTGAAATAGAAGTTATGTTTAATACAAGATTAAACAAAGTAAAAATAAACAACATATACCTATTCAAGTCAAATGTTAAAAATTGTGTTGTTTGTAGTAAAATTATTTTACTTTAATTTTTATTAAATTTTCGTTTATGAAATTTAGAATGCTAGTGAAAGAAAATACTAAAGTTCTCTGCTATTATACCCTCATAAAGAAAGTGAAGTGCTTAAATAGAAATTTAATACATTTAATAGATTTTTACTTAGTTCAATAATTTTTGTTGCCAGGAGGTGCTATTATTCCCAGCTATGAAACCGGATGACCCTAATAAGCATTACTCTGAAGAAGAACATGCTTCTACCACCCAAAATGGAGTATAATGTATTTCAAATTTTTTTATTTCTTAATCTCATTATAGCATTTTGTTTCGCTTGCAAATAAATTGTTAAAAAAATATATATTTATTTATTTATGAATTATAAATTATTGTAACAGTTTTATTTATAAGTTCCAATGTTAATAAACTGATGTTAGGAGTACCACCCTTAAGTTTGCATTTTTTATTCAATGGGGTGACACTTGATGCTCAAAGTATTTACAATTTCATACATTTTAGAAAAATATATCATTGACTTAAATACACTTATAAGATTAATAACAGCAATTACCTAAAATATTATACATTACGGTGGTTATCAGCACTGAAATGGCTGCTGGTAGGCAATTTTCAATTGGTTTAGATGGCTACAAAGCTAGTTCTGCCAGCACACAACTAAATGACTTCCTTGTAAACTTTCATCCTCTTTTTAACCTCCTTATGTAATGAAATTTCAAAAATCCTTTCTTAATGCATACCAATGTTAAATAAAAAAATTGTACAATATTTTAGTCATTAAAAACCTCTGGTTTAAGCTGTACATAATCAATCATGTGAATTTTAAGAAGTAGAAACTATGAAACTATAATTTTATAAAAGTAGTTATTATGTAAACATACATTAAACTTCCATTTTCAGGTACATAGTTAAAAAAAAGTGAAAAATTAGTGTGTATTTTTTATTTTAAGTATTAATTATTATACTTAAATTTAATTAATACTATCTTCTAGCATTTCATCATTTAGATTTTGAGTAGAATTGTAATGTTCACCCAAACTATACATATGACGATGATAAGTAATTATCAATGGTGAACCTTCAAACTCAAGACCTTGATCTATAGAAGATAAGCCTGTTCCTTGAATAATGGTAATAGGGCACTTTAAACTATTTGATAAAGCTCTTATTTCCACTTGACCGCCCCACACCTTTGAATTAACTATTTTATCACAATATTCATCGAATTCAATATCTGTCAACATGTCACCAGATTCAGGGTGACATAAAAACGGTAAAAAGTCTTCTTTATTTTCTCTAATATATACAGAAGCAAGAGTACGAAGTTCATCAACTGACAATGATTTATTCTTCTTACTGCTTAACTGATGCGCAATGGCTTTATACAAACAATCACCATCTGAAGAGATAGAAAATATCTTTAAATTAATTTCTTTCAATTTACTACATATAGATTGGTTTTCAACATGTCTAGGACCATTAATATTCTCTTTTTCTTGAACCTTTATTTGTTGTTCCCTTTCTCTTTCTTGTTGTTCTTTCTTTTCCCTTCGTCTTTGAGCTTTTGATGATTTTGTCTTATTCTGCTCAATATTATTTGTCTCTAATGAATCCTGACATGAAACGCTGTTTTGGTTGACTATGGCTTCTATTTCGTTTTTATGTCGATTTTCTAATTCAGATTCTAACCTAGAGATTTCTATTGCGAGTTCCTTTTTCTTAGTTTTGTCATTTTTAGCCACCTTTTTTAACGCCTGTATTTGTGCCTGTAGCTCTTTCTTTTCTCTTCTGTGCTTACTTTCCAGTATTTCCAACCCTTGAGTATCACTATTATCATCCATTATTTTGTTAATGAAATTGTTCGTTTATACTCGGACTTAGATCAAAATCTTATTAAACAAAAAAAATAAGACAATTAAGTCGAAAGGTTATGTTGAAACAATATTATTCCAATATATTTGAAAATTCTTATATCAATTTTTATTGAATTACATCATTAAAGAAATATAGTGCCTTTTTACTTTATTTAATAATTAAAATATAGCAAAATATTAGAGGAGATATTAATTATAGAATTTAATTACATATATGCAATAGATTGAGCTTATCAATGATGTCATGTCAAGTCTTACTCTCCTTTTACTCTAGACTGACTAAATTTGACAATTTACCGTAATATACCTACGTATTTTAAAATGGGATAGGAAGGCAAATAAATGAGCAGGCGTGTCACACGATGGACAGCAATCAACGCCGTCCATAGACATACACAGTGCCATAGGTATTGCATAAGCGTTGCCGGCCTTTAAAGAACGTGTAGGTTTATTTTTTGAAGGTTCTGATGTCGTATCGGTTCGGAAACACCGCTGGAGGTAGCTGGTTTCACAAGGTAGTGGTGCGTGGAAAGAAGTTTCTTGAAAAACGTTATTATACACCATATGGTTTTCAGGACCCGTCTTGCCGGGGAAGCGCGGCTCGTGAATCAAGTGCGATTCACTTGCCGGAGTGAATCGCTTATGACATTATCGTGAAAATCAGATCCTGATTCTGTGCTAAAACGATATTATGGAGAAGAGGCTGTATGGAGACTGTGTTTTCGAAACTACAATAAGCAGCAATTGCTGTAAGGCAGAAACGTAAAATTTGGTTGAAGCAATATTTACAAGTAAAAAAAACAGCACTGCAGTATGCGGATCCTAAGTGTGTTGGAACTAAATGACTTCATAAATTATTTGAAAATGAGAGAAGTGGAATTTGAATATCTATTAAATTTAGTAGCTTATAAAAAGAGACAATGTAAGATAAGACTGATATTGTTGATTAGTTGTAACATTAAGGTTTCTAGCCACAGGCAACTCTTATCAAGACTTAAAATATAGCTCTCTAATTTCACAACGGCTTGTGTTGAAAATTATCCTAGAAACATATTAAACTATTGACAAATACTTAAAAATTGTTTTAAAAACATGGTAGTATTTATAAGTGCAAATAAACACACGTCAATAACTGTTTTTTACGCTAAGCGGGCGACAACTGAGCGCGCTGATTGCTCTTTTCATTATTTCACTACACGGTAACTAAATACTCCCTGAATACCCCTAGTATTCAGTGAGTAAGGCTGGCCGGGATCGCTTTGCTTCCCTGATTAAGGTCCCTTCTATACTCTCTCTTAGATTCAGGGAAAGGAACCTAATTACCGTATACTGTAATACCCGTTTAAGGTTGCGCTTACGCCGACATCATAAGTTCGATTTCTCGAACTACTGGAATAGATTAGATAATTGACAGGCACCAATTTTCATTACTCAAACAAATCGGATGGAATCAAATGTCTAACGTTCTAAGAAAATATGGTTGTTTAGAATATATGCTACAATAAAAAAGTTACCCTGGCACTTTTTGGAATTCACACCAAAAAATAAAACCTATTTTTTTTGCATAGTATTTAATTAGGTTTTGAAAATTAATTTTTATCGAGATACGACAATCAAGACTATTAAGTTGGCAGCATGATTTTGAAATTTCACACACAATTTTAACAGATTATATATTATATACACATTTAAATCGAAGGTTGGTTTGGTATTTTCTTTTGCAATTATTATTAAAAGTTTTTTTTTATTAAGTCAAAAAGCCCTTGCATTTTAATATAAATTATTCAAATTTATTTTAAGGGTATCGTGAGGTTATCAGATATTTATATTGGTCTATTATAATATTCTGTAATGATTAAATCATGTATTTATGGAATAAAGAGAAAATAAGCTTAAACGATCTACTTAGCTAAAACTGTGTGTGTAAACATTGCTATTTTAAATTTTTACAGGGATTAATAAAATTATCATGAATCCTTGTTCCGAAGCAACTCCACAGCATGACACTGAAGGGGATGGACGTTGGAGTAGTATTGTGAGTATAATTCGATAGTGTTCAGTCCCCGATAACGTTCTTCTTAACCTTAATAGTTAAACAACTTGTTATAACAATCTTAAAACTTGTGGACTACTCAAAAATCAATTTTTTATACTATTTATTATTAAAACATTATTTTTTATGTTATTACAATATAATATATGTATTTTGTAGCATAATAGATTTCTATCTGATGGGAAAGGAAAAGAAGCGGATGTTGTTTTTATTGGTGATTCTATTTTACAAGCCTTAGAACATACTGAGGTGTGGAACCAATGGTTTGCTCCACTACACTGTCTTAATTTCAGTATTCATAAAGACCAAACTCAAAATGTATTGTGGCGTATACAAAATGGGGAACTTGATCATGTTGATCCTAAGGTAAATGTGCTTTTTTTTTGCTTACATTTTTGTAGATTTATTTATTTATTAGCCACAAAAACAAGTTACCGTCTTTAAGAATAATAAATAATATAGACTTGATAACACCCAGACTCTTAAAATTTGCACACAGTATGGCTACTTTTTAACAATAGGGTTACTGATATAATGTATGTATACAATAACATCAAACAGATAAAATAAAATTGATACTGACAAAATAACATTGTAAAATAATTGCTAAAATATTATTGATAATTTTAAAATGTACATATTGACCCAAAAATGTGAAAAAGGTAGTAAACCTCAAAATGAAACCTTACCATCAGAGTCAAAAAAACTTTTTGTATTTCTGAAAAAATTGTATCTGATCACCCAAAAATAGTCAGTTTCAATGCTGTGTAAAATATTCTATTGGTCATAGAGCTGTGAGATTCAGACCATTTGATGCAGTATTTTTTTCTGATTTGTATATGCAATAAATTGTTTTTGATATTTGTATCATTTACAGCATTTTCGCTTTTTTAATAAGTCTATATAAACAGTTCTTTATCCTTTTGAATTATAATACTATAAATTTCTATTAAACTGAAATGACATTGGGCTAGTCACTTTAGTCAGAAAACTTGCAACCGTTTATGTCGATGAGTACTGGAGTGAAAACTGCATCTTGGCAAATTTAAAGTGGGGTGCCCACCCCAGTCAGATGGAGTAAAAATGTGTAGAGGACTGTTGGTAGAAAAAGAGATGTGTGAAGCTAATGATCATGCTAGATGGTTCAACTTATTAAAGTCCTTTGTCCAGTAGTGGACTGCCATAGGTTGTTAAATATGATGAAATTTGGAAACTTGGTGTTTTAACTTACAACTGATTTTATCTATGAATTTCTCTATTTTTAGGTGGTTGTTTTACATGTTGGCACTAATAATGTTGAACATTCACCACAACAAATTTGTGAAGGTATTCTTGAAATAGTCAGAATTATTAGAGAGAAACATCCTAATGCTTATGTTGTATTACCTGTAAGTATTAAAACTAGTTTATGAAATGTACACCTTTATGAAACTATATAATTTTAAGAGTTCTTTTCTTTTCAGAGTCTTCTACCACGTGGACAACATCCAAACTGTTTGAGGGAAAAAAATGCCAAAATCAACCAAATTTTGCATGAAAAAGTTAGTAATATAAATAAGGTTGAAATGGTATCTATAGACAAAGGCTTTATTCAAAGTGATGGTACAATAAGCCATCATGATATGCATGATTATCTTATCCCAACAAATACAGCTTGTAGAAAGGCTTTTGAACCTATATATGACTTGCTCCAACAAATATTATCTGAAGGAGAGACTGAAAAAGACTTAACACCTTCTGAATAATATATGTAATTGAATTTATTTATCTTTTATTGCGCAGGAAGCTCATTGTGATGGTATAGTAGTACTTACATTTAGCTTTTTTACCTTAGGCTTAAGTGTCTTATAAAAATTAATTATTATATTTGCATTAATTGACATTCCAAATTTAATTATATTTGGCTGTGTTTACTAATGATCTGTAACATTCATATAGCTAAGATCAAATATTTATTTAAATGAGCTGTCAATGTGCAGTTACAGCTTTCCAGTATTTATTAATATGAGGGTTCATAACAATTAGATTTTATATTTTTTAATTATTTATTTTGTATGAGTTTATATCTCAACACAACTCAAGTCTTGTGAAGGGTATATGCCCAGTAATGTACTGCTAAAGGCTGATGATAATTTTATGTAATTTTCCTATGTATTATTATATAATGATTTGATTCATAAATGTGCTTTATTTAAATGTATGTAACACTTTTTTCACTCAATAGTATAATTATTTAAAATGTGCACATATATATTGGTTTTTCAGTCCCATTATAAAATTTAAAATGATTACAATTGTAAGTTATATTAACTATTATTATTTTAGTTTTGAAAGAGTTAGAAAATGCCTGTAAAAATTTAAATTGCATGCGCTGCCAGCATTTTGTTGCAAAAAAGAAATGAGGACTAATGAGTTAACACTACAATTATCTAATAAGAATGAAACATAATATAATTATACTTAAGAACTTGTATATTTTATTGAGAATCAGAGGGGTCTGTTAAAATTTGGAATTCACATGTGTCTTAACATGACCATCTAAATAAAATTTAATAACAGTAAAGACATCTGTAATTCTTGCTGATTAAAATTGGAATTTACTTTAGTGGTCTTTGGTTCTATGTTTAAACCTAACAATTTCAAATATAAAATCTTTTAAATATTTCTTTATAGGGGTTTATTAACTCTTTGGACTGGAATAAATATGATTTTATTTTATATTTTAATGTAAAAAGTACTTATTAATAATATTACCATAGTTGCTAAACTTAAATTTCACTGCATTAATAAGAAAAATAAATTTTGGCAAATTTCACTATTATTCCAGCAAATGTTTGCAAACCTACTTTTCAGACCACCAACTGCGAACTTCTGGTTTTAATGAGTGAAAATCTGAGGCAGGAGTATATTTTTCAAATTCCCGTGTGTAATTGTTTGTAAGCATAAACATATTTGAAGAAATTATGATAGTAAACAAGGATGTTTTAAGAAGTTTCTAAAATTAAAATTCAAGTAGAATTTGCTTTCTTTTCTAAATTTTTATTAATAATAAATGATTTTCACTATTCATTTAGTCATGTTTAATGTTTATTTTGTATATAATCATAACAGGAAAAAGTCTACTACACTATAAAAAATATTTTTGTTTTGTCAACTAATTCCTGATTTTGTCAAATTGAATAATAATGTCTTTATTTAAGTAGACCTATAAAAGTACATTATAATTGTTTTTTTTTCTCTCAGAAGGCCCATTCTATAGAGAGTAATAAGCAAGAAATGTAAACGTTACATATACATATAATTAATATAAAAACCTAAGTGCTGGTAGTGTAGGAGTATAGCGTTTAGCGCATAGGTTCCCAATATTTTATTGACTACCGTCCCCTTTACAAGAAAAAAATGTTCATTTATGCTATAATAATAAGATGAACATTTTAGAGGGCTTTCATAATGCCACCCATTTATTTGCCTTTGGACCTGCTACTGCCCCCATGAAAAGCTCCAGCGCCCAATAGTAGGCGGTACTGCCACCATTGGGAACCTATAGTTTAGCCTTACATATAATACTTCATAGAATTGTATGGAACATTGAGAAGGGCAATTTAATAAGATAGTGAATGGAGCTGAACATAGC
The DNA here is from genome assembly GCA_031353405.1 of Baronia brevicornis. Lineage (NCBI taxonomy): Eukaryota > Metazoa > Arthropoda > Insecta > Lepidoptera > Papilionidae > Baronia > Baronia brevicornis. The sequence goes on from JASFAT010002273.1 coordinate 414,833, forward strand.
ATCGGTCCTGTGTGAACAAAATTTATTTCTACAATCATATACTATTCCTGTTGACACAATACTTGAGCGTTGTCTTTGAACTATGATATATGGTGGGCGTGAGGATAGACATATCATTTTGTTTACCTGATTGAGCTACTTAACGCATCCTGTCAGGGTCTCTTTGTTGTATTGTTTACATGGCTCTTGGCAATGAGTATTAGACGCATACTATATATTGATCTATGCGATCTTGTTGGATCAAGGGCTTAAAATCAATACCGCCGGGATATCTTAAAAGAGATATTGAAATATAATGGAAAAAACTTACGTTGACCGCTCAAACGCATAGCAAAACTACTTTCAATATTTTGTAATTTTAGTTCGTATTACATTACTTTTAACATTTTTTTTTTAAATTATATGATCAAGGATACTCAGTAATGGTTATTAGCAATACTTGACAAGCAATGTTCAGCCCCATATGCTTTATCTGAGTGGGCACATGAAGTAGAAGTTTTAATATGACTTTATTGATGAACTGTAAACTTTTTCGTGATTTAATAGTAAAGTCTTAGTTTCTAATTTTAAATTTTGTGTATGCGTATCCACTGCGTAAATATAAAAACTATGTTGAGGGCAAACCACATTTAATAACATTAGAGTAATATGTTTCTTATTTTTCGAGTGTTTAAAACGAGGAATAATGTAAATGAATTTAATAAGTCTGAGAAACACCACTCTGTTTCCTCAAAGTAAAAATAAATTTGTAAGATTACTGGGAGAATTTATGTTTAAATGAAATTTATTTTTAATTTAAATTTTATGAATTGTTTAATTAATTAATGTTTGATTCAAAAGTTAAAAAAAAGTTGATTCAACTTACTTAGCACAATATTTCTTAAAAGGTTGCCGTGCTGAATTTATTTAAGAAATTTACTGCGTTAAGGGATTTATAACTTACAGGCCTTTTATTCGGTGCGGTGACTAAAATAGTGTTTACCAATAAAAGGGAAATATGAAATTTTTGCATATTTACTTTTTATTTGTATGCCATAACTGCGTACGATACCATTTAAAGATAGAGCAATGAATTATAACTTACAGCAAATATATTAATGTATTTTTTTTGAGCCAGATTTAAGTAATTTTAAAAACAGTTGCCTTGGGAGTTTAGTATTTCTCGATAAGTACTACCATAAAGGTAGATTTATAGACCTCAAAAAATACTGCCAGAGTTCTTTGAAAATGGCAATGCAGTGAACGTGTTAATTTATATATTAATTGCTTACAGAGAATGCGAATTATTATTTTTTTTCTTATCAAGTAATGTGAATTTTGTGGGAGATGGCAATAGGTGGAGATTCAGATAATTTGGTCATTTTTTTAAGTGTATTTGTTTAATATATAAGTACGTTACAAAGGCAGCTACTATCTAAACAACATTCATTTAATTATATTGCTTTTACACTTAGAGATAATTTAAAATATCTAAGCAACTATTATATTTACAGTCCAATTATGTAAATGCTTATTTTACCATGAAGCAAGATACATTCTAAATTACGAATTCTTATTCATTCCTTTTTAAATTTATTACTTGCCTGAAGTAATGATATATTTCTTTTCTATATATGTAAATCAGTTGGATTTTAGAATTTCGTAAATAACATTGGAATGACCAAAGATTCTTTAAATAAAAAATAGCCAAAGTTTTTTTTAATAAGCTGCACATAAAATATTATCATGAGGTAATATCCTGTATCTATATGTTCTATTTTTTGTTGATTTGTTTTAAGTATCGACAATTTTTAACCATTTTTATTTATAAAAACGTTTTCTTAGTTTTATATAAAGATATGGAACCACATACATGGAAAAATTCAAAATACATTTACTCATTAGATGTAGTTAACAATGTAACCATTACACTAATTTGTCATAGCGATGTACGATACCCGCTACTAGATACTCAAGATGCCAAACATTTTGCTTGAATCTCAAATGTGATTATTTATTTGCATGGAAACGCTTGAAAGTAAACAGAACATTTGATCCTATATATTAAGTGTTTTACTGCTTGTTCCATAGCTAAACCATTTTGTGTGACTGGCCCTCTTCAAAATTAATGTGTGTTACCGTAATATCTACGCAGTTCAGGGGATCATAGATTGTTAAGTATTTAGAAAGAGACTTGCATAGTCCCTTCGTACGACACCCACTAGAATAAATAGGGTGATTCTGTTGGTAGGAATATGGCAAAAAGAAAAACATAATAGTCCTAACACAAAAATTAAAAGCGAATCAAAAAAAGAGCTACTGGTCGAAACTATTACAATGAAGAAAGGAACAGGTAAGGGACTTATATATATATTGTTTACAAAAACAAAACTATTAATAGCGGACACAAACACCAACTAAACTGGGACTTACTCCGCATGATATTCTTTTCCCTCGAGGATGTTCCCTGTGATACTAATGCTTTGAAAAAGTAGGTATTGTATCCCTCTTACTGTAATCTCACAGCAAATACATAATGGTTTTATCAGCGGTAGAGCCCGGTAAGCATGAATGGGCTGGCTTGACTACCCCTTTAGAATGTCTGCGTCAAGTGGTAGCGGTACGAAATGCGTATTATTTGGTAATATTGTGTTACCGCGTTTCTTAGAGTAAGAGCAGAGATTTGGCGGTTCAATTCCTTTGTTTCCTTCTTACCCTCTCATTTTTTTCCGGAAGGGAGGAAAGTATGCTGTTTGCTCCTTTGCCTATCAATAACATTCAAACATCTTAAGTACTATACATATATTTATTATTTCTAACAAAAAACAAGGAGTAAGAATTTAACTACTTAATATTTATTTAGCAGTCGCTTATAATAGAGTTTGAATGGCAAAAATGCATTCCTATGTTGAAGTGATTTATCAAATAAATTAAAATTATTTGCTTGTAGCTTCTTCAGATAAGAATCAACACCAATCGCTGGTAAAAGTAGCTGATTAGCTATTTTAGGTGTGTTAATACTCCTTGCCTGAAATGATAGAAAATGTCAATATAATGTTAATTTGAAATATCACAAAATATTTATTCTAAATGAGTATTATATTAGTAGTAGTACCTTTTCTAAATGACTATTGGCTCTACTTGCAACCTCAAATGTAACATTTCTCATTTTTTCACTATCAATACCTCTTAAAACATCTTCCTGGCTTACGTTATACTTCACTAAAATGTCCATTGGAAGAGCCACCATTTTGTAATAATTAGAAACATGAATTGACCTGAAATCAATATTTTGTACTAAGGTCTAAACTTTACAGAATAAAAATATTAGATGGTGTAATGGGCTGGCAACTCGACATTGTCATGTGCCTATTTTGCATGTTGCAATAAAAATATTAACACTACCGTCATTTTAAGAACCTTAATCATGTTCTACTGTAACACTGTTTAAATCACTGACTCCATAGGCAGCAGCCCCACTACTGAGCCGAAAGGTCATCTTTTATATATTTAAGACACTAAATGTTGTCTTGGTTGTGTATTTGAAATATATATACATTAATGACATACCTTAATTGATTTGTAAGCCCTTGTGATTTTCCTAAATGAGAAGCTGCATGGTCTGCATGTATGTCAGTAACTCCAGCAATACTAAGTAACAAGTAATATATTGTTGCAACTGTGTCTTCAGCATATTTTTCAAGATCTTCCAATGTTTTAAAGTATTTTGATTTTAATAAACCACTTCGTGATGCTACAAGTTTTTCAAAATGTCTCTTTGGCAAATTGTGATTTTTACAAACCTTGAACCATAAAGTATTACATTTTATATGAAAAATGAAGTTACACATCTTTATAGTTCTCAGGATAACATGGGCCACTTATTTTCCCAGTGGGTGTTGTACAAGGTGCATACTTTAATCATAAAGACAAAATGTTTAGGCTAGTTATCATCTTTTTTCAACTAGATTTTCTTTTCCTTAATGTTTACTGTTATAATGCAATTATGACTAAGGGAAGCAATATATTTTAGAACTTTAATAAAAATGGATAATAAAAATTATATATAACAGGACTTTGGTTACCTAATTCAATATTTATGCAATTGAATAATGATTGTTTGCATACATTAATAACAAAGTTCTTTGGTCGTTGTATGTATAACATACCTTAAATAATTCCTTAGCAATTGGATTTGCAGGGATATTGCTGATACTTTGTTGTTTGTTGTATATATGACTGAGTGTATCTAACCAAAATTGTATCCTGAATGCTGCTGTCTGTTGATCTGTTGTTTGATCTTGCACTCTTGCTACTTCAACATTAAAAGCTCTGACGACGAGAGCAGGTGAACGAAGAGCTTTCGTCATAAGAAGAGTTGCCAAAAAATTCTCATAGTCGTGCTGCCTATCTGTAAAAAGAAAGCAAAGTACCAGAAAAATCTTATATATTAATGTTGATTTCAATCAGACTTTTTAAAAAAATACAGGTAAAAAATAAATGTATTTACCTTACGATATTTGCGCAATAATCTAAACCATTTTCGCTATCAATTATTCGAGTATTGAAGTATCTTATGTATCTGACTTTGACTAGAGTTTTCAGATTTTTAAACATTTTTACTTCACTAAATTTAAATATATCTATTTAATTATAACATTTGGAAATATTGGTAAATTATGACACTTCTAAAAAATTATTTGTCTTTTCTTAAGAAAAAAGTAAAAAGTGATGACTGGCTGGCTGATAGCAGTTTTGCCAGATCTCATTGGGTGAATAGACACAAAACCAGGAAATTTTTTTATACCATAATATCCAATAATTTTTATTATAGTGGAAAATTCTGTTTTGATGTGGAGTTAGGCAAAGGTAGAATAAAATATGTTTGAATATCATCGGTCATCATCAATAGCCTGCGGCAGTCCACTGCTGGACCTAGGCCTCCCCCTTGAAGCACCACCTACCTAATATCATCTATCAAACTACGTTAATTTGTGCTTCAGAAAAGTTGCTAATTCTTTATATGATAAACGTTGTGTTCAGTGATAAAAGGTTTATTTTATTATTCTGTGATTTATCAGGAACAAGTTTAGTGCATCGGTAAGTACAATTATAATTTAAATTTATTGACATCGATGAAAATATTTGTAGGTGTTCAATTTTATAATTTTTGAGGTGAATAGAGACGAATAAGGTGTATAGAAAATTATTATTAGGGTTGACATATTCCTATGGTCTGTTAATAAAGTACTTTCAACACAAATCTAAACAAAAGTCCCGACTAGTTGAGTTTATGGTGTGTATTATATTCTCATTTATACATTTTGAAATTAATATTATAGATTTTCAAAATAAATGCTATATTAACGTGATTTATATATCATTTTGTGTGCATGTTACACAGATATATTCGCCATTTGTTTAAACAAATATGTAACCTTAACTTTTTACTTAATTGTAGGTAAACAATATCCAACATGCCGCGCATATACAAAGCTGATCCAAAGGGAAAAGGTGTAATAAATATAATTTAAAGCTTATAGTTGAAGCAGTAGAAGTGTATAGATGTAGCAATCTCTGAAATTCATAACTGACAAATTTAAAAAAGACAAGTCTGTATAAACGCACTGTCTGCATATAAACGCACGCTATTTGAACTGTCATAGTTCGAATAGCGTGCGTTTAGCACGGAAGTCAGACTGTCTTTTCGGAGAAAACTGAAGAAACGATAATAAAATATATAAATATATGTTCGGACTGGGGTTATCCATTGGGCTCTTTGGACTAGCGATTCCTTGTTAAGTATTGTCTTAATAAAGTAGGTAAGACAGTCTTAAAATTTAAAAATAATTTGTCGGACCCAGACGTTGTTACAAGTTTCCTTAAGAGCAATAAAGACCAAATATTGTTTATTGTCTTGCTTTATTTTAGAAACAAACAAAAATCGAAAAGAAAAAGAAAATTAGAAGTTATACCTGGAAAGAGTGTTGATTCGTCTGATGATTATGAAGAAACTGAGAAAAAACAGAAAATGTAAAGGAAAAAGTCAAAGGAATCGGAAAAAGGACAAAATAGATAAACGATAAGAACGACGAATAACGACCTCTTTCATCTACATCTACATAAACATCTACGTCGCCAGAACGGTGGACCTGAGCATTATCATTCATTTAAATGACATCTTCAACAATTACAGTCAGTGCCGGTTGTGCATTGTGACAAAGGATTCCTGTTATATTATGTTCTTCGGCGCATTTAGTGACCCATTTTCAGTGAATACTACCTCGTTGCGATAGAACGAAAACGAAACGAGGACATCCACATCCGGCGCAGGGGTGTGGGATCGAGCCTCGGGGATGAACCCCACTACTCGCGCAGCAACTTAATGGGGCGACCGTCTCTCGGTCCTGGATACCGCTGTTCCCAGCGGCTTTTGGGCGTCCTTTAACGATTTCGCATCGTCGAGATATAGCTGAGTTGGCCATATAGACACAACGAGATGTAGCAAAGAAATCGCTGTCGTCTGCATACAGTGCTAATATGCCGTCGGTTTCCACCCTCGGAAACCGACGGTGAATATCGTTTATGTAGGTGGCATACATGACAGGTGACAAGCAGCTACCCTGGGGGACTCCTTCTTCAACGGGGTCCGTGGTGGAGTTAGTATGCTCTACGCTGATGGAGAATTTTTGCTTCCGCAAGAAGTGTTTTAGAGCAATCCAGCTGCCGTACCATGAAAGGCAGCATGGTGGATTGCTCTAAAACCTTATATTACAGGCCCACGTGCTACACCCGATCGAAGGCTTTCTCTATATCAAGAAAGACCCCAACCGTACGGCGACCGAGATTACGTTCGTTCGCCATGTGGTATGCGCGCAGCACGTGAGCCAATTGAGTCGATGTAAACTGGCTAATGCGCAAACCATGTTGCTCCGGCCTGAGGACAACGGTTGGCCGGATTTTCCACAGCAGCAGACGCTCAAATAGTTTGGCAATGTGCGGTGCAGGGTGATGGGGCGATAACTCACCGGGTACCTACGATCCTTTCCAGGTTTGGGCAGGATGATGACCTTCCCGGTCTTTCATACATCCGTTTCAGTGCGCCGTCCTGAGCACCCCGCTGAATAGTCGCATCATGGCAACTTCTGTTCTTTATTGAATTAAATTGAATTTTGTTGGTTCGCGTATCGCTTCGCCTCACGTCTCGCTTGCGTGTTTCGAGCATATTTCGATACTTACTATATTACATGGCGCAATTATTCGATGCGATCCTACCGGCTGCACCAAACTTTGGGAACGCAACTTGTTTTATTTAAAAACTAATGAATTATTTAAATTTAATTAAATTATAACATTTTTATTACAATTTAATTTCTTAAACTAAATTAAAACTAAATAGAGTCGACTGAACTGACAAATTTAAATGCTAGTTCCCGACTGCGTAATTGAGCTCTGTTCTCTCTTACAAAAGTGCTTAGATTAACTTAATCTCTATTCATGTTTACATTTCTAGAAGGTTGAGGGGACATAACTAGCTACTCCTATAGATTGCGGGTTACACGAATAATTGTATATAGACGAATAATGTTTTACACAAATCATAACATTTAAATAACCAAATGAATACAATATAACGCTATTCTCTTTACGACTTGCGCGTTCGCCATGTTTACCATATATTAAAATAAAAAGTTAAAATTCCACTAATGTTTACATCGCGACTGAAATACAGCCATGTTTGAATTCTGAAACAGTCTTTCAATGAGGTAGCGGCTTTCTATCTCGAGGAACGTGGATAGGGTTTTAGTATCGAACAATAATTTACATGACCATCATATGCTTGGAATTTGGTATCTATGTAATATGTTTCGTTAAGAGCACATTACAGCGAACACTTATGTTATGAATATATAATACAATATAATATATATTTATTTATTCTATATATATGTTCGTTTCATAACTAAACTAATACGGAATTAATTTAACCAAAACGGAAAGACAAGGAATGAGAATACTAATTTATTTAACATATTTTTTTAATAGATTATCAATTTTTTATTTTTAAATGTAAAAATATTTTAAATGATAACCCACATGCATTACCCACCTACCTACCAACCTACTTACCTACATTCAATGTATTAAGGTTACTACTACCAATTATGCGTAGCCTTTAGTTTAAAACTGCACATTTGTTGCATTTCGTAGATATTGTACAGTTCAGTACTTGTGCATTATATCAAGGCGCTAATAATTAAATACCTTTTCTAAATATGTTTTGGCCATTTCTATTAATCGACAATTTAAAAAGGTGAGTGCATACTTTATAGTGTAAAGATAACGAGAATTTAGTCACGTTATGTTCCATTGGTTTAATTAGACATTAGATGATACACAGGCCCGTATTTCAATATAGTAGGTAATGTAGGTATGTATAGTATACCTTTGGTTTGGGCGACAGCTTGGCTAAGAGCTCAGAATTATAGAGTACATGAATACTGAGCCAACGGTTCTAGGTTCAAATTTCAGTGGAAACTAATTTTTTTTTAAATCAAAATATTTATTTTTGGGTCTATGGACGTAATTAGTGTATGTATAATAAGTCTCGAACTTTTTATCTCTCTCTCTTTCTGTCCTAAGTCCCCCTGATGGGGCATAGGGCAGACACGACGTTTCTCCATCTCGACCTGTCGGAGGCCATACGCTTTACTTCGCTCCAGGATAGGCCTATCTTCTGCACTTCGGCCGTCACAGTACGCCGCCAAGTTTGTTTTGGGCGCCCACATTTTCTTTTCTCCTACGGATTCCATTCGAGGGCTTGTTTGGGGATATGACTAGCGTGGCACCGGAGAGTATGCCCTATCCATCTCCATTTTTGTCGACGTGTCTGTAAATCTATTGGGTCCTCTTTGCTGATTCTCCACAGCTCTTTTTATACATCTTGTGAAATTGACATCAAGTTTCCATTAGGAGGCCCCTGTTACCGGATTGCCTGGCACACGCAACACGAAGTTCTAAAGAAGTTTTAATAGCCATACTATGTTATTAGCACTTAATAAAGAGTCAGGGTATAAAAAATAGTTAATTCCAAATATGAAGCTTTTGTTTTTTTAAAAAATAATCCCTTTTTTAATGAGTTTTTACTTCTCGCGCGTTTGTTGTCAGAACGTTATTAGGTAACGAAAACTATCTTGTTGTTATTTTTAGTAGAATTATGTTTGTCGCATCATCCTGCCTTATTGTGACTTAAATCTTTGTGTCTTAGCGCTGCTGAAAGAGGGGTGTAGCGAATGTTACGTCTCACAGCGGTTAAAAGTGAGTCATTTAATCGTCTAAAGAACTTGGACTCGAATCAAGAGGCAGGTTCCGTTCAGAGAAGTTTTCTGGGAGAAAACGTTGCACACAACCACGAGACGACTCAGGCGCTGAGGAACCGCAAATGCAGTTACATAGACTTCAAAATAAACCTTTTAGAGGTACGAGGAGCACAAGTTAGCCTATGAACTATGAGGAGAAGGCTTTTAGCGGCTGATATACGCAGTCAACGACCAGCACGGGCCCCCAAGTTATTCCGTGAACACCGGATTGCTCGATTGAGGTAGTTAATACTACCTCAATTGAGCAATACCCTACTTAACGCTAGTAGCGTATTTTTCTCTGATGAGGCTCGAATTTGTCTGCATAACGAGGACCGATGTCGGCGAGTGTTACAAAGACCAGGGAAATGCTATAAACGTGTGATTTGAAGAAATTACCCCTTCTGGTGGAGCACCTATTATGGTTTGGGCGGGCGTAACTTCCAGCTATCGTACCGAGATAGTATTCATTGAAAATGGCGCACTAAATGCGCTAAGGTACATACCAGAAAACCTTTGTCAACATGTACAACCCACACTGACTGTAATTGGTGAAAATGACTTTTATATGGATGATAATGCTCGGGACCACCGTTCTTGGCGACATAGATGTTTATATGTAAGAGGTCGCTATTCATCGTTTGGAATAATTAGCGCGGAGCCCCAACGTTAACTCCATTGAGCACGTCTGGGACCTCAGAAAAAGGCGAGAACGATTTGTCCAACCACCTCAAAAAAACATAAGGGAGCTTAAACGGGAGACTTCGGCTGAGTGGGAACACATTCCACAGGACAACAATAAAAACTTCAAAATCACATGCCTTAATTGCTGCAAGGGGAGGTCATACTCGTTATAAAATTTTATTTTTTTATTAAAATACCATAAAAATCTCGTAGTCTTAATTTCACTATTTAATTTCACTAAAAATGTCCATTTTCACACGGATTTCTGTTTATATTGACTAAAACACCGATTCGAGGATTTAAGAGTTAAAAATAAAATTATAAAAAAAAAGTATTTTCTAGTCACCTAAGCTAATAACATAGGTACTAAAAATATTAATATTATCCATAGAAAGACTGTTAGGTATCCGTTTTTTTTGCAAAAGAGTCTATATTAATTATCTTTATTATTTATTCATTTGTATTTAGTGGTCAGATTCGGAATTATTAGGAATCGCAATTTGGTAATAAAATTCTATATACATATATGTATTATATATACTTGCCTGCGCGCAGATGTCAATGAAAACATGATGAAATTATCTTAATTATTTTAAATAAGCACCTTTATATTTTAGCAAGTTAATATTTAACTGTATTTGCTTTATTTAGATGTGCGAGTTAATTAGAAATATCTGCTATTCGCAGCTGTTTCAAAATTTATTTTTTTAAATGTCATTAATAAATTTGCATGTTTATTAAACATCGACTGTGAAATTCATGTATTTAATCGCTAATAGTAATAAAGTAAATAGTAAGTTTTGGCCTATTTGTCAATCCTGCAAAATCATAAGCTCTCATTATTGGTGACAAGTATTTTGTTAATTCACTGGATCAGCAATTCTTCCGCCAGTTCAGTACGACTCTGTCCCTATTGCCTATTCTAAAAGTGCCAAAAACTTAGGCGTTCTTATAGATCATAATCTCTCTTGGCATGTGCACATTGCAGAGGTAAGCAGGAGGGTGTTTAGCTCCTTTCATTCTCTCAACAAAAATTCCCAATCCAACCCTTGCCCAATCTCTTCTTATAGACTATGCTGATGTCTGTTTTCTTGATGCAACAGAGGAGCTCCTCGACAAACTCGAGCGTCTGCAGAATTTGTGCATCCGCTTCATTTTTGGACTTCGAAAGTACGATTATGTATCGGAATTTCGGGTCCAGTTGAAGTGGTTGCCTATAAGACGGCGTCGAGATATTCACATCCCAGATCTCCAGCATATCTTCAATAGCGTTTCCAGTTTTTTGTCCCCAGGGATCCCCTTCGTATTCCTCCGCATTCTTCCAGCAGTTACGGTGGCTCATTCACTGTACACGCAGTCCGCTTGTGGAACTCTCTCACACATACTATACGTGATAGCCTCTCACTGGATGTATTTAAGAACATTTCCTTTCAGTATAAAATATTTATATATGTATATATTTATGTTTATATTATATACATACATCCTCTTATTTATATAGTATTATATTATATAGTGTGTATTGTTATGTATATTATTATTATAATTTGTTGTTGTACACTTATTTCTATCCTCACAGCTTATCTCTCTTTCATTCCTGGGTTTGCTGGAAGAAAACTCAATTTTGAGTTAAGCTTGCCCTTGTACATCTTCTTTCCTTTTAATTCTTGTATGTCGTGTTTTGACACAATAAAGTATTAAATAAAATTAAATAAATAAATATTTTTGTTGTATAAAATGCCGTTCTTGGCCCTAGCGCCTTTACAACTTAGTTGGAAGGACTCGTGATTAGGAGGCTCGCGGTCTGGTAAGAACGACAATGACACCGACAACTCAGCGTTTTTTTTCGATTTTCAAACCCCGTTGAAATGATAAAAGATGCACTGACAGGATGTTCGCCAAGACGCGGTTTTTACTCCAGCATTTGTCCATTACGACAATTAACTAAGCTTGTGTGTACATCATTTCTAATCTGGTTGAAAAAAATGAGCTTGAACTTCAAATATGTAACTACCACACAATATAACTCTGTAACACCTGTTTTATATTCAATCATTTGCCAAATCTAGAATATTAAATCAATATTATTAAATCAGTCATATACTATTAAAAAATGAGACAGAATATACCCAAGGGTGGAATGTGTTTATAACTTGCTCTACTGTCGTCATCTTACATACAATTTGAAACCAGTTCTGAGCTAAAGAGCTGTGCTCTTCAAACACCAGTTTCCGTACAAAACTGAGGCGTATCGAAAGGTGAGCTCTAGTCTCAATTCAAGTTTGAGTGTTAACGCAGCATTCAATATTCCGCAAGCTTTGTGCCCATGTCGCGACGTGCAAGACGCACACAGGAATGGGAGGTGCGCGCATCTACGCTGGCTCGCAATACCCATAACCTGATCCGGAGCATCGTGGAAAATCTCCAAGTGGAACCCAACCCTAACAAACCGTTCATTGCGCTTTCTGTGGGTGAGTTTCTCAATTTCGTGTTAATTTATAATAGCTAATATTTCGGAATCGTTTTTCCTTACTAAAAAATGTTGATAATTTTTATTAAATTGATAGAATATTTTAAAACATAATTTTAATTCTTTCAATAAAATGTTATTAAAATTAAAATTACTTAAGTTTGTTTTTTCATGTTTCTATTTACACAATGAAGTATTAAAATTTATGCAAATATGGCCATTTCTTTATACAATTTTTTATGTATAGATGCCCTTTAATCAAATTCTTTACTAGTAAGTATTAAATCATATTATCAATATCCTGCAAAAAAATGTGTATGTTATATAATACACACTAAAGCTTGCAGGATCTACTTACCTATATCGAAACAGGATTAAATTCAAATTAATAATATCAATTAAGTCAAGGTTAACAGGATCTTGGTTTCGCCACATTTAATTACTCATTATGTATTTTTACTTAAGATAAAGATGAGTGATTGCGTCTATGTAGTTTCAAAAAAGTCCATATAACTTTTATTTGAAATGAAATAAAAAATCTCTTTACATTTCCAATTATTATTATTAACTGAGATACATACTAGCTCACTAAGATAGCTAAAATCTAACATACATGTATTTAATATTTTTTGATATGGGTACAAAACATATCTTTCTAATTATGGTTGTACGTATACTACGAGTTCTATTTCTTTAACTTTCGCGTAAAATAGAATTTTATCTGAAATACGTTTTTTGATAATTTTTGTGTTTACTAATTTAATTTTAGTTTTTCTGTTACATTTAAATACTAAATTTTGACAACATTAAATAATTGTCACGAGCTCCTTGAAATGCAATTGTTTACTTATTTATAAATGATGTTCAGTGAATTAATACATCAACACCCCTCTAAATTGAGGGTTGTTGCTGTAATCCCCATTTTTGGTGAGCGAATTAGGATCGCAGATTGGTTTTTATTCTCATGTAGAAGCTGCCATTCTTTCACTAGTTGGTGCTCCCATGATCGCCTCGTACCATATCTACGTAAAGGAAATCCTTAGTTTAAGACGGGAACCACACAATGAGATTTATTATTTATTGTAGCTTAATTATATCTTGTCACCACTAACGTTAATCTAACTTATATATGGGTACATCCAGTGGCGGATTTACCAGCAGGCTGAGTAGGCGGGAGCATAGGGCGGCAAAAATTTTCTTTTATATTACAGAAATTTAAAAAAATGATAAATATTATAAAACTTTTTTTTGATAAAAAAATTGTAATTAATATTGTAAACTATATAGGTTATCGAATTATAGAGGTGGGTAGGGCCGTGAAATGTGTAAATCCACCACTGGGTGCATCCACCATACATATAACAAATTAATTATACGTGTACAACAGACAAGAATCACCGATGCGATATAAACATTCTAAACACAAGGCTAGTTATAAATAGAGACAGGTCTGTAATGGGCAGAAGCACTACCGGATGCGAGATGGCTGACACCGCGGCCGCTTATCTGCTTGGCCAGCATAGTGACTATAATCAAATCTGCTCTATTTACGAGAGGTTTCTTTCCAACAAGGACCTGCTATTGACTGTTGTCGATTGACGTCATTTTATTAGAAACGATGAGTTATTGAATACTCAAATATTTTAATTCTTTTTAAATAGGTGTCTTTGATAGTACTGGAACATATAATAGAAAAATACAACAGTCTGTGACATTATTATGTCAAAGAAATACATAATTTTTATTTAATTTTTGATTAAATATTATTCCATACAAATCTGATTGTAATAGGTGATCCGACAACGTTTGGCAATCTTAATCCCCCGGAACAAGTTCTCCAGGCAGTAAGAGAAAGTATCGAACTTCATACAAGTAGGGGATACGGTCCTGCTAAAGGACATCAGGAAGCAAGAGAGGCAGTGGCTGAATATAGTGCCCACCAGGGTAACATAACTGCTGACGATGTTATTTTATGTAGCGGTTGTTCACACGCCATTGAACTAGTTATCTCTGTCCTTGCGGATGCCGGTCAGAATATCCTCGTTCCTAAACCTGGCTTTATGATCTACAAAACACTAGCCGAGGGCTTAGGCATCGTATTAAAATATTACAAATTACTGGTAAGTATTATATTTATGTGTTAAACAATCTGTTATAATTTTAAATAATTTTATTCACATAGAAGAAAATAATTATACAAGAAAAAAATGATTTAACTATTCATGTAATAGGGACAACAAAGATCTGAAAATTAATAAAAAAAAATAAGTTTTCTTCTTTACTAGAAATTAACTAAAACCGAATTATATTATATTATATTCAGTCAGGCAAGAGTATCATCAAGTGGAGGTTATGTAGTGAAGATTTTGTGCATTTCAAAATGGGAAAATACTCTAATGAGGGATAGCTTTTCTGGAGGAAAAGTTATAATAGAAAATAATCCATAATATAAGGTACATAGCAAACTTGCGCAAAATGATTGGATTGGAGCGCTTTTGCTGGTTAATTTATTATTATCGATTTATATATAATATTTGTAATACAATCTTATAGATTATACTATTATGCGTTTTATATCTCCTTGACAAAGATCTCATGAGCTCCATATAATATTATAATACAAAATAGTTGCCTAAGAATAAACTTAGAACAGGTATGTATGTCAACAACAACAAGTTGTTTGTTCATATGTTTGTCACAATCAAGTTGTTATTGTAATTATAAATAATATTTGTCAAATTTTTTACGTTTTATTCGACGTTCACACAGATGATAGCTGTTATTACCTGTTTGTAAAAAAATTATGTAGCCAAAACAGTGACACCGTACATGGAAAACTGTCTATACAGCGATGAACAAGTTTCTAGAATCAGAACGAGTTTTGCTTTATTGTAGACTGTATTTGCATATTTCTTATTTACGCATTTCGATCATAAACTACGCAAAACCTTGATCAAAGTAATCATAATGTTGAAAGAAATGTAATAGATTTTAACAGTAGGTATTATATTTTACAGCCAGAAGAACATTGGAAAGTGGATTTGGATGATCTGGAAAACCAAATTGATGAAAATACTGCAGCAATCGTGGTGATAAACCCTTCCAACCCTTGTGGTTCTGTATACAATAAAGAACATCTAAATGAAATATTAGATATAGCTTCTAGAAATCGAGTTCCAATTATAGCTGACGAAATATATGAACATTTTGTTTTTGCTGGTAATGTTTTTACGGCCATTTCATCATTATCAAAAGATGTTCCCGTGCTCACATGCGGAGGTCTCACGAAAAGATTTTTAGTTCCCGGATGGCGGATGGGATGGATAATAATCCACGATAGGCACAATATATTGGGAAAAGAAATTCGGCAAGGTTTGTCTAATCTAGCAACGAGAATTCTAGGCCCATGTACTTTAATTCAGCGAGCTTTACCGGCAATACTTAAATACACACCACAGAATTTCTTTGATGAAGTCGTACTTTTTATTGAGGTAAGTGGAAGATTCCACAATTAGCAAAGAGTTCTTTTACTGGTATGGAAAATAAAATAGGTTTAATATATTCCGTTCATATTGTATACGAGTAAATCAACTATTATTTAAATAAATGTACCGATATAGTAACAACAGTAAAATGTCTTCTATTGTAAATATACGTTTTCATATCAAAAATGATTCAAATTTCATGCAGTACAGGTTGTTTTTGGATGGAGGATTATTAATATTAATATAGGCACCGCAAACAATAAAAGGTTGTTGATTCATGTTCCCACTATCAATCAATCAACAGCCGGCGGCAGTCCACTGCTGGACATAGGCCTCCTCCAAGAAAAGCCACCTAGCCCGATCTTCGGTTTCACGCAACCAGTTTCTGCCAGCCGCCCTGCGCAGATCGTCGCACCAACTAGCCGGGGGGCGTCCCACACTACGTTAACCGAGACGCGGTGTCCCCTCCAGCATTCCTCTGCTCCAACGATTGTCGGAGATCCGATAAACGTGACCAGCCCATTGCCACTTTAGTTTACTAATTCGAAAGATGTCGGTGACTTTAGTTCTCTGGCAGATTTGTTCATTCCGAATCATATCTACAAAATAAGATTTTATTAACATATAACAGCATGTTTAGATTGGGCTTAGGAAATTCGGGAAAAATCGATCTGGTTGGCACCATCCTTCTCCCACGAAAAAAATTTAATTACATAAGGTAGGTCCAAACGAGTTTTACATATAACATCTTCGAAAATTTTGGGATTGTGTAAAGATTTTAAATTACTTATAAAAGAATAAGTAAGTATTATAGTAAGTATTTATTTT
The DNA here is from genome assembly GCA_031353405.1 of Baronia brevicornis. NCBI lineage: Eukaryota > Metazoa > Arthropoda > Insecta > Lepidoptera > Papilionidae > Baronia > Baronia brevicornis. Next base: position 431,638 of record JASFAT010002273.1, read on the forward strand.
GTTAAACTTATACATTTGAAGCCTTTTCAGTGTCGAGTAAGTATTATTAATGGAGCCAGGCGGTACTTTGCGGAAATCCATCACTATATGGACAGTCAAAAGTTTATTGTTTTGCTTGTCGCGGATCTTAAGTAAAACTTTTGACTGTCCATATAGTCGAGTAAGTAACCGAATATTATATAAGTTTTTGTAGAACGTTATATTACGTAGATACTATATAAAATTCACTCTGGTGGTAATTATAGACAAAGTATTCAAAATCCAATTATACTCTCATTCTCAAAAGAAAAGATTAGTTTTCTTGTTGTTTGACTTCTCAAATAAATAAAGTGTGACCCACACGGTCACACTTTATTTATTTGAAAAGTTAACACTATTACTTTCACAACATAAATTACGTTTTAATGTTTCAAGAACATTAGAAGATTTTAAAAGATTGGTAGCACTAGTAGGGGTACAATTTGTTGTAATATTTGTCTTTTCAAATTTCATTTTTTAGAATCAAGCAAAGTTAGCGTACGAGGAGCTTCGTCGAGCGCCGGGTTTGTATCCAATTATGCCACAAGGAGCGATGTATATGATGGTAGAAATCAAAATATCGCTTTTCTCTGAATTTAAAAATGAACTGCAATTTGTGGAACGTATGATTTCCGAGCAGTCTGTCTTCTGTTTGCCAGGACAGGTGAGTTTACTTCACCCAACATTTTTTTAAAGAAGACTATCAACGTTTTTATGTTACTAGAATTTTTGTTAACTATTTCAATTGAGCTAATAATGATTGTGCAAGCAAAATATAGTTCACAACAATAATCCAATGAAACGATCGCAGATTGCAAGAGCCATCAACTAAATGAACCATCTGAAAAACATACCATTTTAATTGTGGTTCTATAAGTGAATAAATATAAAATTCACTTTCGATCTCAGTTTTACTGAATGCTTATTCGCCACGTAGAGATGCTAGAATATTCTGCACCCTTTTTTGAACGATCCTTATGCTATGATGCCAAATATACTGGATTTGAATTCAAAATTTCAGTATGGGATTTGTTGTTAACAACATTTTATTTCCGATCCTCGGATAATCTAAAACTTCTTACTCCCTCACACTGCGCTGGCTTTATTTCTAAATCCTTCCTTTTAATGGCCATAAAATTCTTAAAAATGACATTCTTCTCGTTATTAAAAACTTTCAATAAGTTTTTTTTTAATTCAGCTAAATATCGCCATTGTATCGTCATCGTAATCGTCTTGGCTTTTCACTAGACTTTTGATGGTGTCCGGTGGAATGTGTTCCAACTCAGCCAAGATCACACGTTTAAGCTCCCTGATAGTTTGTGCAGGTGGTTGGACAGCTTGCACTCGCCTTTTTAGGAGGGTCCAGACGTGCTCAATGGGGTTAAAGTCGGGGCTCCGCGATGGCCAGTCCAAACGACGAATACCGACCCCTTGCATATAAGCATCTTTGACCCCAGAACGGTGGGCTCGAGTATTATCATCCATGTGAATGGCATCTTTACCAATTACAGTCAGTGCGCATTTAGTGTGCTATTTTCAATTAATACTATTTCGGTACGATAGATGGAAGTTCCGCCCGCTCAAAACATATCAGATCCTCTACCATAAGGGGTTATTTCTTCAAAACACTCGTCAGTATAGCGGTCCCTTGGTCTTCGTAACACTCGCCGACGTCGGTCTTCACCATGCAGACAAATTCGAGCCTCATCGGAGAAGAGTACGCTACTCCAGTTACCTAGTGTCCAAGATAGGCAAATTCTAGCGAAAGCCGCTAAAAGCTTCCTCCTCACAGTCCATAAGCTAACTTGTGCTCCTCGTATTTCTTCAACGTTTCGAGTTCTATGTAACTGCAGTTGGTGATACAGTTTTTTTAAACTTGTAGAGGATGAAACATGACGTTAATATAGTTTTAAAAAATTTTCTTTCTTGATTTAAGAAGGAATTGACTTAATTTTTATTTTATATTATTTGTTAAACGTAAAGTACAAAATTATTCAACATTTTTATTTTTTGCTTGTCTCTTTCCACTAAACTATTTTCTCTTCCTGTAAACTATCGTATTTTACGTACGCACAAAAACTCTACTCGTGTCCTATACAGGATTTAAAAAAAAGTAGGTATATAGCGATTATAATAATACAAAAAGAACGATGAATTTGTCAGTGGCACGATTGCCGCTTACGGATACTACAGGTTCGATTCTTGCAATGCAATTAATTATGTATATTTATATGCAAATATTTATTCTGACACTGAATACCCCGCCAATCAATCTTGAATAAACGTGGTGATGCTTCAGAAATGGGGAGGCAGTGGCAGCCAGCCCCAGCTCAGCAGTGGGTCATATATGGGCTGTAAAAAAAGAAATTTATACATATATTTATTAATTTATGTGCATTCTATTTAATAAAATCTAGTAGAAAAGAACCGTCGAAAGTCAAAGACCATATATTATGATAATTTCTATTTTTTCAGAGTTTTGAATTTCCAAATTATATGCGGATAGTTTTAACTGTTCCTGAAAACATACTGCAAGAGGCTTGCCAAAGGATAGTAGCATTTTGCAGTGAACACATCAATATGGATCAAAAGTGTAAGACCTTGGACACCGATATAATATCTTTAACAAATGAAACCGAAGTTATATGTAACAATTACGAATAGATTAATTTTAAATTTAGGCTATTTTAAATAATGTTTAATTATTAAAAAACAATTTAATAATGATGTAATAATACGATGATATACAATAATATCCGATATCGAAAATCTGCCTTAACTGAAAAATATACACACAAGTGGTTAACTGAAAATTTAAGTATTTCTGAATCTGCGCAATTAATATTATGTAATATAAAACAACTAGTCTAAATATAAATAATTATTAAGTAAAAATATAAATATTAAGAAACAATCCAGAATCGTACCAGTTGTACTTAGAAAGTAAACTTAGCATTCGATTTAAATAATCAATGTAGTGATGTGCCTCAATTAATTGATTTCTTCAATATGTTAGTTCATTTAGAATAAATATCATTAAAGAAGCTAGACAAATTTCAAAGAAAGTTGGATATCGTCACCTATGTGTTCATGTTATCAAAACTATATTGCACAAAAGCTTTGTGTTTATAAAAACAAACACGAGGCTTTTGTTTAATACTCGGACATAGGTATTTTCTTGAGTTAAATTTTGGTTTTTATAGTAGCTAAAACTATGTATCTTCTTTTATTTTAGAAGTTTTTTTTTGGGGGATTAGTCTGATTATTATTAAAATATATTTTTGAAACAATAACGTGAAAGTCATAGTTTTATAGAATAAAAAAGTAAGTTATAACCAAGAAAGGTGGATGTTAATAGAATATACATGTGTTCATGTATGAATTCATATACATATTTAAGAAAATAATATTGTCGTCGACGACGGTATTTTTATTATTTTAATTATAGTAATGAAATATGTAGACAAAATTATATGAATACATATGAAATGTAATTTTAAATGTTATGATTGTTAATAATATATATTTTTTATGTTTATAATTGTGTTTTTTAATATTGAAACATATTATCTAAACTTAAAATAAGGCAATAAGAATATTTTAATAAATTACTTTGAATTTGCTACCCCTATATTCAGGTAAGAAAAATATTTTCGCTATTTTAGTCTTCCTGAATATGGTTGACAATCATTCTTATAACAAATATTCTTATCTTATTCTTTTTTTTAAATCTTTTTTGATGTGTTGATGATTTTCAAATGTTAACTTTAAATGATTGTTGATATAACCATTTTTTTATCAGTGTATGTATGATCAAATTCTGCAGATGAAGAAATTATTATTTTTTCAAAGTTTTATTTCCATAATTTATATGATATACCTATTTGAACACAGATTAACTAACAAGTACTAAAATTAATTACATATTTCAAAGTACACGTTAGTTTCTCTTGACTTTAAAATTATCTATTTGAAAGGCATTTATTACATACCTTGTAAGTAGTACACAAAGCACGTACAAAAACTTTTATAACTCTAAAAATATTACAAAAATAAAAACACTCAAGCTAACCGTGTGAAAAGGCTTTGTAAGAAAGCGGATATCATTTTTTTACAAGAAACGTAGCTACTTTCGCAAAACATACGGTCCCTGGGAAGTATTGACGACGACTTTACCTACACTGGTATGTCAGCGGTTGATACAAGCGATGGTGTGTTGGGCAGGCCCCATGGGGGTGTTGATCTGTCTGTTGTAGTAAGTGTGGTAATGATGTGTTAGACTCGCGGCAATCATCGACCTTTACTAGATAATATGTATATTAAAATAATTTATATTTTTAGTGAAGCAGCGGAACGCACCTAATGTAATAAAAATAGAAAAAATGTGAATCATTGTGTTATTGGATTAAATAAATACATCACTAGCGTATGAACGCTGCTATGAATATGAGCCATGTATGGATACACACTCGGGCCCTCATATGATGAGGGCCCGAGTGTGTATCCATACATGGCTGCTTCATGGTAAACCTCAAATGGGGTCTATCTATGACGATATGTGTACATCACGTCGCATTTCCAAGGCTAAGCTTAAATAGTGTCAAAACAATGAGCAGCAAATTCAAACGGACATCATAGCAAGACACCATTCAAACAAGAGTTTTTCAAAATTCTGGAAAAAACTAATCTTCAAACAAACCCATAATACGACACTTACTTATGAGTAAAGTCTAACACCCAAGCTTGGTTCGGCCGTTCTGTGAGCGTTACTGGGTCTCATGATCACACGTATACGTTATATGCGGTTAACGTACGTCTATTTATAAGTACGTTCTTCCATTTATGTATAGTTTCATTTTTTGTTGTAATTTTTTAAGTGAAAACTTCTATAGCCGCATTACACGACTCTGGTTTCGCGTCAGCAACATGCTAATGCTTAAGATATATCTACAGCCACAGCTGTAGATATATCTTAAGTATTAGAACTCATAGAGTATAGCTATAGATATACTTTAAACACTATTAATGCGCGCATGCTGTAGTTGCTACAGCATGTTGCATATCTGGAGCTTTCACCCTCACGTGCTAGATCGCTGTGCAGTAATATGTATATACAAATAAATATGTATAATATTATTTTTATACAATTACAAAAATGAATGATATAAAAACTAATCATTTATTGTCTTCATTTTTGGCCTTTAAAATACAACGTGCAATGAGTATTGCGTAGTACCTTGTGGTTGACCTTACTAGCATGGTAAAACAGATTTGTAGTTTTTCAACAATATTTTTGGCATTAATTATAATTTAAAAAATCTTAATAATTTTATAATTATTTTAGATGTATGTTGAATTTGGAAGTATTGTTAATAATGCAAAATTATAATTTATTACTCAATATTAGTAAAATTTTTGATTTACAAAGTTGCGAAAAAGACTTTAATTTTCATTTAAATAAATATTTTATTTTATTTCAAAATTTAATTTTAAGAATCTTGAATTTTGGTTTACATTGTTTTAATATTTGCAAAAGATTATTTATAAAATTATATCATTATATTCTTATAATATAAGTATATATTACTTTTTATTATCATCAATTTGTATTTATCTTTTGTACAGTGTTTACGAAACCATAATGTGTTTTAACTAATAATATAACATATACTTGTTGCTCGGGGTGCCGATAGATGTGAAAATCAGATTAATGTTAATAATTTTAATTCAAAAATTATGAAATTTTAATTTTTAATATTAGTTTGAAATTTCAAAATACTGTTTTAAGTTTTCACTTCTGTCATCAGTCCTCGTTACTGCTTCCAATTTTTATTTTAAACTCTCTAGTACTTTCATCAAAATAATCATTTTCCGAGTTTTTCCTTTACTTCTATTTTTCTTTAGTTTTTAATGAATTGTGTCACTCTATTACTAATAGTAGTGTATAATCTATGCCCATGACTGACTTGACACTGGCAAAATTTACAGATAGTAGCCATAAAAAAAATTGCATTGAATTGAAATGTCTAGTGCACTAGTCTATATGCGTGTAAATTTGTTTTCGATGTAAATTTGTGTTCTTGTTTGATATTTTTAAGTATCTTGTTAAATAAGGTGATCTTGTCAAAACATAAGCTTATATAGTAATACAGACAGGGTTTGTATAATCCACAATCAAGATGTCTCAGACAAAAATGAATAAAAAATATAAATGGGCGTTAGACTTTACTCATAAGTAAGTGTCGTATTATGGTTTTGTTTGAATTTCGGGGCAAATACATTTCATTGCTTTTTTACAGATCACGAGCCCAAACTAGTGAGTTACCTTCTCCACCCGGTTATAGTCAATCAGCAAACGCTAATTATACGGAAACATCAAAAGAAGCCGATTCAAATCTACTACTTATTAAAAAGTTATGGGATGTTGCACTGGGACCTCTAAAACAAGTTCCGATGAATCTTTTTATCATGTACATGGCTGGGAACTCAATCTCCATATTTCCTATTATGATGGTAGGAATGTTGATTGTCCGCCCAGTGAAAGCTCTATTTGCCACACAAAGTACCTTCAAAATGGTTGAAGGTACACAAGCTGCCGGACAAAAATTTGTGTACTTTATAGGCAATGTTGTTAATATACTGTTGGCTCTTTATAAATGTCAAAGTATGGGTCTATTACCAACACATTCAAGTGATTGGTTAGCATTTGAAGAACCATTAACACGAGTTGAACATATTGGAGGTGGCATGTCTATGTTATAAAGAAATAAAATAAGTGTCAGTTTCATTACATGCTGCTTTATGTAAATGTTTATTTAAAATTATATTTAACTATATCTATGGTTGTATTTACAATAATAAAATATTTAAATTTATTTCATTTTTAATTTGCCAATCATCAATCTCGTTTTTTGCCATCGCTGAATTCTGCCATCTTGTTTTTGATGAATGTTTGTGCTTTTTCAATAAGTTCTTTGGGAGCTTCAACCTTATCAATCTAGAAATAAAAAAAAAACAAATATAATCACTGCCAAATTTATGAGATATTACAATTCTGCTAAATCATAATATTTAACTAGAACTAAACCATTTTATCGTACCATAATTCTTAGCATATAGCTAAACATAATGGTATGGTGGCATGGTTTAGTTTTCATGAAACAACAGAATATGCCCATTCTAAAGCTGAGTATGCAAACAAGAATGCAAATAACCTAATAGTAATTGATGAATACTACCTATACATCTGGCTGACAAATCATATGCTATGCTAGTCTCTTGAATAGCCCAATGTTGTAATGGTTCAGAAGTACCATAAATATTAATAATACATGATTAAGATCGTCAGAATATACTATTTTTGACATGGATAATTATATTCTATAAATATTCCATATTGGAATGTTTATATAATACAAAAAAATAAAACAACTTTTTGCAGGAATAATCAGCAAAATAGTTCCTGGTTAATTGATAAATTACTACTACATAAAAAATATAATAATTTTAACAAAGAAAAAATAACAAACCATGTTTTTTCCCCATTGCTTTGTCACATTCCCTAATAGCTTTCTTACAAATGAATGAAACAGCACCCTGTATTAAGAAAATATATTTTAAAATATCTATGCTTTTATTAGTAATTTGTTACCCAGAAATGTGACAGGAACAAAAGAGGCCATACGCCAACATCAGAACAGCATGATTCAACCAGGAACAATTTTAACCTGATGTCTCTGTTCAAGATTTATAAAATGTTCACTCAATAATTTCTAGGGCCAGTGACCAATAAACTACAGGCATGGCCTCCTTTGTAAATCAAATTGAGGAAACTAATAATTATAATATTCACCTGATAATTTTGTGCTACATAAACACCAGTGTACACTCCTGTGCCAAAAATAACCTGCAATATAAATGTAGTAATTTACACTCCTGTTATTTTTTGCTTTTTTGAATGGTTAACAATTTGCATGTTACTGGAGAAGTTAATTGCAAAAATATCAAATGTACATCCTGAGGCATACATCTTGAGGCACACATTCTAACTGCATATGTTTAGTTACCGCCCATTTCTTATTCATCAAATCTTGAATTATTTTTTTCCAGCTTTACCATGAATTAAAAATGACTCAATAATTCTTCATATCAATTACTGATAATCAACTTACACTGAACTTGGTTAGTGACCAAATACAACCCATTTTAAAAAATCAAATTATAACATTGCAAATGTAAATAATTACATTGTAAGTGTTATATTTCAAGTCATAATTTTAAATCATTTTCTGTTTCATTCTATAATACATTTAATTTAGGTTATCCCTGTATGTCAAATTGATTTTCTAATTTTGAATGTTTGGTAAACTTGCTAGAATATGAAATAAGATTAGCATAAAAGAGGTACAAAGTATAAGTTTAAAATATATTTTTTTGACATGTAATTTCATAATGTATTTGTTCAATAATATAAATATATTGGCTAAAAAGGCTTGGACAATACATATATAAACATATTTAATTTAATTTTTGAGTACTAATGCCATTTCAGAGCTTGACAGTTAAAAAATTAATAAAGAAGGTATGCCAGTAGATAGTTTCTTATTAGGAAATTAATTTGTCTTATACTCTGCAATTAAAACAGAAACACGAAATGTATGATTAAATAAGGAAGCTGACAAAGCCATGGTAAGGTAAGATTACTATAGAAAGCAAGGCTGTAATCAGGAACTCACTTCAGAGGGGTTGAGCTCTAAACGAGATGCAATAGGTAACAACTTTATTTTAAAATAAGCATTTATGAATATAAATTTACATAAATACAAATTTAATTTATAATTGAAATTATTAACTATATCAAAAATATTTAATTTTGTATAAAATGATGGGTTGGCTTCGTTATTTCAGGGTGGGGGTAGGTTTGAATCAATACTCAACACCTCCTCCTGCTTGTGGCCTTGATAGGACAAAAAATAAGTATGAAATTTGAATTGTGTATAGAGCAGAGAGAACATTGATAAGTATTCAATGAGATAACTTGGTAAGTTGATTAGGATAGCTCAAAAACAAGTTATAGAACAATAAAAAAGTCTGAAACAAATTAATAGAATATTCGAAGAGCAGATGAAGTTGACAGTCAAAAAGCCAAGATACAATTTGGTGCCCATACCAAATTGTATCTTGGCTTTTTGACTGTCAACTTCATCTGCTCTTCGTATATTCTAATAATTGAAAAACAGGGTTCTGTTACTGTGTAATGGTAGTATAACCATCTTAAAATCAAAACAAAAATGTCATTAGTCCACATGTCAGTATGGTACCTATACTCATGCTATCCTTAGGCTAAGGAGAAAAAACAAGCTGACTGCAACTTCTATAAGGTAATGTTATCATAATTTGGAGACATAATATAAATAAAAAATAAAACACTATAGATATATATGTTCAAAAAATAAGACCATGATATGATTATACTTTGCTAATAATAATTATTATTTTGTTGTGATTATTCTTTATCAGGTTGGACATAAATTGTGATCAGCCTGTAGCAATGTAGTGCATATATATATATATATATATATATATATATATATATATATATATATATATATATATATATAATTTTGTTGATTATTAGCTAATGATGGACTGCCGTTGAACTACTTTCATCCATTCAATTACTCAGGTTGTCTCTCTATGGTGTCACAGGGCTTTTTATAGTATATTTGCCAAGTCACCATTTTCACTTCAGTATTTGTAAAATTATGTATTGAAATATCCAGCATATTTTCATCATAGAGAAAATATAAATAACATTTTATCCTAAACATATTTTTGGTATACTTCTTATACATATGTAAAATAAAAAATAATTAATATGTATAATGATATTATTTTCTCAATAACATAATACCATGTGTCCACAATGAAGTCATCCAGTAGACCTCATTGGTATTTCATACTAGAAAGTTTATCGGTGACTTTTTACTTTTAGTGAATTTTTTTAAGAATAAAAATAAAAACAGACAGACTTCAAGCTCTCTAATACATATGTTACAAAATGTCATAAAATGCATATACTTTTAAATAGCAATTTTGATAAGTATAGTATATTTTTTTAAAAATATGTGTATACTAATTTAATTGCTATACTATTAATTACAACTGATTAAAGAAATTTTCCTAGAATTTAATAGTGTATTCAGTTTTGGAATAGGGAATCCTCTATGGTGGCGGATGGTAGGTGACCAGTTGGTGCCCTACCACAGTATCAATAGAGCAGTGAACAGTGATTGCTGATCTGAGCGCACTTTGGATAAGCGATTGGCGAGAGGCAGCCCAGCATCGTGACCAGTGGCGAGTTCTAATTTCGTAGACAAGCATTGAAATTGTAGTTGTAGTAGTAGTATTCGGTTTCGGAACAATATACTTTATTGACTTTTCATGGCAATGTAATATATATATTTTTAGTTTATCGACAACGTAACAAAGACATTCATAATTATATCAATATAATAAGACTCACCAGCCCCTTAATCATTTTTCCAATTATTGTGGTATCTGTAATTTGCAAATTCATCCAATCCTTAATTTTTGATAAATAAATAATATTTTATTATGTCGTTGATTATTAATTGACTGACAGCTGATTTTGAAATACCATTACAAAAAGACAGCGGAAAGTGACATTTATAGCTGTTCATTCATTGATGTGACAAAGTATTTTAACCATTACGCCAGGGTAAAATAAACATTCTAACGGAATATCAGACTTAAGTAATATATAAGGATGAAATAATATATAATAAATTAAATAATACATAAAAAAATGGTCTACGCAAATAAGACCATGTTGAATCTCAGCTTGACTGGCTGCTTATTCGCCACTATAAATGTTAGAATACTGTGCACCCTTTTCATATTTTTAAACGATCCTTGGCTCCAGTGTATCTGAAATCAAAGTCCCAATACCTGGAGGTTTTTAATAACATCTTTTTTATTCCACGGATAATCTAAAATTTTTTACTCGTCACACCTCACTGGCTTTATTCCTAAACTCTTCCTCTTAACGGCTTTAAAACTCTGGAATGACATTTTCTTGACATTAAAAAAGCCGGATTAAATTTCTGCATTCATTCATTCACTTGAACTCATGGCTTACAACAATAGTAACAAAATAGCACAGATGATTTCGTCAATGTCATGTAGAATTGAAAAAACACGATGGAGAGTAATCGGTACGATTGAGATAACGATGGAAAAGAATATCTCCTATTGATCGTAAATTGTAAGAATTGAAAGTACATGAAAGAGATCAATCAGTACGATCGTGATTAAAGCCTCAATAAAATTTTGAAGGAAGAAATAGGTACATAAGGTACCCTTAACCAACACAAACATTTAAAATACGATAAACTCAAAATTGTTAGTAATCTAAGTACATCTGCATTATGTTAGAACATTTACCACTTATATTCATAATTTATTTTGTTTTATAAATTTACATAAAAAAGGGCAAATTCGATGTAGTTCGAAAGGACGGGGAATTTTGCGAGGGAGGACATCATATATAGGATTAGGAAGTATAAGACAGTTGAATAGGATATGGGATGCTGAACCTTCGTCAAGGCTACATTTGCACAAAGGTTGGTCGCGCACATGAATAGTCATAGCCAGGTGAATTGGAGTGCATGAACGCCCAAGACGTAAACAACAGATTGTAGTTGTTACTCAGCGATTTGCACGTTTATAGAGAGAAACCCAAGAGCGTCTTGGGATAGTAGGCTGAATAGCAGCGTTGTGCATGCCCTGGGTCGATTTTGACTCTAAATTAAACATATTCCAAAAATTGTCTAAATGAGAATGTGCCAGAGCCCGGAGGTCTTGGCTAGAATTACAAAAATGGTCTTGGGAGCCAAGTTGTATAACTGATTTAGCACAAGAATCAGTCTCATTACCTGAATTACCGGAGTGACCTGAGATTTATACCAATATAACTTGCAAACCTTTTTGATGACATGAAAATAAAACCTCCCTAATCCTTAAAATGATGAGAACACTAAATTTATTTCGGAAAGGATTATTTTTAATTGCTAACAAACAGCTTAAGGAATCACTGTAAATGATAGTTTTTGGGATATTATGAGAAAATGTATATAGAATTGCTTCCAACAAAGCCACAGCTTCTCCTGTAAATACTAAAGTTTGAGGAGAACATTTATTTTGAAGTATAATTTTAAACTTAGGAAATACGAAAATAGTCTGACCAATTTTGGTAAACTGCATTAAGGAAATTTATTTTAGTGTCAGATAACGGTAGGGATGTATACTAGGGCTTGAAAAGGAGTATAAAAAAGAGGATTTGAAGAAAATGCTGTCAGAGGATGGGATAGTCTACTAAATTCAAGATAGGTGTTTAGAAGGATAGAAGTGGATCAAATTTCTTTTTAAACTCAGTCTAACAATTTTTTTTAAATCTTGCTAGTGATGGACATTGGAAAAAACATCGATATTTTTTCAGCGGAACCCCGGTGGTTCCGTAGGAGGAACCCTTCGACGCGAAAGCGGAAGGTACGATTCCTAAGGAATTCTCGTATGATGTGTACGAGTCTATCGGGTACACTCATGTCCTTATCGAAGGCTTTACTCGTTACTAAGTATTGTATTTGATGTGTGCTTTACTCGTTACTAAGTATTGATTTTTACTCGATTTTAATGAACTAACAAAACATAGGATTGATTCGATGCATCGGTACTTTACATCAAGTGTTTTTAAAACATCTATCAATTTATATGTAAATGTATGTTTTTATATATGTATTGTATGTATTATTAGGTGTACAAATAAGTTTCCGCGGTTTGTCAAAAGATGGCCCCACCAGAAGGTTATGGAGAAATTGTCAGATGTAAAACGTAATATCCCAAGTTTAGTCATCTGGCAACACCATAACCTTAAAGTACTAGTGATTCCGTATCAGCATCACGTAATTTTTTTCGTGCAAAAATGTCAAGTTTTATTCCGAATAAGCATCATTTGCGGGAACTTTTGATTTACTTCTTTAATGTGAAAAAATCTGCAGCTGAGGCGCATCGATTGCTTCTAGAAGCATATGTTGAAGCTGCTTTAAGTGAGAGAAGTTGTCAGGAATGGTTTCAAAAGTTTAAGAACGGTGAGTTTGACGTTAAAGACAAAGAACGCAGTGGAAGGCCGAAAGTGTACGAAGACATGGAATTAGAAGTACTATTGGAGGAAGATTCGTCCCAAACGCAAAAAGAACTTGCACTTACTCTACAAGTGACTCAACAAGCAATTTCACATCGTTTAAAATCGTTAGGAATGATTCAAAAACAAGGAAATTGGGTTCCATATGAACTAAAGCCGAGAGACGTTGAACGCCGATTATGCATGAGTGAAATGCTGCTTGCCAGGAATAAAAAAAAGAGTTTTTTGCATCGTATAGTCACTGGTGACGAAAAATGGATTCACTACGATAATCCAAAGAAGAGAAAGTCATGGGTTAAGCCCGGCGAACCATCAACATCGACAGCTAAGCCGAATATTCATGGAAAAAAACTCATGCTGTGTATTTGGTGGGATCAGCTTGGTCGTGTATTATGAATTGCTGAAACCAAGCGAAACCATTACTGGAGCTCTCTACCGAACACAATTGATGAGATTGAGTCGGGCACTTAAGGAAAAACGCGCCCATTACTACTCCAGACACGACAAAATTATTCTTTTACACGATAATGCTCGTCCACATGTTGCGGCGCCGGTAAAAACATACTTGGAAACACTCAACTGGGAAGTTTTACCCCACCCGCCGTATTCACCAGACTTAGCCCCTTCTGATTATCACCTGTTCCGGTCGATGGCACATGGTCTGTCTGAGCAGCGCTTCACATCATATGAAGACACCAAAAATTGGGTAGATTTGTGGATAGCGTCAAAAGATGAAGAGTTTTTTCGACGGGGTATCCGAATGTTGCCAGAAAGATGGGGAAAAGTAGTGGCAAATGATGGAAAATACTTTGAATAAAACGTAATGTACTTTTCCTTTACAATAAATTCCTAATTTTTTATAAAAAACTGCGGAAACTTATTTGTACACCTAATAATAAATATATTTAATAATGATTTAATTTTTTTATTTAGTACAAGCTGCACCACCTCCAAACCAATTTTCTCAGTTCCGCCCGCAGGTGGATTGGTAGAGAATGCCCAGTGGCATTGCATCCGCTGTTGTGCATTGTGTGCAAAAATGATTAAATAAATAAATAAAGCGAATATATAAAGGAATTTGCTAAACATAATAAAAAAGGAAAATAATCCTATATAACTGTAATAAAGCGAATAAATCTCCTTATATCTGTTATTTTATTAAAACTGGAGCATATATATGGGTTAAAAATATTAAAACAATATTTTAAAATCTCATATGTTTACTTTTTACTATGTTAGTTTCAACAAGTCATTTATGTATTATTTTGAAATTTTTTCACGTATTCTTTGAGATTTTGTAACTTAATGTAAGACACGAAAATTTACATCGATATATTAATCTATTTTTCAACAAGTTAGAAATCTATATCTAACTTAATATTCATGGAAACATTCCAACTTTATTTACATTATGCTAACGGGTATCTACACAGATAAAATATTTTATCTATCTATATATATATGTTTTAACTATCTTTGTTAAAATATTACACATTGATCTGATGATTCTGAATTATTATATATTCTGAAATATTATTATATAAATAATAAAACCATTATATAAATAATAAACAAATACGTCAAAATTTATGGAACATTAAACTGTAGCAAATACCTGACTAATTAAATACTATTTGATGTTGTAAGATGAACATTTCTTTGCATATAAAACATTATTCTTCATTTCTCACTGTATGACGAATTACGAAATAATTAAATACTTATATTAAAATATAAAAAAAGGTATCAAAAAAGTATAAAACGGACTATTCTCAGTTGTCTCAGGAGAATATAGAATAAAGGATTTATTTTCTATAATATAATTACGTGTACATAAATAACGTATCATGCGCTTATTACAGTTGAGTATGTAAAGTTATAATCCCCCGTTGAAAATATTTTCTTGTTAGTATTAAAATTATTTAATTTTTTTTGGAAGAATTTTGTGACATTTTTCTTAAATAAATAGTGTCGTGTTTTTGACTAATCTTTAACTTTTAGGGTGTTAAGTTTCCAACCATTTGTTTCCTTAATTAGTGTAAGCGTTTAATGATGACGATGAAGTTTTTTTTAATTTTTAATAACGTCAGTTTATTACATTAAACTTTTTATGTTACTTTATTATATATAATTTAATATAATAAAATATTTTGAAATATAGGACATATTTCAAAATATTTTATTATATTAAATTATATATAATAAAGTAACATAAAAAGTTTAGTATGTTTCATTAATTTAATATGCATGTTATTTTTTTGTATATTAACTATATATTTTTTGTATATTATAATACCTTGGGATAATATTAGCATTATTTTTTCCTTAAAGAAAATCTATTTACTTTTATATTCTATCCTAATGTTATGCATTCAGTTACGCGTAGTTAATGTAAATTGAGAGATACCAATTATTACTGGATTTCAATCAAAAAGTAAATTTAAATATGATTTTTGCTTTCGTGAAACGAAGAGAAAAAATTATTTTAGTACCATATAGTGTACTTTATCTCACGGTAGGATTAGTTCGAAAATACATATACTGAAACCTTGGTTGTACGATTAAGTACGTAATAATTATTGAGTTATAAAGACATCGGTTACTAATGTTTGATTAGCTTGCATTTTTCACTTGCATTAAAAAATAGCAACAAAGTAAAATTAAGTGTGTAATGCTGAACTCAAGGAATTATTGAACGAAGAAAACAACTTAAAACTACTTACAATAATAAACCATTCATTTAGTTCACTAACTTAAAAAATATGCTAATTGAACCACTCATAATCATGTGATTCGAATACTTGAACAATTATTTTAACTTGTGTTCATTCTATTTAAAATAATATACATATTGCTATAATTCACTTTCTTAATAGTATCTTATAATACTATCAGAATATTGCGGATATAGTTACGTCATTTCAATAAAACTACGTTATATTCGAAGTAGTCAACAAATGAACAACCATGAGTAACAACAACCTCCAAAACAAATATCACAATTTAATGTACTATAAGTATAAATTTGATCATTTCTCTGCATTTCTAAACAGAAATTGTATAGAATCTTCGTGTAATGCTATAAGAAGCATAATAATACCACCAGTTAAAATACCGCAAACTGCAAGAATTAAATTGCCTGTTTTACCATGATTATTTGCGTTTATTTCAGGAACCAAATTAGCTAATCCTATATAGAAGAACGTCCCAGCTGTGGCGGCATATATCCACTGCGAAGCCGATTCGTGATCTTCCGCGAGCCAGATACCGCCCGCCATGCCCATGAAGCTTAACACGGATGACAGAATGTTATAGTATAGAGCACGTTTGATGCTCATGCCTGAGCGTAATAATACAGCGAAATCACCAAGCTCATGAGGAAGTTCGTGACAGAATACGGCAAGAGCGGTAGCAAAACCAGTCACCAGGTCACCACTAAAGGCAGCCCCAATAGCAAGACCGTCAGTTAAATTGTGTAGGCCATCACCAACTATCACCATAAGCGCTGTCGATGTCATCGGTCGTTCCACCGGGGGCGCAGGCGCTCCCGGCATCATAGCACCGAGCTCGATAGGTTCATTTTGTTTGGTGGATTCCACTTTGACTTCTTCAACAGATTTTCCTTGCGAATGATCGTGAGAATGCCCGTGTCCACCATTAATCGTTTGCATTATGGCCTCAACTGCGTAAAATAGTAAAATTGTTATGAACGTGACACTACATTTAAGAATAACTTCTGTTTCTTCTTGTGGGGAGGAAGAGGGCCCGTGGGACTTGAGTGCGTGAGGCAATAAGTGAAGTAACGCATCACCGCAAAGTGTTCCCACGGCTACCGCTACGAGGAAGTGTAGCACGTGGCTGAACAAAACGGACTTCAAAAGCGGCACTATTGCTACACCGAACAACCCTGTGGCGCTGATCACGAGAATGCTTAAACTTGCGTATATCCAAGCTGAAATAGTAAAATACAATAATTAGACTTCTATAAATAACATTTGGTATAGTTGCGGTTAAAGATTACAGTAAAGAATATTTAACAATACAAAACGCTACCGGAATTGCTGAATTGTTGATTGCATTTAAAAAGTTTATTATTAGATTGTAGCAAAAATATAATTGCAAAACCAATCTTTATAGATTCGTATCATTAAAAAAATAATCTTTTGATGTTAGAGTTTTTCAAAATAACAGATTTTTATTCTTACTCCAATGTCTTGCTATCTTCGGAGCAGGTGCTTCGGTCTTGTAGCAAGAGCGTTGATCTAGCTGGTAAACTAAAGCAGGACACATTTCCAAGAATGTTTTTGGGTTGATAGTTATCACACCAGGTTCCTTCTCCATTCCATATACCTCCAAGATTTCTCTGGGGGATAGGCATGACTTCTTCAGAATAGGATCTGCTGCAAATAATAGTTAAGTTTATTTTAATTTCTTATCCCATACATTATACTTAGTGAGGAGGATCTAATAATGAAGTAAGGAAGGGGACACTGGAACTCTTCAACCGTCATTATCAACCTTCCCGAGTTTGGGCTCAGTTCAACAAGGGGTTTGATGATAGAATCAGGAAGTAGACAGTGGAACTTTTCAACCGCTACTAGTAACCCTCTTTTTTTTAAATCAATCGCTGATACATACTACCTCAGTTTCGATGGCGCTGTCCCTTACTGGGGCCCAACCATAATGTTGGAGTGGAGTGCGAGTTTTGCCAATTCCTTCTTACTACGAGTATACTTCCTCGGGCTGAGCTCATTTGGGCCATGCTGTAGTATATTTGAGTTCCACGTTGCTTAAGAGGGATTAAACATACTTAACATTGTGTTATAGTAGCGTAAGGTCTTTGGAAGGGTCAAGTATTGAATATTGAGTTTGATTGTAAGAAATTGACAGGGTAGAAACTTTACAATAAAAATGCAAAGGGAAGATTGGATGAGATTAGAGTTTGCGCCATGATACTAGCTAAAATCAAACTAGTAACAAAAATGTAAATATTATGTAAAAAAAGGTTTACGTTAAACAGTTTTATTTTGAAAAATAAAAACGTTGGACGCATTTGATATATTTCTATTGGTAGACTAGAGAAACATATTTTTTTAGACAAGTCTGTTATATTTTGCGTATATTTATGCGTATGCGTAGTTATTATGCGGTTTATTATGTCCCCTACTTTTGGTTTTAATCTGTATAAAAGTCCCAGATTATTACCTATTCCGCTGATATAGCGTCTTAAGGAGATAGCACTGCTATTAATACACAATTTCTTTCTAGACGACAGAATCTCAAATATGACCACGTTTGTGTTCTAATTATTTGCTAGTTTTTGATATACCTGATGATTTAAAATAAAACCGTTTAAAAGTTGTGTTACCTATTTTTAATAAGTAAGTAAAGACGTAACCTCTATCAGCAAATACAGTGTCATATACTTTTGCTTGTATTGATAAATTTACGTATCACGATGTAAACTAAGAGGGTCTCAAGGGTCGACATATGGTTCATTGAGAGATTCAGTTAACTGCGACTTCCTAATAGGATAATCGCAGCTCACCAGTATGACTAGCGGTGTTCGTCCTGTCTGGCGTTTTACTGACTACATATCACAGTTACGTTTACATACATAATATTACATAACCACCAATACATTTTAGATATGAATAATAATACTTAAGTGATTATTGGATATTGTAGTTTTATGTTCTATGGAACTTTACTGCTTTCATGCCGCTAATATACGGATGATTATTTTTAAACAAATTTATACAACGAGTTCGGTAGTGTCACTCATCCTTCTTTCCATCCATTCATCATTTACCATCAGTCCATACTAAGGAAGTGTGGAATGTATTTAAGGAAGTGTATACTGTCACTTTTCAAATTAGTTTTTTTTCCTATGCTAGGAAAAAAATTGAAAGTTTTCAAAATTCATAGATCTTATAATGGAAATAAGAATATTAAAATGTTTTATGGGGAATTGCGATAATAACCCGTAGGCTTTTACAAATTTGGAAGGACTCGCGAGCTGGAGATCTGTGAGACGTCGGTGACGAAACTCGGAGACCAAGGCTGCACCTTAGTCTTGAAACTCGCTTAAAACGCAGACAACAGGGGAAGGACTGTTAACTATCCTAGGGTGAGATATGTGGTTTTGTGACCTGGCTATCGCTGAAGGAGAACAGGTTAGTCATTTATTTTAAAAACGGCCTAGAATACAAGGATATCTCGTGAAAAAATCTGTAAAAAAGCTATAACATAGTACTATACTATACTATGAATTCATCACTAGCCGGCGGCAGTTAATGGATATGGGCCTCATGCGAGCCCCCTAACTCTTCGGACAAAACATAATCAGTAGATGTTATTACACCTACTGATTATGTACATTATGTACATGTATTCATGGTCACTCCATCTAGTGGGCAGTTATCTTTTCATATTATTTATAACTATATAATTACACATTATCAAACCTGGTTAAAATTTATCATGACTAACGACAGTAACGTAACCGAGCTATAAATGGTGCTAGTCACATTTCACCGACGTTGAGAAAGCAGATTTGTAAAAGCGCTTTCTACCTCACCCTTGGATATAGAACGTATTGGGATATACATATGTATATCCAATATATGTACATTAAATTAGTCACTGATTTATTTGTGATAATATTATTGTGGGTCCAATATAACAACGGTTTCAGAATATTGTTGGGGTTTCCCCGTTTCTGCAGTGCATCAGGTATGTTCGTTAAAGCTCGCATCGATGGTTTTTGGTCCATTTGGCGAAAACGAACAGCCTCGTTGCTTCGTAGAATACGGGATAGCTTCAACTCTATAATAAAAGCCGTTGTTGCTAGATTCGACTAAATCGGCTTCAATCTAAATGATTTACTTACATAATTTTTAAGGTATACATAATTACTAATACAAAAATGTTAAAATGTAAAATGTAAAATGTATGGAACAAAAAAAAATTGCCTGAAATAAAGATAGTATAGATACTGTAATTATTCAATTTCTTCTATTAGTTTACACCAATATTGTATGTTTCTCTAAGAGTTTCTATTTTAATGAGAAAAATATTATAATTAATAAAATGATTCTTTTTAAAAACTTAGTTTCCATTGGCTTCTGACAGACGCATATATACCACGGAACTGTTCGTGTATTGAAGTCCGTAGGTGATAATTTTTCGATTTTTGAAATACACAGATAAGAAGTATCTGATCATTCGTCTAAAATAAATGTTAAGTGAATCTTGATTTCAATTTTATGAATACTCAACATGTAATCTAAAGTATTATTTTCTGGATACATATAATATTTTAAAATTTTGTTTATAAATCGCTTAAAGCTGAACAGATAATTGTGTATAAAGTACAGGAGATTATTTTCTTGTTCTTTACTTAAGCGATTCATAAAAACAAGTTTTTTTTATTTAAAGCGATCATCGACCGCCATCAGGGACGAAGAGCAATTTCTCAAGATTGGTTACAGCTACAAAAATATAGTAAAAACCGCACACCTCCAACAAAAACTGTGATTTCGCTTGGCAGTAAACAGCACGTTTAGTTGTTAACTTACAATTGAATTTTATTAATACAACCATAAGAATAATGTGTACCTCAAAATCTATTTCTTCAAATAATAGGGTTACTTATTCGACATGTCTACATTGTAGATTGGCCATCTGACAAAATAAATATTTATTTGCTAATAATATATTAGTGTACCAATAGGTTATTTTATAGGACATGTTTTTTATAGGTCCTGAATTGGATCACTATGGATACGTTGATCTTTAATCTGTTTGCCAAGCGGGGAGATTTAGGTAACACCCCTCAATTCATAGGGAAGCCAATGTTCAGTAGTGGATTGTTACGGCTGAACGGTTATGAAAACTAAATTTCAACTTACTATAAAATAACTAGGTGGCATTGAGCGATTCCATAGCCTCAGTATATATGCTGGAAAACTTTTTTATGCAAAAGGTAGCAAGCGTTACCGTCCTTGAGCGGCGGTAAGTGTTTATTATAAGAAAATCTGTAACACAAAGAGCACTGCAAACCTTCACTGAAAATCAATATAATATAGTAGCCTTTGTTTTATTAATCCTTCCTTTGTTTTATTTTTCCCCTCCCAGTAATGGCTTCTTTCCAATTATCCCCATCTTTACACTAATGCAATCGCACATTCATTATCCTTAGTTTTCCAGTTATCCATGGTTGGCGGTGCTTACTTATCATTAGAAGACCCGCAATCTTGTTTGCTTACTTCTTTTATAAAAAAGCAACAACATAATGTCGGCCTAATTATTATAATTTGTAAGTCCATATAGATAAATTGTACAGAAATAATAAAAAGCCGATTTTATTTCATAGTTTGAAAAATTTTTATAAAACCATTCTTACTTTAGGTATGAAGATGGTATTTCTTGAGGTAAATACGAAGAATTCCATTGGATATGCTCTAAGATTATAACGAATAATTTTGATGATATCAAAGCTGTTAAATGTTTTTCATTCAACAGTTGTTTGAAGTTTCAAATTCTGATAATTTGTGATGTCGTTACGTACGTAATTTAGCGTAACTAAATTGTAAAGGCCAAGCAGGTTACTCACTGCAGTAGTCATTTGCACTCAAGGATATTTATCAATGAGCTGCCTATTTTTGTTTGTGGCGAGTTGTAAAAAGAAAATTAGTCGTTTTCCGCATTTCACTAATCTAATCGCTTGCTCAAATGTGCAGTCGAAATAGTTAAATAAAACGGTTTTTTTTATAATGATTAGGAGTTCCAACAAGTTGGTAATATTATGGAATAATGAAAATTTTCTGACACTGTTAGGTTAGCAGTCGGTTTTGTCCGTAGGTTAGAACTGGTTTTTAGAACCTATGAGAAGTTTGTTATAATAGTTATTCTTATGGTTCTGTTATATGAATGATTAAAAGAGCAAGTTCCTATAAGTGTTAAATTTCAAGACCCAAACATCAACACTTCTCATTTGTACCATTGATGTCGTTCTGCCCTTTACAATGAAGCATCTATGAATGGTAAGCAAACCAAGTTCGAGATTCGAGGCCGGCATTTTTTAAATTATTATATTTATTTGAGTGTTGGTTCGATATATCAAGTGTTTTAAGATAATTACTGTGGGTTCACTGATATAAAATAGTGCCTCCTCGTTTCTTCCCGTTGGTGTCATACGCGGAAATTATGAAAGTAAATTAAAAGAGGATAGACAGCAGTTTCTGACCATGAAATAAAAACCTATTTACGATCCCTAATGCGTCTATCATGTGTACGAATTAGTGCAACACTATTCATTTGTAAAGGTCCAAAATGTCCACCAATGGAATAGTAAGCATCTATTGATTTGTGCTAATAAAATATATTTATAAGGTCTGCTAATACAAAAGGGAAGTCCAAAGGGGTTTGTGCTCCATTTCTTATCTTTAACGTGCGAAAGGCCTTCTCTCAGCAGTGGGACACATACCCATGTTGGATATATAAACCGGAACACAATTAATATTTCAAAAGTGAATAGATATTTTATTTTTAAGTTATGAACTACTTATTTATTCGTTTAAACGTTTTGCGCGAAATCAGCACAACGGGTGGACTTAATACCATTAGGCATTCTCTCCCAGTCTATCTGCGGGTAAAATGAAAAAATGCTTGGGGGTGGGGCAGCATTTTTTCTATATTTTGTATATAAAATGTATGTGCCGTTTTGATCGATGACTTGTTGCCATCTTTTGGGTAGTGCCACGGTCTTTGGGGCTTGTCCATGCTTCGACCATGATCTTTTTTTGCACATTCTTATCGTAAGTCACCCATTTTTCATCACCCGTAATCAACGGTTTAAGAAATGGTTTGGAATTGTTACGTTTCAATAAAGAATCGCAAATGGAAACACGTTGCATTAGGTTTCTCTCAGTGAGATCATGTGGTACCCAAATATCAAGTTTTTTCTTGTACCCAGACTTTCGTAAATGACGTAAATCTCTTTTATGATCGACATCCAGTTCTTCAGCAATGTCGTAGCTAGTAATATGTCAACTATCTTGCTTCACTTTCTCAAAAATGGCACTGATTTTATCTGTGACAGTAGTAGTAGTATTATCCAGAGCAAACCTCATCTTTCATACTAAAATTTCCAGACTTGAAACGTTTGAACCACATTTGTGCTACTCTAATTGATCCCGCTTTTGGTCCGTAAACCGCACAAATTTTATTCGCGGCGTTCGTCGCATTTTTACCTTTTTTGTAATAAAACTTTAAAATGTACCGAATTTCTGCGTCACATACTTTCATTTTGCTTGCTTGATAAACAATTGAAAAATGGCGGAAACTAGTATTTTTTTTTTATTTGTTGCATCTTTATACATTCAAAATATGAAAATACTATTGCCCCGACCTATTATATATATATATATATATATATATATATATATATATATATATATATATATATATATATATATATATATATATATATATATATATATATATATATATATATGGAAATAAATAACTATGGAAAATAATAAATAATAAAATAAAAGGGACTTGTTATCTAGTTACGGTATATAAATACACTCACATTTACGTTAAATTATATTTTATAATACCTATATGTATAATAATTTGAGCGAATAACGAATTGAAGTGAGTTGAAAATACAAACATATTTCGCATAGTGAAATAACTTTACACTAAATACTTACCAACTGCGGGCGATCTTTTATGCCTGTGCTGGGTATCATGCATTTGCCGGAAAGTACCATTAACGCGATGTAAGGCGAGGTCATGAGGTGATGTGAACACATTTCCACCTAGTCCTAGGCTGTCTAGAAGATGTTCAAACCCCTGGAATTCGCAGAAATTACTATAATTAATTAAGGTTCGATTTTGTACCCTGATAGAAAAAAGTGACACCTTTATGATATCCTGTACTTCAAGATTTTATTTTACACTGAAACGATTGGAGCCTTGCGGCTCCAATCGTTTTTTTTTAAGCTTTTATAACAGATATTTGAAAATTGTTAAACCAATTAAACTTGGCCTGGATATAAAAATATACTTTTATTTTTATTTTGTAAGTATATATTTTTTGGTATCTAATAACAGAGGTATCTTTTGTTTAAAGTGTTTTTAAAAAGTGTCCCCTACATTGATGTTGACATATATTTTATAACTATTTTTATATACATTTGTGAGAATTTTACTAGTGGTAGAGCCACGCTGCAGAGGAATACTTTGTCAAGAATGGCATAATAATTGTCTGTAGTATGAATGGGACGGCTCGCCCAGGGAAGTACCATACTCCCGCAGAAAACCGGCGTCTGAGTGGTAGCTTAGCTACTGCGCGGGAACGGGAAGCGGCTGAGTTCCGGAGGACTAAAACCCTCCTCCTCCCCCTCTCATAAAGACACTTCTTAAAGATCGGCAACGCTGTACTGCCTATGGCACTGCGGAAGTCTATGGGCGGCGTTGATTGTTTTCCATCAGGTGACACACCTGTTCGTTTGCCTTCCTATCGCATAAAAAAGCGAATTAAAGCAATTAATTATTGCAAGATTTGTAATACTTGCAATATACAAGTGTATTACAACAAACTTAGCTAATATATAATAAAATTGTTTTTAGTTTTATTTTGTTTATTTGTATGTTCCATTCCTGGGCATGGGACCTCTCAATTGCTAAACTAATCTAAGGCGGATTAGTGAAACATGGAAATTCGGAATAAATACATGTAGGTAATATATATGTACATATCTATATTTATTCGCTGCGGAAATCGAACCCGTGATTATTGACTTTGATAGCGGTAGCTAAGCCAATGAATCATTTAAGTCGCTAAATATTGATATACCATGTATTTATGTTTGAGTTACGTTTAACGTTAGATTTATAGCGTTTAGTTGAGTCAATTTTTCCTTTAATGATAATTGATACGTTACGACGTTTGTTGTTTGTTATAGTATGTCTGATAATATCAGTATTGTGTATTTACATTTAATTTAAACAACGTAACAGTTGCAGAATATAAACGCTTTATCGTTAAATTAAGTAAATATGAAAATTCCTTCACATTTGAAAACTTCAATCAACTGATTGAGTAACCACCAGTTCATTATGAGATACAGCCTTCATAAGCTTGAAGACGACCAACTGTTGTATAAGTGGTATAACATTTCTAATTTAAACTGACAGTCATGACGTAAAGGAGGCTCCCTCGAACTCCAGAACGCCGAGGAAAAAGATATTACTCTCCAGGAATTTACGATTTACACAGTTTAGATTTTTTTATTAAAAAACACAAGCATTATACCAATAGGTACGAAATAAAGAAAAGAAACAAAAGTTATGAACCAAATGAATTTCCATTAAAGGTATTTTACAGCATAAATAAAGTTTTAATATGAGTATTTAATTGAAATTAGGATAATTTATTTCATCATATTGTAAAATAAATATAAAATAAAGAGAACATACACCCTAAAAACGTCTTCTGTTTTAACAAAATACCTTGTCATATAAATATATTTGTAAAACAACCTAAAATAATATTTGAACCGCCGAGCTAACAACGGGTGATAATGAAAAAAAAAGTTCACAGCTCAAGTTCATTTAATAGGAAACATACATAGATATATGTAATCGAATAAAGTCATTCGGTTTTTTATCAATAAACATATATTTATTATCTTATCAAATATGTTCCAAAGGCAGATTATTACTATATTAAAGTTGTATATTTATGATTAAATAATCCATCGAGCGTAACTTAGTAAACTATGAACTAAAATCTCAGGTATTATTATGTAAACCTAGACGGAAACTTTTTGACGTTTAATATGACAAAAGCCTTTCATCTTAAAAAAAAAACTAGCTACTGAACAACAAGATTACTAAGTTAAGCATTTCCTTTGTACTTAAACCTACGCGGAAATTCATGGAATTCTAAACTAAAAATCTAGTGTTTTTAAAAAATCCAAAATATGTATGATTTCGTATTGTAATAATATTATTATAAATGTTTTTCACAAGTTTTGTAAGGCATTGTGAGTACCTAATATTTGACATGATGTGAAAAAGTGTTTTAGTCTTGAATAAAAAAATATAATTGACTAGCATGCAACTTATTTCAGACATGCTTGTAACATATACATAATTATATTGTTTTAATTTAAACAAAGCGTAACTCTACAGTTCTACTGAATAAATGAATCCTTATTAGTTTCAGTTGAATGTTTGGAAAATTGTACAAAGAACTTAAACAATAAACAAACAAAACCTTGTTTATTTTAATCTCCAAAAGATACAAGTTTGCTTGTTTTCCTCAAAAAAGAGCCCGTTTGTCATATCACCTCACTTTGAGATCCACAAAATATCAGCATCCTCGGCGTTGACATATCGAGTGACATTCAGTTCCGTATTCATTTGGAGGGAAAAACTAAATTAGCTTTTAAAAACAATGGGATAGTTAGCAGATCATGGCAGTACTTCACACCCACCTACCATCTCCGTTTGTACAAAGCACATATGCGGCTACATATAGAATACTACTCTCAAGTACCAGCTCCTTGTATTTGACCGCATCCAACAGAGAGTAACCCGAATCGTCGGTGACCGCGGGATTTTCGAAAGGCTCGATCTTTTATCTGTACGTAGATATGTCATGTCTCTGCGTACTGAATCGAATTTTTTACGGCGAATGCTCTATGGAGTTGTTTAATATCCTCCCAGCCGCACAGTACCACTATCGCACCACGCGCCACAAAAATAGGTTCCATCTCCATCACCTGGATGGCTGGCCGTCAACCAGTGTGCGATTTAGTCGCAGTTTTCTGCCACGAACTGTGAAAGTATTGAACAATTTACCACCTGCGGTGTAAATTACATGGGGGTATTCAAGAAAAGAGCATATGTGTTCGTCAAAGACCTGCAACACATCTGCGAC
This sequence comes from Baronia brevicornis, assembly GCA_031353405.1. Taxonomy (NCBI): domain Eukaryota; kingdom Metazoa; phylum Arthropoda; class Insecta; order Lepidoptera; family Papilionidae; genus Baronia; species Baronia brevicornis. The sequence continues at coordinate 458,841 of JASFAT010002273.1, forward strand.
ACCTCCGGCGGTGCGGATGTTTATGACCGGCGGTAATCGTTTACCAAAAGGTAACCCGCATGCTCGTTTGCCTGCTCTGCTTTAAAAAAACTAGTAAGTATTCTATGTATGGAACATATGTTAATTTTTATTTAGTTTGACTATATAGTTAGTTATTTCTAATTCAATATTAATTTTTACAAATACTTTATTTTCATGGAATATGAAGGTAAGCGACCGAGTTTTTAGCCTGATGGAAAGCACTCAACGCTATCCGCCATCCGCCAACATCAACGCCAATGGTATAGCAAAGGCGGCGTTACATTCTTTTTGCTTTATCATTACAAGACTCGCTCTTTGGTTGGTTGTTGGTTTGGATTGGTGTTAAAAGTTTAATATTATTCAAAGTTCTTTTTGAGTTATATGTTATATTTTTATAAATAGGTATTCGATAAGTTTCAAATATTTATATTTCCTTTCAGTAACATCGCGTGATAGAAGGTAGACGGAATAAATGTTAAAGATATATCAAGGATTTAAAATTAGTTCTATTTGACTGATAAACATGTACCGGAAGCGATATTGGGTACATATAAAATTGATACGATCAAATATTATGTAACGTTAACAATATTTATCGGTATAGACTTATGGCAGTTAATTAGACGGATTTTCCAAATCCATTTCTAAGTGTGTACTTTCTCTTGAATTCAATCAAATACACCTAATTACCGGATACCACCACTTCTTTTTCAGTAACAGTTCTCAACGGAACGGCGACAAATCTTCGTTACGATAAGAACGTTTATTATTAGGTACAGTATTGTACTACTTTTTTACTGCAGAAATTTTCAATAAGACATACAAAATAAAATGTAATGAGGAAGTTAATCCCCTACTAAATTTTAAAGTCGTATTTTTGAATCACTAACCTTCGAGCAACCTTATAGCAAACATGATCAATACAAACATTTCACGATAAGTCATTCATGTTCACAGATCGTCACACAATGGTCTTTGGTCAACAATATTATTATTATTTAATTATAACATGTAGCCATGACTGTGTTTATACTAAATACAGTCACCACATTATTTAGTTGCTATCTTTGTCGGTGCAATTATTGTTAATGAGTTGTGATTAATTTCTACAACACCTATGTTAGAGTAATTATTTACTTGTTTTTGTTATAAACATGTTTAAGATGAAGTTCGTTCATTACAAATGGTTATTGTATTAATTCACTTATTGGTTGTTTCAACTTAATATAAGCGACTTTTGAAATAAATGATTGATATGTTTAATTCTGTATAAATAAATATATAGTATGCATATATGGTGCTTTTGACTCAAGTTACAGCGATGCCACCTGTAGTCCACAATGCCATTGTTGCTGTCTCAATAAACGAAGCAAGGGACGTTCCACGGCAGATAAACTAGATGCGTCTAGGCGAGGGAGGTGATGCCTATGTCCAGCAGTGCACCACCGTTGGCTAATCATATCAACTGGATTTACCAATATGTAGAACCTAGGTTATATTTGAATGTGTTATATACAAATATATGTAAGTGGATCCATTGACGAATTCATCTATTTATAACTATGTAGTTGCAATGTGATAATGGATTTAAATCAGCTTAATATTTAGATAATTAAGATATCAATCCCAGCATCTCTACATATATAAACTAAACTGTCTATAACTATAATTATCTATAGACCCACCTTATATATTTGGCTTATCCGCATTTTTTCCTAATTTATAACAAAAACGTATCTATTACAAGATTTGACGGTGATAGTAATATAAAGGTATAAACTCTTATATTATGATCTAGACAATTGGTAGTTAAACTAGTACATAGTCTCGAGGCTTTTCAGCTGTCATGGTGGGCGGTAGCTTAATATAATAATATAACTTTATACTTATCGTTTTTTTCTAAATATTTTTTTTACCAAAAGTAATTCATTTATTTATTAATGTTACAAAGTAATAAGTTTAGTTCTTATTTATATTGTATAAGTCGCTGTCTGTGCCTGTGTGTATGAATGTATGAATTTGCGAGTAATTGTTATTATATGCTTTAAGTAACTGTAACTATGCTTTGTAACTTTCATAAAGTTAGTTCACTAATTTATTGATCACCATTACGATAGAACCGATTACAAATTTAACAACACATATAAAAATGGACGGTTAGTATAACATAGTTGACTACTCCTGGTTTAAATAGATATTTTATTAAAATGATTTTCAAATTTTGTTAGATTTCTGTGACTCAAATGTCTTCAATATAAATATTTTAATCTTTTGTTTTTGCTACGACTGCACTTACTACGGTAATCAGTTTACTACGGAGAATTTTATTAGATACAGACCGTAACTAGTAATTAATTTTTTGTAAATATTAGTATAAGATATATATGCATATTATCATGCAACTTTCTTCAAGAGTATTATGGGATACAATGCGAGACATACGATTTCAAGTGCTGATTCGTTGATGAATTGTTCAGAGAACAATGGCCATTATCTAGATAAAATTTTCGAAGTATTAATCAAATAGAAAAAAAAAGGTTAACGTAGACTTGCGTACACCTGGCATGAATGCAAATAATAAGCAGTCTGGTGTGCGCATACTTGTGTTTAGGGCACAAAATAATAAGCTATTTTGTAACATTTATTTACTCTTATACGATTTTTCTATTATGTTATGCCGTGATATTTATATATTAATAAGTCAAGAAAAGCTGTTTCCCATTAAAGTAATAAATATTGCGTGCATGAAGGAGTCTCACACTCCTTTGGCATTGAATAAGTTCATATGATAATAAAAACATAATTACATATTAAATAAATTATGGTTGAATTTCGATCACTAGATGACCACAAGTATAAGTAAGCTCATCAAAATATTTTAATCTTTTCAAAACTTCAACCACTTGCATTTTAACCATTTTTCCAATGATAAAAACCTTCGCTATATTAATTTGATAGTGTTTCGATAGTATCTGTAAGGTTCCTGGCATAGAATAGGGTCTCTCTATTTCTACCCGTGAGTATCGTACGAGGCGACTATCAGATATAAAAAAGAAAAAAGTAGTATTTGGGTACCTGACACTAAAAATAAATCTGCTATCCCCAATAATCGCAATCCCTCCACCCACTCCACAAGCTAATGTCTAGCAATTGAAAATAATAACTGTATTGATCATGATGATGATATTAATTAGCCATATATATATCTAATTCAATTATTTTCGATAGCAATAACTCCATTACCATAAATAACTCAAACAGTTTTTATAAGAATGTATATATATATATATATATATATATATATATATATATATATATATATATATATATATATATATGTGTGTAAGAGATAGATAATAATATATAGAAGTAGATATTATATTACATATAAAGACAAAGGTATAATAGTAATTAATAACAATCGTAACGAAATAATCGAATACTGCACCACTTACGCATCCCTACAGATAATAATTAATAGGCAATTGTGAACACATTAAATGGAATTTATGGAATAATCTAATTATTTATCGAATGATCGAATAAAAATTCCTTTTTTATTTCATTTTTTTATGTAAACTATTTATCGAATATGTTTTAATAATATAAGAAGGGGCGAAAATATATTTCATGAACAGACGTGAGAGACTTCGCAAATTTGCCGTGTCCGCTATAGGGATTGAAATTCGCGATTTCCCCTTCCGCAATCTATCTGTGGATAACAACAATCATTCGTAATAAAAAAGGATAAGATAAAATCCTCGTCAAAATATTGTAAAGGCGTATGTTATTGTTTAAAAATATTTGTAGTCTCCAATTGCAAATAACAGTGCATTATTTTTATTGCATGAATAGTAAAAAGCGGATTTTCAAATGAAGTCGATATTTAGGAAATATTATGCGAGTATCAATTAATGTTCCGACACCTGTCTCTGACACCTTACTCTAGTTTTAACTTTTATAATACAGACCTAAACAACGTATCGGTTGATTTAACTAAATATAGATAAGTTCGATTAAGATAAGAAATCGATTCAAACCATTCAGAATACGTTTAAGTTCGTTGAACTTCCGTTTACGAAATAGGGAAAGGTGTATTAGAAAAAACTTGTAGAAATTTTCTGATAAGCGTGAATGAAGTTGGGACGGAGAAACTTTAAGTTTTTTAGTAATGTTACTTTAATCTTACATATTTTTTGGAAATATTCAGTTTTAATACTAACTTTACCAGCTTAAAAGGAGAAAGGATCTGGTGCACTTACTTCAAATGTGATTACGCCTTTATCACCGTATTTGTCGAATATCTTGTCAATAAAGTACTGTTCGGCGGGTAGAGCATTAGCCGGGGCTTGCGTTGCTTGCTGGGGCTGCAGATCGGGTGAGGCCAGAGAGGCTGTCGCCAGCACCACGAGGACACTCGCGGCCAACATGTTCGCGACTGAGTGTCGAGTCGAGTCCACTGAGCCGGGCGATGCACGGGCGCCGGTTACGGGCCTCACAACACACTATCAACCGATCAGCCTCGATCGCGACTTGTCAAGCGTGATATGACGTGTCAGTAGTTGCGTTTGTTTGTTTGTTTATTTGATTATCAAGTATTTAAATCGCGATTGGTATCCACTGGCTGGCGGCAGACGTCGTCGTAACTTGAAGCAACGAGTGCGTCTGAGACTTTCACTCGTCGCTTGCTGGTGTATTCGAGGCCGGTTCTTACACCGTTATTGATAAAAAGGTTTATTTACTTTGTGCCCGGCGAATGACAAATTTGTAGTATGCTTCAAGGATGCGTCTTATGGTGATAAATAATTGATTCATGATCATTAACAAAAGCACATACTAATAAATATGATTAACTACTACTTCAGGTTTAACTTTTGAATTGCATAATAAAAAAAAACTCATAGGTTTCAAAACCTATTTTTATAGCATATATTTTTTTAAAAAATCAAAGAAAACGCTTGATCTGCTCATGTATGTAAGTATTATATTTTTAAAATATATACGTTCAATATATGTAGAAACAGAACATAGTAAAAGCTGAAGAGAAGTAACTCTCTTGTCTGCGTTAGAATAAAATTTGAACAATAAATGCTACTCAACATGGTTTTACCTACGTTAAAAAAGTAGCAAGTAAGCTCAACAGTTTTCCGTAGCCTATTACACTTGAAGATGTCTTGTGTTAAGTTGGAACGGTCTGGGTTTGTTTTTGAAAAGTGGTCTCGTGTGCACGTAATATTTTTTTTTGGGGTTATAGCGCGGTAATTACTACTATATACGATTTCCGCAAAGTAACGCCTGACTCCATTAATCATATGTATTAATGCATCAGCGTCGTTTATTTTTTTTATTTGACAAAGTAATCGGCAATTCTTGCCACGTCTACCGTGCAGTTATTATTCTCATAAGTATTCACAAGGAATACTTGGTGACGCTGGCTATTAAACAATATACTCAACACTATTGACGATTTGAGTCGCTTCGTGAACATATATTTGTTGTTATAGTCAAATTTAAATAAATATAATATATAATTATCTATTAGATACATAATTATAATGTTATTGGTCTCCTCAAAATTTTGATATTTTTAGTTTATTGCCTCTAATGATGAAACAAATACTTGCTTTTGTAATAACAATATTTATCCCTCAATATATTAATATCATGTAATCGTTTGAATCTCATTACTTATCTTCGACTTTTTATATCATTACATCACATACGGGTATAGTATTCATTATTCTTTTAACACACAATTTATTACTTTAGAGGTACTAATCTTCTCCAAAACTGCATTCGTATGAAGATGTTGATGACCTATGTATAAAATATTGGAAAAAGGAAATCTGAAAAAATCTTATAAGAAGTATTATTAACTTACTTTGAAAAGTATTTAGAGTACCTCCTAAAAATGTAGTGCACTAAATATAAATAGAGAAATTACTAAGGTTATTTTTTTGCTTAATGTAGTAAGTATAACTAATTACTTTTCTTAATATAAGATTAACAGTAGTTCAGAATTTAAGAAGTTTTTATGTATCCATATTGTGTTAATAAACACAATAACAATACGTAAATATGGTATATGCTAACAGGTCATTTATTAGGTGATAGCTTACTAATACAGCTATACAAAGCGCAAGTAATGCTATCTCTCCTGTTTTCTGCTATGTAATTGGTTATAGTCTAGAACTATTTTCTTTAGATCCCAAAGCAAAAAATTCCAACTAGCAGTTTACTCGTGTACATTTAACAATTCAAATTCTGTATGCACTGTGAATTTTTCCTAAAAATAAACTATTGTCTGTAGATTTGGTTTTAAATTGGCTTAAGTTCAACACATAGTTGTTGAGCACAGCTCAGACAGAACACAGTTGAGCACGGGCAAAGTGGATACGGTATCACTTTGCCCGTGTTCGCTTTGTCTTGACCAATACAGTGTTTTGTCTATATAACTATCTTAAGTCAGAACCGAATCATTCGATAAGAACCTAATCAAAAGCAATGCTATTGGAGAAATCTGAGGGCAAATGAGTCAGGTTTAAAATGTGCAGTTCAAGATACAGAGATAGACCAAAACAGTGTCTTCCCATGAAATATTTCTACACCAACGTATAAAAATCTTTATGTACAAACTATGTATATACTTAGAATTCGCGGGCTTGCTCGTTATATTTATTGTTTATATTAAAACTAATCCTTTAATTAAAAAGGGTTTCGATGAGTGAGTAGATATTAGGTGAAGAACATAACTTCATTAAAGGCATAGAGGGAAAGATGTATAACGTAATAAGGTAAATGCCGTAACTGCAAATTATTTAATAGTTGTCCAATAAAATTGTTTAAAAGTTATCTTCTTGAAACTTCGGAGATTACACTTGTTAAGTATGGGTTATAGTTTTCATCAACAGCCTGCGGCAGTCTACTGCTGGACATAGGTTTCTCCCATGGAGCGCCACCTAGTCCGATCTTCGGCTACACGCATCCAGTTTCTGTCAGCCGCCCTGCGCAGATCGTCGCGCCATCTTGTCGGGGGGCGTCCCACACTACGTTTACCTAGACGCAGTCTCTACTCCAGCACTCGTTTGCTCCAACGATTGACGGATCTCCGACAAACGTGACCAACCCATTGCCACTTTAGTTTCCTAATTCGATAAAAAGGTTATGTTATACTATATATATGTTACACTTTTGCTTATATTGGAGTAACTTGAGCGACCTCTAAAATAGTGAGTAATGCTCGAGCAATCAGATATTTACTTAAATATTTTTATTGCAATATAAATCAATATTGATATCTGCGTAAGTGGTTTTTAGCAAATAAATAATAATATACTTAAAAGGTATAACAAGTGCTTCACTTTTTACAACATAGTAAAAAGATTTTAAATAAATGAAAAAAAAAATAGAAATTGTCGATTAAAAGTTTGAACACACGATTTCGTTTTAGGTACTTCTAATTTTTAACAAATTAATGCTGGTAATCACATCATATATTAATAAATTTATAGAAGTTATAATTAAATTTATATATCTTTTTATAAATAAATATATATAGATATTATATATGTATATACACTTTTAAGTGCAAACGCAATTTGCGCACACCCACTTACAAATACCGCCTCTCAGCATGGATACACAGTATACAGAAAAATTGAATTAATTTTGTGTATGCCGTAGCAATAACTTTATTTGATACATTTTTATTTTAATAAGTATTTAAAATAAGTAATCACTGACACCCATACACTGCTACTTACAACACTAAGAATACTCAAGACTAGATGCTTTGCCTTCCTAACATATGAATAATGAGAGCGGGAGAAGTATGCAATTAGTTAGAAAGAGGAAAGCAATAGGAGAAGAAAGTGAAAGATGCGAAAAGAGTTGGTTCTCTGTATTCCTGTACTTACCGTAGGAATCATTCTGTGCTTCCCCTTTGGAGTCGAACCTTTTTATAGCTTTCATCATCATCATCATCATCAGCAGCAGCCTGCGGCAGTCCACTGCTGGACATAGGCCTCCCCCATGGAGCGCCACCTAGCCCGATCTTCGGCTACACGATCCAGTTTCTGCCAGCCGCCCTGCATAGATCGTTGCACCATCTAGCCGGGGGGCGTCCCACACTACGTTTACCGAGACGCAGTCTCCACTCTAGCACTAGTCTGCTCCAACGACCGTCATATCTCCGACAGACGTGACCAGTCCATTGCCACTTAAGTTTGCTAATTCGTAAGGCTATGTCGGATTTGTTCATTCCGAAACATATCTACCAGAGAAACTCCGAGCATAGCTCTCTCCATAGCTCTCTGAGCGACTCTGAGCTTATGAAGCAGACAGGCTGTCAGCGTCCACGTTTCGGCGCCGTAGGAGAGTACGGGTAGGACACACTGGTCGAAGACTTTTGTCTTCATGCTCTGAGGTATGGACGACGAGAAGACCGGACGGAGTTTCCTAAATGCTGCCCAGCCTAACTGAATCCTTCTATCGGCTTCTTTTTCGAAGTTGTCTCCACCCAATTGCAAGACTTAGCCGAGGTAGATATACTCCTGGACAACTTCGAGAGTTTAGCTTTACAACTACATATTTTTCTGTTTATATTCCTACAGATTATAAAGTGTTCCGAAACAAAGCTGCAATAATTCACATGATAGATAAGACATAGATTGTGTAGATGATTTCGACATAACGCTTCTCTTCTCTTTATCTCTCTCTTGATCTTTATTTATTATATAATTTACAAAATTTTCTCTTACAATTTATTCAAATCTATACGAAGTAAGGTAACATTTTTTCTTATACGGTTCGACTTACCTTTGATGAAATTTATTTAGAAGGTGAATAAAATAGTTGAGTTGTAACATTTATTGTGAAGGGTACAGCAGGCTAAAAAATATCTATTGTCATTCTTCTGCGTCTGCCGAGTTTTACCTTGGTTATAAAAAAATGTATTTTGTAAGAAGCACTTTAAATATAATAAAATTTTCAATTATTTGTTTGTAAATTATTAATTTTAGTTGGTTGAATTGTGATCAAATGCAAAAATATAATTATTTTATATAAATTAGGTCAAAGTACACGTTACCACCGATCCCACCATTATGACATTAAAATTATATACATTCCCATAGTTTATGTCACGTACATACATATATCGTTTTATATTGGCTATTCCAAGTTTTAACATACGTTATTTTAATTTTTTTTAAATATTAACTTAAAAGTAGGTATTTATTGTGTCAAGGGAGGAACGGAGGGGACTTTAAGTTTCTTGCAGGTAAAGGCTAATAATTATAAAATTGTAGGACGGGTGGAATGACCTGCCCTGAATTTTTCTATTTTTCGCTAGTTGTTTTCATATTTCCGTTCATTCTTTACATATTTCATATAGACTAAGTTGAATTCTAAATAAGTAGACGATTTTGTCATACGTATTTAAACGTCTCTAACGGGTAATTGAATGTTAAATGAGTCAATGCAACATATACTATCCATCAACAATTATCTCACGGTTTTATTCTCAACATTGTTCTTACATCGTTATTTTGCGTTAGTGGACATTCAATAACAGTTTAGCTCTAATTCAATGTTACTTTCAGGGGTGATTGTGAGAAACTGACTACGATTCCTATCCATTAATCTATCGCTTAAGCAGTTAACTTATGTCTATGACCCGTTAAACCTATATCATACAGGTATGAAATATTAGATACAAATACTTATGTCATTGTGTACTTATGTATAAAATTATTGATATATACATACATATTTTCACGCCTGTTTCCCGTAGGGGTAGGCAGAGATCACAGATCACCATCCGCTACGATCCCGGCATACCTTCCTTGCTAAAACTATTAATATTCTTTCCCAACTGGCATTAGCTCACAACCGTTCACGTTTTTTAGTTAGACATAATTTTTTTAACGGCTTCCCACCATCCAGATAGTGGGGATAATACTTGTTTTAACGGTGGGTAGTCCTATTACCACCACAATTACTCAGAAAATTCGCTATAATAAATTCTATACAATACTAAGACGTAATGCAAAATAAAAAAGGGATTTCTTTGCTCGGCGATTCGAGCCGATGTCCATTGTATACGGTCAAATAGAAGGAGTTGTAGCCCTAGCTCAGAAATGAGAAAGAAGCTCCAGAGATGATAAAGATTTTTTGTAGTTGAAAGAATTTGTTTGTTGAATAAGTGAGTTTCAGCAAACCAGCTGTTAGTCAAAGGTGATTATTGGAGCCTAGCTTTAGTTTTCGGAATGATTGTGCCACCATATGCAATTATTTCATACCTATAATGTCGAAAGATGTCAACGCCCTTACATCGATTCTATACGAACATAAACACTAAGTGTGACATACAGAAATTAATTTATTTTGTCATTGTTTCTGTAACATTGCAATATTATTTTGATTTGAAATTACAATTTAACATCAAAACATCAATTTACAATTTTCTATTTATCATTATAATCTTATTATGTTTTACATACCTAATCATATCTACATCCTTGCCCATGACTTAGATAATAACAAATATCGGTGTCAATATAGTAGTATTCGAAAATCAACCAGGTTAAGTTTGAGATTATCATTGATTCTTGTATTACATGGCTATTTACGTACCTAAATTTTTTAAACATCCCGGTATGTTACATACATACATACATACATATCGTCACGCCTGTTTTCCGTAGGGGTAGGCAGAGATCACAGATCTCCATCTGCTACGATCTCGGCATACTTTCCTTGCTTCTTCCACACTCATTACTCTCCTCATGATAGCGCGCCAGTTAAGTTAAGGGGTTTAGTCTAAGTTTAGCCAGTTAAGGGGTAGGTACTATTGATCTGGCCTTTCTTAAAAATCCCGGTATGTTACATGTAAATATATAATAAATACAGAAAGATTTAGTTCAAAATTTTAATCGTCAAAACATAAAATTTTCCGTTAAATGGAAATTACACATTAAATTCCATTTCTACCACAACGTAAAAATATATATCAAGAATAAGGAGTTTAAATAATGAATCAATGATGAAGAAAAAGAGAATTTACATAATTTATTTGAATCACAAAAAGTAATCGTTAAAAACGCTTTTTTGTTTTTTTTTTGCGTAAATAAGTATTTTCTATTGAAAGAAAAAGTTATATAGAAATATATCAGTGTATGAAATATATCAGTTCCTCCTTTCTATGCGTAATAACTGCTCCCTGAAATACTTAATGTTCACCAAAGAGCCTGGACTTGATGCCAAGAGTTCTGTTCAGAGAAATCAAGGTTCTGGAAGAAAACGTTGCACACAACCACGAAATGACCGTTTTTTAGTAACACAGGCGCTGAGGAACCGCAAATGCAGTTACATAGACCTCAAAAGAAACCTTGAAGAGGTACGAGGAGCACAAGTTAGCCTATGGACTGTGAGGACGCTTTTAGCGGCTGATATACGCAGTCGACGACCAACACGGCCCCCCCATATACTCCGTAAGCACGAGATTGCCCGATTAAGGTTCGTTAGAAATTGCCTATCTTAGATACTAGGTAACTGAAGTTGCGTACTTTTCTCCGATGAGGCTCGAACTTGTCTGCATGGTAAGGGCCGAAGTTGGCAAGTGTTGCAAAGACCAAGGAAATGACGTGTATTTTGAAGAAATCACTCCTTATAACTAACTTCGGGCGGGCGTACTTCCAGCTACCATACCGAGATCGTAAATAACAGAAATCTTTTGTCAACATGCACAACCAGTGAGACTGTAATTGGTGAAGATGCCATTTACATGGTTGATAATGCTCGGGCCCACCGTTCTAGCGACGTAGATGACTGGCCAGCGCGGAGCCCCGACTTTAACGCCATTGAGCACATCTGGGACCTCCTAAAAAGGCGAGTATGATCTGATAACCACCTCCATAAAACATTAGGAAGGTTAAACGTGTGATCTCGGCTGAGTGCGAACACATTCCACAGGACACCGTCAACAGCCTGGTGGAAAGCATTTCCACCAGGCTTTGACGGTGTGCTGTGCCAAGACGATTACATGCCATAACTGCTGCAAGGGGAAGTCATACTCGTTATTAATTTTAATCTTTTAATGTCTTTTATTTAAGTACCATGAAAATACTCGTAGCCTTAATTTCACTATACCCATAAAAATGACCATTTTCACACGGATTTCTGTTTAGATTGACTAAAACAACGATTATAGGATTTAAATGTTAATATATGGCAAATGATACAAATGGCAAAAAAAAAAAAATTCTAGTCATCTAAGCTAATGAATGAATAAAACTAAAAATATTAATATTATTATATGAAGAAAAGCCAATGACTGTAAGGTGCCGATTTCATTTTTTTGTAAAGGATTTTATATTTTGTTATGTTAAGGGCCGGAAGCAAAATATACTCATATATACCATACACTTTTTTCCTTCAGCTTATCTTAACTAAAGTGTATCAAATATTTCCGGCTATCTTAATACTCAATATATTGTAGAAAAATAGACATGTTTATATTGAGTAACTGATAAAGTATTGAGTGTATGAATGGAAATTTCCGATGGAATGAACTCAATTCATTACTAAATATCGAATAAAGCCGCATTTTACATCCGAGTTTATACCTTTTTTATCCTAATGGACGCATATTATGAATGATTGTTAAATTTTGAACTTTTTATAATTATCTACTTCAAAATGTATATGGAGAACATCTAAACGTTGGTAGATTTTGAAGATGCTACTTATATATAATGTATGAAATATAGTAAACTATCGAATGTTACTCTTTTTTATGGAAATAGTAGCCAAACGTGACAGCGGATCACCAGATGTTAAGATTTGGACATTTGCAAATTTACGAATGCCGCAAATGTGTTGCTTTACTAAAAATATGTGAACAATGACAGGAACAAAGGGGAGTAAAAGAGCGGGAAAGAATTAGGGCCTACGGGTCTCTGCATGCGCTGTATGAAACTCGGTAACAACATAATGCTACCACTTTATCATTCGAGAGTGTGATACTTCCCCGGTTGAGCTTTTCATTTATGCTGAAGTGTTGTTGTATCAATAATAAACGTAAAAAACGTGAGAGAAGCTAATATTAGGAGTCGATAACATAATGAAAGAGTATTTTGGAGTATTTTCTTTAGGATGATCATTTAGTAGAATCATAACGAAATTATTAAATATTGATCAAAAATGTTTAACATTTGTGTAAATGAGGGCGAGAATAAAACCCATTAAAGATTGGATGTTGGGTTCGATTAAGAATCTTTTGTGATATAATTCTCACAAAATATTACATCACTTAAAAAGAGAAATAAGCACTAGATACTAGTGCGTATAAAAAATGTTTATAACAAGCTAGTATGTGTCCACATATGTATATGTACGGGCCTTCCCATTTCTTGAAGAATGGACATTAAGCCACCATTCTTGTCCAAGGCGGATTGGCGAGATGTCCAAACTTGGAATACAAATCTGAGAGTCATTCATATATTTATACTGATGCGGGAATCGAACGCGCGAACCTCCAGAACGATAGTTGTGTAGTACTGCCAATGAGGTTGTTTAATTGGCTCAGTGGTTAAAAAATATAAATACTTAAAATACAACTAGTATTAGTATCCTGGAAATCGTAAACATACAACGAGTAATCGATATTTAAACTCGGTTCACTGTCGTAGTAGACATATTTATTTTAAAATCAGTTTACTCGATCGGTTGGAGCATGAATCGTTACATTTATTTACTGATTACATTCAAATACAAATATTCCCAGCCAACTAGACTGATAGCGTATGTCAATATAGTATTATGGTAAACGATATGTTATTTAAATTGCTAACATACGTTAACTTTACATTATTGAAATTAATATTAAACCCTATTTTTCTTGTAAAGACGATGACACATGCTATTTTAGCATTTTCTCTGCCGTACATTAAGCTGTATTAAGAATACAATAAACGAGCAAAGTACCGATGCGCGTTATAGTTATATTGTGCACGAAATCTCCCCAACATAAACCTCCCTTAACACACGCGACCTACCCCGGATGGTTACACGCATATAGTTTCTGCCACCTGCCATGTGAGGATCGTTGTTTCATCTGGCCGATTCACCTCAAGCAATCGCAGCTTGGTTTTTTGTTTCCCGGCATGGAAAGAGGCCAGTTCATTTCTTTCCGTGGGAGTTACACTTGAACTGTCTTGCCGGCGATCATGGAAGTATATACTATTATATGGCCAGTAGGGTCTACTTGAGTAATTAAATGCCATTTCAGAGATATTATAGGGGGAATTCAAAGGCAAATCTTACAGCTACTTTTGTGATTAAAAAAATTAATTCATAAACATTATATAGTGCTAAGAGCTGATGATGATCGTGAATACAACTCCCCTGCACCGCTGGAGTAGCAAGAAATAGTTTATTTGATGTACAAAGACAAAGTTAAAACTATAACTATTATAAAGAATTCAGACTTACTTACTCCGCTAGCTCAGTGACTCGAAGTGGATCTTGGCATCCGAGATTTTTCATTGTTCTGCGCTCATTCTTGCCTATTACTGGCTTGAAGTTCACGCAGGTCAGCATCCATCTGATTTCTCCAGAATATCTGGGTCAACCACCTGGCCTTCGACCATCCTTTTCACACTCTGATCCTCGCCCATTCGCTCAAGGCGTCCGAGCCAAAGAAGTCGATGCGCCTTATCTCTTCCGTGAGGTTTGATTGGACCACCAGGTCTTCTATCTCGGTGTTTTTATGGATTCCCCATGAGCCATCTTCTCTTTTAGTTTTACCCACGATATTAACGGAACGTTTTCCGCTCGGCTACTAATATTTTATTCTCTTATTTAAGCATGAGTGTAAGCTTAGTACTTCTGGTGAGGAGTTTTGATACAAGAACTGTATGCAAAGCTGTGGAGTTCTTCTTGATGGCTAAAGAGTTCAAAGACAAAAGTAATAAATATATCAATATTTAAATTACGTAAAGTATAAACTTTTAATATTAAAACGTGTATAAAAATACCAACGTCTTCCAGCTTCAACGTCACCTTGAGGTAGTCCGTTGTTGGATACAGGCGTCCTCCAAAGCGTACCTCCTAGCTTACACTTCGACTATTGGCATAGATGGAGCGACGAGCTGCGAAGGCTGTCTTAATGTGTCTCCGTTGCTGGGTGTTCATGTCTTAGTCAAGTTGAACCTTATACACATTTTAAAAGCTTAACCAATTAATAATACTGAAATACAAAATTATAATAACGACGATCGCAATGGCATAAATAAATATATGTATAGCCTACATGTATTTATTCCGAGTCGGGATGCCCCGAAAATTCGCCTTGGATGAGCATAGTGGGTTAATGTCCATTTCTTCAGAAATAGAGAGGCACATGCCCAGCAAAGGAAAATTATATAGGCTGCAAAAAAAACCGTCCGTCCCTTTAACTTCCGTCACGATTATCGAAGTAAATATCAGATAACTTCCCCGGGAAGTAGTAAATAATGTTTTCGACGTTGCGCAATGTTAAAGTACGTGCTGACGAATGATTTTGTGCCAAATACCAAGTGCTTGCAACGCCTCAACGCCTCTATAGTTTAAGTCTCAGGTATTGTATTGGTGTATTACTATCAATTTCCGCAATGCTGGCAGGCATTCGTTATTTATTTTAGAGGTCAATGGTATCGAGCCTTCATTTAATTTTGAACAATGTTATCTAGTTTGAAAGGACAGTTCTATTTTTTTATTTAATTTAACAATACTATTACAATAAAGATTAAACTATTGATTAGATTTGGATGTCCGTCAGGCTTTTGAGGTAACGTTTTTACGGTTAGGAATACGAACGAGCAAGCGTCTCTCCTGATGTTAAGCAATCTGCCCAGAGACTTTTTTATTTTACAGCGCCATAAACAAAGAGCGTTGCCGACCGTTGAGAAATATGTAGGTGTGCTTTTTGAAAGTTCTAATTTCATATCGGCTCAGAAAAAAGCTAAAGGTAGCTGGTTCAATAGAGTGGTGTGGCATGTAAAATTTATGCACGGTACTAGATCGTAACTATGTTTTTTTATTATAACACGAAAATAACAAATTATATGTCTTTTTGAGCTTAAGAGATTCCCTGAACCTAAGTGTAAAGCAACATATTCAAAATACTCTCGGAACTTAACTTTATTCAAAGATATGCTACACACGCGGTAAAAACGACTGCTTGTTTCTTGTGGTTTTTACTATAGGTCCTTGTCCTTTTAACAAAGACTCTTGGGTTCAAATACTAGATGAACTTATTTGTTATAAACAAAAATGTCGTTTTCGGGTGTCTAGATCGGATTTGTCTAATGCGTCTAAAGATATTGTATCCAAATTTTCTTCTAACTATATCGAAAATAAAACGTTTGTTTCCGTCCCCGATCTCTGTGCCTTCACCCCGGGCTTAATCATAATTATACTGATGTAGTTAGAGTAGGTAACGTTGACAGTTTGAGAAATATTTTTCATACATTTTATAATTTTTATACTTTAATAATAACTTACGACGTATAAACAAATTTTGCTCATTGATAACCAACACCTTCAAATCTGAAATCTATTATTATTCCAAAGAGAATCTAACTGCATTTTTAAATAATACCCCGAACAATGTATACTTTTTTAATGACAGTTTGTATTGAGTTGACGTCGGGTTGGTATAGTCGCGTAGCCAAATAATTTTGACATAATTAAGAACAATAACCATTCTTATTCTTCTTTACCAGACATTCATTGCAGCGTATTAATGCGAAATATTCTGATTGATTAGCGCCTACTCAAAATGTTTAGTTACCTTCATCTCATAAGTTGTTGCCAATAAAAAAATCAGGGAATGTTTGTTTTTTTAGCTACACTTTGTGTGTTATCATTTTAGTAACTAAACATGCCGAAATACAAAAATGGGTAATGATTTAAATTAATAAATTCTATATAACCGATGTATAGTATTTATCCCCGACTCCGTCAAATTTATGGCAGATTGTTGCTCCAGCGCTGAGCTACTCCAAATTATCGACATAGTACAAGGCTAAGCATATTTGTCTCATGATTGGCCACAGGTGAAATTTACAACTGTTAAG
This sequence comes from Baronia brevicornis, assembly GCA_031353405.1. Classification (NCBI taxonomy): domain Eukaryota; kingdom Metazoa; phylum Arthropoda; class Insecta; order Lepidoptera; family Papilionidae; genus Baronia; species Baronia brevicornis. The sequence continues at coordinate 475,982 of JASFAT010002273.1, forward strand.
AGTGAGGAAAGCGTCTTTTCGTGGGTCACTCTTCGATTTGATGGGGTGAGAGTCAGCGTGGGGTAACTAGTAGAGACTGGATGTGTGTAGCCGAAGTTCGAGATTGAAGCGATAGACCGAGATGGCATGAATTAATATTATAATAATTTAAATAACTGAGTTACCATTTTCAATCTTCATTTCCTCCATGAAAGTCGTGTTTTTGACATATTCCACACCATGCACTTTACCGCATAGTACTTTTCATCCTGGTAAATCTAGTCTAAACTTCATACTTACAATGAATTTGCCTCGCTTGCATTTTAAAGTATTAAAAGAAAAACAAATATAAATAAAAGTGCGGACGGATATATATAGTAGAAATTTCTCGGTATTCTTACTATGACAGATGTAGATAAAACGGGCATGAGAAAAAAAGAAAATAAATTTATTTATATTTCTAACTATGCGGATGTAAAATCTTAAATATGAAAGATTATCATAATATCATATCGTTATCAATATGAGAGACTATCATATGAATGGTCATATCAACACAGTAAACGCATTATTGCTAAATATAATAGAAAAAGGTATAACAATTATGAATACGTGCCTACACGACCAGTGGTGTTTATGTGAAAAAAGCAAGGTAAATAAAACAATTTATAATTATAAGGAATGTATAAAGGGGAAATTTTATTTGAATTCCATATATATTCGACGTCAGTTACAAACTTAACCTAGAGTCGATTAGAAACTTCTTCAAACAATCTTCTTAGTGCATAATTGACTGACGTCATAATAAGCAAGTATAACAAAAATAAAAATCATGTTTAATATTACAAATGTATATAATAGTCATAATGCTCAATCTTCACTACATTATCTATAATATTTGACTGTGGCTCAAATAAGATTCCTCCAACATTTCACACCAACAAATAAATATAGGAATCATAAATTTCAACTTAAAATTATGCTGAGCAGATCCATACTGCATGTTGTACACACATGTAATTGAAATTAAACGAGATCTTTCGATCAATTTTTTAATCATAAGTCTTTAGAGTCCTCTGGCAGACAAAGGAACATTTTAGAGCAGGCGAGGTTAAACGTGTTACAAGCAGATTGCATCCACTTGGGCTTGTCTTCCCATAAGATAAATACGCCGAAAACAGGCACACCCAATGCGATAAACGCAATACCTATGCCTACTTCGAACGGATATGTGAAACAAGAAAATACAACAAGGAACGTACATGTAATTAAAAACGTAATAGGGAGTATCAGATTGACTCGTATGGGGCGATTTAATTGTGGATGTGTGTATCGCATCCACAGAAGCCCTGTAATAGAGCAAAGTATAAACAGAGCTTCCACTGCAGTCACGTACACGATCAGCGACTCCACGTTGTTTGACATGAGCAGCACAAGAGTCACCACACACTGAAACAACAAAGAAATATCATTAACAACACTATTAATAAGCTATATATATATATAGCTGGTAAGTTTGCCCCTGAATACTCATGATTTTTTTGAGAGTGGTAGAGCTACGCTGCAGACGAATACTTTGTCATAATATTTGTCAGTAGCGTGAATGGCCCGGCTTGCCCGCGGAATTACCAGTTCCCGCAGAAAACCGGCGTCTGAGTGGCAGATTAGCTACCGCGCTTTGTACGGTGAGCGGCTGAGTTCCGGAGCCCCCCCACATTCATAATGACAATTTTTATTCATAATTAAGTTTTGCAATGGTTCCACACTGCCTATGGCGCTGCGGTGATCTATGGGCGGCGTTGATTGTTTTGACGCGGCGTGACACGCCTGCTCGTTTGCCTTCCTATCCCATGAAAAAAAAAACAATAACTTTGTAAGATAACAAATATGATGGTAATAATTTTTTTCCCAAACCATCACATTATAGCTCGAATTAAGTGGGGTAGTCGTAACTCAATTTACAACTACCTTTGCATCGTTTCGCTTATTAAAATTCTACAACAACTCTGAATGTTCAATCTTACTTAATATATGTTTACTTATTTACGATTATTAATGACCGTCAGAAAGGTTTGATTCAAAGCCTCTGCCATATTAAAATATAATCACTAATATACTTTCTATCTTAATGTGTTCACGTTTATTAATATAGTTTTATAACTGTGACATATCAATTTTCTTTTTGCAATAAAAAGTGAAACATATTGCGTTAATTCACCTTTTTTTTTAAAAAAATAAAAAAGATAATAGAGCAATGGTCAAATCACCGTCCCTGAACATTCGGAGTACTAGGGCACTGCAAATGCGTTGTCTACTTTAGAGTAAGGTTGTGAGTAATGGGAATAGAAAGCGAGAAGTAATGTGATGTGGACGAGGAAAAATAAACAATGGAGAAAGGAATTCCGATTCCTGTGGTCACAGTCCGGAAGATGATGAAATGACATTGATATTCTGTAGTACTTCCTCGATCGAGTTGGCACATTTATGCTAAGATAGCTTTACCACAATTAAAATCAAGTCTTATGACAAAATGATCACGGTCAATTTCGTAAACCATTTATGTATAAGGACAATGTTAAATTGAAATTGAAATAAAAACAGAATCCCCTTAGTACAGTGATAAAACGTATGTGTAATGTATTATGAAATGAGATTCCTATCAGTTAACACTTTCGTTATCTAACTAAATATATATATATGGCCCTAGTCCTAGACCTAGTCTGGCCATAAATACTGTTACAATTAAAAATAAAAAAAAATTACATTTGAATTTGGAATCTGTCATTTTTATACAATTGTTTATTGTGTTTTCTCGTTTTGGCGCCAATACATTGTACAATATTTTGCGATATTAAAATGGAGTGGGGTGATAAAGAGAACCGAATCGCTGTGATTGCATTACACAAAGTAGGTATGGAGCCAAAAGCAATTTTTAAAACTCTCAATACAATTGGTAGTAGTCAAATGTTTGTGTACCGGTCTATTAATTGATACAATGAGACCTCTTCTGTTTGTGACAGAAGAAGACCTGGCCGTCCACGTAGTGTGCGTACGAAAAAGGCGGTCAAAGCAGTAAGGGAAAGAATTCGAAAAAATCCTGTCCGAAAGCAAAAGATTTTATCTCGAGAGATGAAGATAGCACCTAGAATCATGTCGCATATTTTAAAAGATGACTTAGGACTTGCCGCCTATAAGAGACGCACTGGTCACTTCTTAACTGATAATTTAAAAAAGAATAGGGTGGTAAAATCGAAACAACTACTGAAGCGGTACGCAAAGGGAGGTCACGGAAAAATTTTAATAAACAAAATGACCGTATTTATGCTCAAAGCTCTAAAGAAGCTTCCCAAAGTCGACAGAGTGCAACGTGGGCATTATCCGACTTCAGTGATGGTTTGGTGGGGTGTTAGCTATGAAGGAGTGACTGAGCCATATTTTTGTGAAAAAGGTATCAAAACATCGGCACAAGTGTATCAAAATACCATTCTTGAGAAGGTAGTTAAGCCCCTTAACAACACCATGTTCAGTTAACAACACCAAGTATGGTCCTTCCAGCAAGACTCGGCACCGGGTCATAAAGCTCGGTCCACGCAGTCTTGGTTGGAAGCGAACTTTTCGGACTTCATCAGAGCTGAAGACTGGTCGTCGTCTAGTCCCGATCTTAATCCGCTGGATTATGATTTATGGTCAGTTTTAGAGAGTACGGCTTGCTCTAAACGCCATGATAATTTGGAATCCCTAAAACAATCGATACGATTGGCAGTGAAGAATTTTCCCATGGAAAGAGTGCGTGTTTTATTTTTAAGGCAAGACTAGAACTATATATATAATGTATGTATATACACACATATATAATGTATATACTTTAGCTTAAATAATTTTTTTAACATAAGCTTTCTTATGGGGTTTTTTCCTTGGTGTAGCCGTAAGCTTGCCAAGATTGCATACGTTTTCTAAAAATTAAAAAAAATTTTAATTTTTTAGAAAAAAAAAATTTTCTAAAAAATTAAATCGATACCATTTTTTTTGAATTTCAATATAATATTGAAACAATAGTGATTCATATAATATTGGTAAATTAATAATTTCATATGTGATTTTGTCATCATCAAATTGCGGTAGTCCGCTGCTGGTCATACGCTTATTCAAAGAAGCGCGACCTAGCCCGATTTTCGGCTTCAGGCATCCATCTCTGCCAGCCGCCCTGCGCAGATCGTCGCACCATCTAGCCGGGGGGCGTCCCGATTGTCGGATCTCCGACAAACGTAACCAACCTATTGCCACTTTAGTTTACAAATTCGAAGACTATGTCGGTGACTTTGGTATATGTATATTTGATTAACTTAGTATAATATTTATAGTAGAGAAAGTTACCATGAAAATCAACGATGGCACCGGTGTCAGCCTCCTTACATCTATCAACGATATTGCTAGAGGTAGATGACCATTGCGGGCTCCCACGAAGAACAAACGAGACGATGCATATATTGCTCCATTTAAAGAACCAAATGTGCACAAAGCCACAAACAATGGCATTATCCAAGAAACCATGCCCAGGATCTTGTCGCTGAAGGTGACAGCCACTGCTTCAGAGGCGTGAATTTCAGCGTTAGTGAGAACAGCAAAATATGCCACGTTGGTCAGAGTGTATACTAAAGTCACGACTGGCATAGATATGCAGATGGCACGGGGCAAATTCCTGAAAATGATAAATAATTAAAAATATTAATGATTTTAACAGTTTTTAGTCATATGAAACGATTGTGGAGCAGTTGTTTGCCATTATTTGCGAGACTTTTTTAAAGGACCTAGCGCCTACAACGCCATTCCACACAAAGAAAACAAATAGTTGTCGTTATCCATGAATGTGACTAGAAGAACATTTTTTAAGAATAAAATAATATTAAGTTTTTTAATTTTATTTCGTTTGTTCTTCATTGAATATTGAAGTCACGAGAAAAAAAGAAAATAAATACGGCTGACAGAAACTGGATTCGTATAGCCGAAGATCGGGCTAGGTGGTGCGTGATGATGACTATAAAATGAAAACTGTTTTTTTAATAGTAAAAATAAAGCTGGAATTCAAAATGTGCATAGTAAAAAAAATATTATAAATTGACGTGGGATGTGATCAGCCTTATTACCTGTATGGATCTTTCAGTTCCTCCGTAACGAAATTCAAATAATTCCAACCAGAATATGAAAACAGTCCCGTATAAAATGCTATTGCAATTTCACCAGGTTCAGTTATAGTGCCTTCCATCATGGATTCAAGGTTCTCTGTGTGCCCGGAAAATAAGTACCACAAGCTGGCAAAGAATGTAACAAGCAATGCCAGTATTTTGGCCGCTGTGAACGTATCTTGGACACGCGTCACCCATTTGACGTTGTAACAGTTGATGGCGGTGAGAAAACCTGTTATGACAAAAAAAAGTACATTGCACCTTAATTTCAGATAAAAAAAATTAAATCACGACCTAACAGGCTCAGTAGCAAGATTACGTCTTTCGGAGTCACCGTTCACAGGTTCGATTCTCACATAAAATAATAAATATCTCTATGGTTTAAATCCCTGCAGGAGTGTGGTACTTCTCCGAACATGTTATTCCACTCATGTTAAATACAAAAATTTAATAAATGGGATTTATTTGCTGAAATTTTAATGCAGCTGGGCTCTATCATTTCTTCATCAATTGACAATAAGCCTTGGAATTATTTATTCGAAATGTTAGTAATTCAAAATAAAAACAAAACATTTATGAACATTTCGGTTACAATGATTATAAGATATTCGACATAAATTTTAAATGAAAAACGTTTCATTACGAATAAAACAACCTCAAAAGAGTTTGGCAACTCTTAGTTTCTTTTTAATTCCAATAATCGTTCCCATGTACCATAACATAATTCATGATTTTTTATCTTTTTTATGTATCGAATTTTTGTCTTCGTTTTATTCCAACCTCGTAAGTACAGTCACAATCAGCTGCCATATAAAATTATTGCTATATGTATATTGTAACTAAATTTCAACGCGAATCACTTATACAATAGTTAGGTGAAATATTTAAATTCATACACTACAAGATAAACTGCGTTCTTGTAAACTTAATACATAATGATGTGAAATGTAGAAAATACATTTTTTCAGAATAATAATATAAAAATAAGATTTTATTCGTAAAAAATATTTTTAATTAACACTATAATTAACTGCATATATGCAGTATTTCAAATTCATCAATACTTTTAAAATCCTCATTGAATTTACTCATTTCACTTATTATTTTACTCCTTCCCTAACTTCTAAAACTTAACAAGGTTGACACTTGTCACTTATTTCTATCCTCACAGCTTATCTTGTCTCTCTTTCACTCCTGAATTTGCTGGAAGAAAACTCAATTTTGAGTTAAGCTCGCCCCTGTAAATCTTCTTTCCTTTTAATTCTTGTATGTCGTGTTTTGTGTACAACAAAGTATTTTAAAAAAAGGTTATATATGAATAGGTCTCAACCCAATGTGTTGTCACAGAGTTCACACTGCGCCCAAACAATGCGTTACCCTTCCAAGATATTTAAATAATAATGAAATTCCTTTGTTTTTTGTTTTTAATTTAAAAGTGGATTGGAAGACATAAAATTTATTTAATTATTTCACTTTTCTCAAAACACAGAGAATTATAAAATACACATTTTATACGTGTATTAGCTCTAACCAATATAGCTTTTCGAATTAGCAAACTGTAGTATCAATAGCCCATTGATACTAGATACTACAGTTTGCTAATTCGAAAAGCTTTCAGAGAATTGAAATGGTTTCTCGGCAAACATAGCGTGGAACAACCCTCGTCTAGATGTAGGGAACATCGGCATCCTTGCTTCTTCTAGCTGGTGAAGTGGACGATCACTGGAGTGGGGACCGCGTCTTAGCAAACGAAATATGGGACACCTTCCACCCAGATGGACCGACGACCTGCACGAGCGGCTGACCAAAACTGGATGCATGTAACCAATGATTGGGCTAGGTGGAACGCCTTGCCATACGACTGTCATGGCCTGATGATGTACAAAAATCGAATAATAGTCACTTAAGGAATTAAATACAGCTCGCTCATATGTTGTTGAATTTATCTACTTCCACCGAATTTTTTAAGCGTTGCGGATTATCTTGCCAAGATTGAACATTGAGTGAACCCTTAAAATGTAAACGGAAAAGATACATTCAAACTCTTCCAATAGAGATTCATATAGATAGACACCCATATTCTTGTGTACACCTTATGTCTTTTATATTCCATTCATTATCTATCATTCAATTGATATTGATTGATATAACAAAATTCATACGGACAAAAAACAGTATGTATTTCATTACTTTACAAATTATTATTTTAAATACAAATCAAATTAGTATACGACCTAATTGGCTGAGTGCGAGTCTACAGCCTTCGAAAATTCGAACGGGGAAGACTCATGGACAGAAGAGGGACATATATGGACTGCCAAAAAAAAGACTGCCTTATAATTAATGTCTTCTGTGCGTAAAAGCAAATAATTGCGTATATTTCCAACGTTCAGTTATCCAAGTTAAGTCCAAGTTAAAAAACTTACTGAAACAAGGAGAAGAATTTTCTTACGAAAAAAGTCGTACATTAACGTGTAGCAAAAACCTGTTCCTGTAAGTGGATTGAAATCATACACTGGTGGTTCTAGAGTCCCGTGTGTCATTAAGCGCCCTTACGATACGTGTACAGTCGGCAAGATAATTCCGCGTAAGTGTATGTCAGTGCGATGCGGGAGGAAGCACTCATTATCCTGTCAGGCGCAATCAGCACGGCGTGACACCACTGCCGCGCGAGCACAAAGACGCGGGCACAATCGGGCCAATGGTACCCTGATCCGAGGATATTGTGCTCAATTTGATGTTGTAAACAACTGATCGTTACTTCTATTTTAGGATCCTTCACGAGGCGTAGGTAAAACCTCAAGGAACTATATTATTATATTTCCAAGGGTTTAGGTAGCACCATAACGATAAATTGGCTCAGTGGGAGCCGAACAGGGTTCAACAACAGGGTAACTTCAGGTTCCAGAACTATAACATTAAAGTAATACTATATTTCAATAGTAAAAATATTTTAAATAAATACTAACTGCATATATGAAATATATTGCAGCTTTTCATATTCATCAATACTTTTAAAATCCCCATTGACATTGACTTATTATTTTACACCTTCTTTAACCCCTAACACTTATTACAATTTGCTCAGTTGGAGCTCTACTCTCATGCTGCTATAAATACAATTTGCTAAAGATTCTTTTGTGTTTTTAGTTAGAGCTATATACATATATAAATCGATTTTAATGGAATTTTCACTAAGATATATATATATATATATATATATATATATATATATATATATATGTATATATATATGTATATATATATGTATATATATGTATGTATATATATATGTATATATATGTATATATATATATATATATATATATATATATATATATATATATATATATATATATATATATATATATATATATATATATATATAAAGCAAGGCAAGGGTCGTAGGATCAACTTCAAAATCGGTATAAGTAATTTCATTACATTATTTTTTTTGAGTCTGAGTATTTTTCCATGTCATTTGTATTATAATGGCACCTACAACACAAGGTGTTTCTATTACATTATCGGGCCATGAATGTAAATCGTTTTTATTGTAGACATTTAATTTTACATTTGAATATATCGTCTTATATAAAAGCAATTTGATTTAATTTTTTTTTTTAATTTGTTACATATTTTAATATAGGCTAAAGAATATAATGCATGTTAATGTCCTCGCTCAGATATACTTTCAAATGCGCGTTGCGAAAGTAGACGAACGACTATCGTTGTTGAAGTGAAACAAGTGCAAAATATTTACACAAGACTACTAAGACTAATTTTCTGTCCGTATACCTCATGAATATCAGAATCTTATTTCATTGCCAAAAATTCATTCTGGGAAGTAACGAGTTGGGCATGAAATAAATTACCGAAACTGCATTCCCGTGGAGACAACCGGTTCGCCGCATGGGGTAGTTCGCTGTTTCCAACGAAGCATTACATCATAAATAAACTAAAAAAGAAATTACATATCACGAACAGTATTATAATTATTACTGCTCATATTAAATACACCTTCATTTGATTTTCTGGTGTCAAAAATTTAAGGTGTTACATAAGAATATTTCGCTGTAATTATGTTTGGCAATGTTCGCCATACAAAATTACAAACATTATCAAAGCTTAATAGAATTAGTGAATTGTATTATATTATTATACTTTAATATTTATTCATGAAAATAAAGACGTCAAGTTATTGTCGTAGTCCCCGCTATTCCCGAAATAATAAAGGCCCTGGGATCAAAAATCTTTCAGTCGCCACCCGACCCCAGGCGGGTCAGTCTCGATGTAACGTCGTTGAAAGATGCCAAAACTTTTCTTTTTTATGGGACAGGGACACAAACGAGTAAGCGTGTGTCTAGATTAATGCCGCCCATAGACCATAGGCTAGCAGATGTGTTGCCACCTTTTCAGATATGTAAGCGTTTTTTTAAGGTACAAGATCGTATTGGAAATACTGCTGGAGGTAGCGTGTTATAGAGTGGTGTTGCGTGGTAAGAAGTTGTAGGAAAAGCGCACATTAAAGGATCCCCAGTCTTCAGTCTCCATCATCCAGATGGTGGGGATAAATATTTTCATTGCAAAAGGGAATTTTTTTTGCAAAAGGGATTAACCACGAGGCTTGATACCTGCACGCTAGTAGCAGGGTATAGACCCCCTTTCGTTCATTCGTCATTACACATACAAAAATATATGATCAGGTACATATCCATAATCTTAATAAACGTCAACCTCAGTGGCACGGGTCTAATTTTACTAGCGTTTAACCTTTAACATGTTGGTCCCCATAATCAAGGATTAAATACTGAGATTAAACGGAACCAACTGTTTTATAGAGGATTATCTTGGTATTCATTGAAATTCTTGATGAGTAATTCAAGTTCTGGATTGCCTCAGTTCGTTGTATATAAGACAATTACAATGCGATGACAACAGACTATTAAAGCAAATTACCTCTAAACATACATTTTATTTGTTTATATCAATAAGGTTTAAAAGTGGTGGTGAATCTATTTTGGTGTGTCTATAACATATTTAGTATGTATTATTTTATACGAGTAAGATGCTTAAACAAATATAAAATACAAAGAAGAATTGGTTAATTTGAATAGGTCAGTTGTATGTAAATTAATGATTATCTTGAACCGGATGACATTACGAAATATTAGAATGTAGTTTCGGATATATTTCGACACCAATTGAAATATTTAGTGACAGCGTTGATATTAATTTTCGGAAATATTAAAAATATAATTTTAATGAAACCAAAATGGATTACGTAGACTAATTATGGACTGCATTTACTGAATAATACAGAATAGTTAATGTTAATACTCGAATAAATATTCATTATTTTTGATTAAATTCACCACTGTTAATTATACTCCATAACCTTAGTATTTAGACTATTTGACTTTTGAACCGTGTATTCTGGGTTCAAATCTCGGTCAAGAGTGTTTTAAAAACTTACTTTTCAGGACCCTGAATGTAATTTGTATACGTCTATTGTGTCTCGGTTTTACTACATTCGGATCCTTCTCCAATTTTATCGATTAATAAAATCGTGTTATTTCATAACGGAAGATTTGGACAAGCGAGTGCCTTTTGTGCTTGCCCAGACACTGAAGGCAATATAATATACGAGAATATCCTGCGTAGTTTATATTTCTAGGAATTGTCAGATAAGGTTAATCGAGCCGAATAGCTTAAGCTAATATTATCATAAACTCACAGTATCACGTGCGACACTCAAAATATATATTTCAGTACTATTACATATATTGTAATAATTATAACAAACGAACACTTTTTTACATCAAATGTTCTGGTTGCTTCATATCGTTAAATCTAACTTTGAGTGTATTTTAAGAGAAAAATAATTGTCTCACAACTGTCATTTTTCCAAGGTATGGAACAAAGTCCGCCACGGGGTTTCAATCCAGTTTACTTACCTCACGATATTTTATTGTAGCGTACACATGTAGTGATACTGTGTTTGAACTATTATATAAATTGTAATTTGAATGCACGTACTACCTTAATACGATTCTACCGTCCACAGATATTTATGACGCAGTTAACTCATAGAGATATCTGAAACGCAGTTAGCCTTAGCATACGCAGTAAGGGCAATTAACTTAAATAATGTTCTAATGTTACTCTAAAATAACTCACTTCTCTTTCGATTGTTGATGCCTCCAACATCAAATTGCGTGTTACTCATGGAACGATATAATAGTACTGAAAATTTATTAGACTGTTAAAGCTCTTACAATCGAGGATTTTTTTTCGGATATCAATTTAGTATGAACCATTTTTATTATTTTCAATGATACAGTTAAGGTCACACTCAAGACTGTATTGACAATCATCCAAATATTGGGGTTGGATGTTAAATATTGAAATGGGCTCATTGTAATAAATAACTTATTGTACGCTGTAATTTATAGTCACAATATTATATATCTAATAATTTTTTATGTATCCAAGCGATGGTAAATTAATGAAACTGTTAAAGCTCATTTACAATCGAGGATTTTTTTCGGAACTCGATTTAGTATGAATCGTTTTTATTATTTTCAATGATACATTTGAATTCACACTCAAGACTGTAATTGATAATCATGAAAAATTACGAATTTATCCAAAACATACGCATCCGTTAAGACGACTCGTTACGACAAAAAGTACCATGTAAAAGGGCATTTATTTGATTGTTTATTGCCTTAGGATTTTTTGGGTTGGATGTTAAATATTGGAATTTATAAAGTCACAATATTATATTTTCAATTATTTTTCCGGATCCTAGCCATAGTAAATTTTTATCATTTCATTTTAATTACGGATTTCCGCAAAGTAAGGCTTAACTTTATTAATCATAAATTAATAAAATATAACGCAATATAAATATCTGAAACCAATTTAAGTATGGAGTGTATCTTACTTAAAACAAAGATTTAAATAAGTCATCAAACGTTATAGAGATTTAGCAAGAGCGAGATATTTTCGAATGTACCTACCTACTGACATTCGAGATTTTAACATGTGGGTATATCATATTATATTGTGTTTTTCACCTCGTCTAGGCGAGTCATGCAGACGTTACTCTTTCTATTGTGTTATATTCAGACAGTTTTAGTTTTGGAATACACGCTTTTACGTTTAATTTAAAACAAGTTATATATCCTCCTTTATGAAAAGTCAGAATGTGTCTAAAACGGCCCGACTGGCGGTTCATCAGGGGGTGCTTGTTCCGACACTAATATACGGTAGTGAAAGTTGGGTTTGGCAGAAGAAGCATGAAAGCAGACTGAATGCGGTGGAAATGAGAGCATTAAGAAGTATATGTGATGTAACTTTGAATGATAGAATAAGAAATGAAGATATAAGAGAGCGATGTGGAGTAAAAGGTGTTGTGACAAAAGTAGAAAAAGGGATGCTTAGATGGTTTGGGCATGTAGAGGATGGATAAAAGATGACTGGCAAAAGAAATTTACCTTGCGAATGTGGATGGAATGGCCGGAAGAGGAAGACCACGAAAAACGTACCTTGACCGAATTGCTGAACTTTTTAAGAAAGGCCAGGTCAAGAGTACCCTCAACCGACGGGCTTGCATGAGGAGAGTAATGAATGTGGTTGAAGCAAGGGAAGTACTCTGCCTACCCCTACGGGAGACAGGCGTGACGATATGTATGTATGTATGTAAGTTATATATTAATCATTATCATGGCATTACAGCCGCGGGTGGGCCACTTCTCTTTCATCTTAGTTTGGCTTTTTATATATTTAGTTTTTGGCTTATTATAATTTTACTAAAAGTTAAATTTAAAAACATAATTTAGTTGACTGGCAGAGAATGCTTTTCAGCATTAAGTTCGCCTTTGTACCAAAATGTACATTAAAAATAAATAAATAATTGTAATTTTAAATTTATTTCAAAATTTTACATTAAATGTATGTAACTATGAATAACTATGACGGAAGTAATATGAACTTTGAAAAATTTGGACAGCCTGAATTTTCTACTCACACGTAATAACCGCAGCTATGAGGCTAACAGCATCCGATGGTGGATCACAGGCGGGCCACAGAGGTTTGAGGATGTTCTGTGCAAATGTTAGCGCCGTGATCGCATTTCCGGTAGGCACCAGAATGAAAAGAGCCACCCACAGGTACAAGAAAGCGGGTAACGGACCAAATGCTTCACCAATGTAAGCGTAATCTCCACCAGATTTCGGAATCATCGTACCTGAAATACATGTCACATAAATGAAATATAATAGCATGCAGTAGAAATTAAAATGTTGACAGTATTTAAAAAATCTAATTAAACAATCACATTGATATGTATCATAAAGTTACCTTAATACAAAAAAATGAAAGTAAGCCCAATGTTATCGAGATATGTTATCAGATATCGATATACATGAATATTGTAACAATATGAGTCATCTAATAATTATATGGCGTTACTAGACACTGTCTCATGTTGTTCATTTCCTTGTATTTTAACACTTACAATATAAACACAGATATAATTTAATAAAGGTTGCGTGGGGCGTCATATATTTTAGTTAAAATATTGTTGTTGCCAAGAGCAATAAATAACTCACGCTATTATGAACTGTATATTTTAGTAATAACTGTGTTATAACTTTTTGAAAATTCTTTTGAGGCGATGACAGGCAGATCGACGAACTGATGATCGATGCATGGATTTCGTTGTTAAACGACGTTTATGAAGTAAAATCATAAATTAGCGTTACGTGAAGCAATTATTTCATAATTTAATACTATTTAAAACGTGTTCATCATTTAAAGTAAATGTACATAAATTTAATACGTTAAATATTTATACAGCTTTGCTTTAATTCCTGTATTAGTAACCGAGTTATTTTAAAATCATAAATAATAGACATTGTAAGAATGGGCGAGAACTCCACCAGTGGGAGATATTCCACTCTACTATCTCAACAATCTGTTAGCACGGCATGATGAATATTGTTCAAATACTTTTTAATTTTGTATATTAGTCATTTATTTCCCACGGACGGCAATGCAGAGGCGTTGCAGATGTCTATGGTTGACATTGTTTGTTTTCCATTTTTTATCCCATGAAAAAAGACAATAATATAAAATATTCTTCTTCTTCTGCCTCTCCGACTTGCGAAGGTTGGCAGCGAATTCAGCACAACTTTCCTCCTCCTTCGCGAAGTGCAGCAGTTCTGGAGCACTCGCTATCCCGATCCACTTCCCGATATAACGTAGCCAACACTTTCTTTTTCGACCAACTTGTCTTTTGCCCACGATTTTACCCATCATGATGAGTTGCAGCAACCTGACATGTCTCATGATATGACCTAGGTAAGCAACTTGAACGTGAACTTTTGTAGACTGTCAAAGTTAGAACTTTTGACGGTCTGCAAAAGTTCACGTTTTTGCTTGACTTGTCGGAGAACCTCGTCATTGGCCACCCTTTGAGGGCAGCTAATAGCGAGCATTTATCTATATGCTCACATTTCGAACACTTCTATACGTTTTCTGAGGTCTTCTTTAAACGTCCAAACCGCACATCCGTATAGAAGAACGGGCGAGATGTAACAGTGGAGCATTCTAATGCGCAAAGAAAGTTTAAGACTCTGCGATTACAAAGGACACGTTTCATCTTGTTGAAGGAGTTACGAGCGATTACAATACGGGTTTTTATTTCTTGTTCACTTATCCAAGATTCATTTAACCACGTACTGAGGTACTTATACTGATTTACTTCCTCAAGTGTGTGTCCATCAACAGACATACAGGTCTCAAAAATATTAAGAAACCGTAAATTTTAAGTTACCTATTTTTAGGTTAAAAATTTAAGTGAAAATATTTTAATTTTGTTTTACTTAACTTCGTCTGTGTTTACTTTATTATGTTATATTTGTGAGGCTTAGGAATGAGTATTTTATGTAGTAGATGTTAGTTGCTGCTGCGTTCGCTTCTTTGCCATTTGTAATAGATGAAGGTTTGAATACGATATCTATCCATTTATAGATAATATAATGAAATAAGACGCGCACGTTGCCTTCCATACTCTTGCCGTAGAAGTTTCGAGAACTCTCTTTGTCATAAGGGACATTTTGTTACTTTGTTAAAACGTTCTGAAATTTTCAAAAAGTAGGATAAATCTTTTTGGTAAAATATTTAAACTTTTATTATATACTTATTCGTACTTTCTGAGGAAAAACTACGGAAGACCGTGATCTATTTTCAAATACTATAAATGAAGAGGTTTATGTAGACCAAATATATTCAGTGTTGGAGTTATCGCTTTTCGCAGTTAATGGTCGTGGGTTCAATTCCTGCATCCGTATTTATTCCGGGTCTCAATGTATCGCCAGTCTGCCTTCGATAAGCGGGGTGGGTTTAGGTCATTCAACGAAATCGGGAGGCTCTTTGCCCAACAGTGAAACATATATAGAGTAAAAAAATAATTTTAAAGAAAATTATTTTTTTGTAAAATCACACCTTCTGTATGATTTTACAAAAAAATAATTTTTAAACGTACGGTGGTACACGAAATTAAGTAATTTACTTAATTTCGTGTACCACCGTACGTTTAAAAATTATTTTTAACGAAACTAATATACAAGTAACGGTATTCCTTTATTCTTGTCATTTATACTTATGTCATTCTTTCAAAAATAATACCCAAGTTTTGTTTATGGAATAGGAGGGCAAACGAGCAAGCGTGTCGCCTGATGGAAAGCAATCAACGTCGCCCATAGACAACCGCAACACCGCAGGAGTCGCGGAAGCGTTGCTGGTCTTTTAGGTATCTATAGGCTTGGTAAGGGTAATGACGTATCATTGACATTGTATGGGCTCAATTAGCTCATGGTGAACTTATTATCATGTTAACCGCGCTAAAGATACGTAACAGTTTTCGAATCATCTTCCTTATCCATCCCATGGCTTTTTATTTATACAGAGGACCCTTATCTTAGTAAGCAATTTTTCAAAATGGAATCTTTGGAAAAAAATATCAGTTTTTATGTAAAAAATAATAGGAGGAAAAAGCTAGTAAGTAGATAGGATAGAGGGTATGTGACAATTTCATTATTAGTGGTAAATCTTACTTATTATAGTATATTGTATTTCATTCATTATATTTAAAATTATATGTGTACAACGCCAATAAAACAATCTTTATAACCATCAATACAGTCGTAGACAATGGTCTCATTCAGAAAAATGGGTGTAGCCCTAAACCTGACGCTCCTTAGACGGAGTAGGAATCGAAGGTTCGTTTTTGTTACATAAGTAGAAATTGCTACCCATCTACTAGTATACTCATGAAATCACCTCGTACAACACTCACATAAGTTCTGATTACAGGCCCTATTCTGATAATTATGTAAAATTGAGAAAAAGTTGTGTTCTAGTAAATTTAATAGCCGTTTATAAGTGATTTAAATTTGTAAATGATGTTTTTGTATAATTTGTATTTTGCAATTTTTTTATGATAATATTTTAGTTTAGTCCTGAAATGTATAAGAAATCAAATAGAAGTGTCTGAACCTAGTAAACGCTAATTAAATAGCCCGGCAGACTTATTGCAAAATATATTATATTCCCAATTAACCGTGCGAAATACTTATTTTTTACCATTAAAGAATGTTCAAAGCTAAAATACAGAAGGCAGTGCTACTACATAGCACCTGTATTAACTGCCTGTTTCTTTCATTCGTCTGCATATGTTTTTCTTTTCAGGGCCACATTTCATTTTAAAATTTATTTAACGATATTCTTTGAACATTTCAATTATTTATAACCAATGTACTTTATGATTACAGTATAAAAAAACTGGCATCTTACAGTCATTGGCTTTTCTATAGATAGTATTAATATTTTTATTATTTCAGAATTTTTTTTTAACACTTTAATCCCATGCTTTCCACCAGGTGTTTGATGGTGGCCTGTGGAATGTGTTCCCACTCAGCCGAGATCTAACGATTAAGCTCCCTAATGTTTTGTGAAGGTTGTTGGACAGATCGTACTCGCCTTTTTACGTGGTCGCAGATGTGCTTAACGGGCCTAAGGTCGGGGCTCCGCGCTGGAGCCGGGACCAGTCCAAACGACGAATACCGACCTCTTGCATATGAGCATCTACGTCGCCAGAACGATGGGCCCGAGCATTATCATCCATGTAAATGATATCTTCACTAATTACAGCCAGTGCGGGTTGTGCATGTTAACAAAGGATTTCTGTTATGTACCTTAACGAATTTAGTGAGCCATTTTCAACAATCTCGGTACGATAGCTGAAAGTTACGCCCGCCTAAAATATAACACACCTCCATCTATAAGGGGTGATTTCTTCAAAACACACGTCAGCATAGCGTTCCCCTAGTCTTCGTAACACTCGCCGACGTCGATCTTCACCATGTACACAAATTCGAGCCTCATCGGAGAAGAGTTCACTAGTCTAGTTATCTAGTGTCCAAGATAGGCAATTTCTAGCGAACCTCAATCGAGTAATCCGGTGCTAACGAAGTAATTTTGGGGGCCGTACTGGTCGTCGACTGCGTATATCATCCGCTAAAAGCCTCCTCCTCACAGTCCATAGGCTAACTTGTGTTCCTCGTACTTCTTCAAGGTTTTTTTTTGAGGTCTATGTAACTGCATTTGCGGTTCCTCGGCACCTAAGTCATTAAGGTCTAGTGGTTGTGTGTAACGTTTTCTCCCAGAACCTTGCTTTCTCTAAACAGAATCTATCTTTTGGTATCGAGTCCAGGTTCTTTAAACGGTTGAATGACTCACGTATAACCGCTGTGAGACGTAACATTGGCTACACCCCTATTCCAGTAGCACTTTAATTTTATTATTTCTTATTGCTTTTTCTGCCATTACAATAGACACAAAAATATCTGTTTTAAGTCACAATAAGGCAGGATGATGCAACAAACATAAATTATTCTAATAAAAATAACAAGAACTTAGTTTTATTATAGTTGCCTGATAACCTAACAACAAACCCGAGAAAAGCAAGTAAAAAGTCACGAACTAAAAAAGGGATTATTTACAAAAATATTTTATTATTTTTTAGTTGGAATTAATTGTTTTATTGGAATTAATAAATTTTTAATACCCAGAGACTCTTTATTAAAACCTCTTTAGAAGTAAATTATTACCAATAATGTAGAAAAATCAAAACCGCCCGTGGTTGCATTAAACCAAAAATGTCAATCAAATAGATGCATCACGTTTCGAGTCCTGAGTATCAAATTCGATTACTACGTATGATCAGATGCATGTTCAAAGTATTTGTTATTAAAATTGATAATTGTTGTGACGATAATAAGGGAAGTCGACTTCCATATTTAATTTTTTAGGTTCTCTTTATTATTATTTTTCTAATATTACATAATAATACAAATTAAAATGGAAAATATTATGAAATTTATTTAAAATATTTACACAGTGACTCGGCAACCTTACAATTTATTTGTATTATGTGAAGTAAATGCTTAGCATAAAACACAGATTTAAATTAATTGACCATCCACTTCACCTGAGTAAATAAATTTCTGTATTGAAACTAATAAAAGCCATCGAATACGTATTTCGTTGACCTCATATCATTCTCAATATTTCCTTTAGCGTGGTAAATTAATACAATCTAGAACCGTGTTAATTAAATCAAACTCACCCAGTTCGGCATAACATAAAGCACCGATCATAGACAGGAATCCCGAGAGCACCCACACTAGAAGAGCCATGCCTTTGGAGCCGGCATGTTTCAACGCCAGACTTGGTGACACGAAGATTCCTGAACCAACTATGACTCCGACAATTATAGCGACACCATTTATTAAACCTAATTCTTTTTTCAAACGAACTCCCCCATTTGATACATTCTCAGTATCTTCGCCTACTTCCATAGTTTTAGGTGCTAAACCTTCTGTTGCTGAAACTTTTGCCATTATGAAATTTTTTCTTAAAATTGTCACAAAAATTCTGATATATAAAGGATTTATCTTTATAATTAGAATCCCCTTGCAGTCATATTAAAATTAAGTTTCCAAAACTGATACTCAGTCATGCGGACGTTGCATCATATCGCTCCAGCTGCCGCGAGAAATACCACGTGTGTGGTTAAACACCATAAAACTGCCATAGTTTGATAATATTCGAAATTCGTTAACCACTAGGCAGCTGCTGATAACGCGTAATGCATATAATAAACGCAATAAATGTCCTTAAATATGTTTACTCGTCGTTCAGGTTAAAATATTCATTAAGTGAACGGACCGACTGTCGTCATAAATGGATGATAATTTAAAAATAAATTTCTAATAGTTCACGTAAACCACAGTTCATTGTACGGTACATAAATTGTTTGAAAAAATATTATTTATAGCGCGGCGCGGACTACGATCTGAAATTCCGAACAACACGGTATACACGTTCAACGTTCTGCGTCCCCACTTTACTATGCCTTGCAAGTTAACCACGACCGTCTACCACCATGACACAGATTTATTCTAAAAAGGCGTCCGTGCATAGACACCCGGCGAATTTTCAACTTTATGTATAAAACATAAAGTATATTTTAAGTTATACTTTCAATGTGTGAATTCACTGCCAAGTTTGAAAAACCGGTTTAAAATATATCTGTCTCACTTTGGTTAAGCACGTGTATATTTGGCATACTTTATTCCACAAAACTCATCATCCACATTAATCTGGATAATTTTCAGCATGATGACAGATTTGTAAATTAAGTCATAGATCGTGTCGTGAGATGAATTGTTTCTTGATACAGGATGTGAGCAATTTATTTACAATGCACGTAATTTAGAGGTCAATGACAGACTACGTTTGAATCTGAAGTAGGGGATAAAAGATAGTAATTTTAGTGCAATAATTCAATTGATAAATTGAATGGTTAACCAAAATTGGGTTAGTATTCCTGGCATTGTTGAATAATGTCTTTACGGTGTGCAGTCGTAGTTTAGATAACTGAACACTTGTTCTAAGTTCCTTAGAATAGGAGAGATCCGAATTTGACTACTGCGATTACTACTATTTACAAGTATCTAATAATTATTTTATGTTAACTGTGAACTGAGTGAGAAATAAACACATACTTCTAAAATTTTCTTTCATAAACTTGGAGAAACAAATTTCAGTTATTAATGTCTTCGTGATTTATTATTCTGATTCTTAATAAAAACGGGGAAAAGCAGGTGATTTTATGGTTGACACCTGTTTCTAGTTTTGAATGTTAAACTTGTATTATATATTTTTTGTAATACATAAACCTTTTTTATTTCTATGACGTGTAATTTGCTTACAAAGCTAGGGTCATAAATTTGATTACTCCATCGAGAAGAATATAATAATAAATAATATAAACTACGCGGCTGTACTGTGTGCAAAATGTTTCGTCATAGCGCCATTTGGGTCCGTATGTTTGTAACATAACCTAACCTAGCGCTGGTTAGCTGATTTCAAGTACGATTTTATCAAGAGCTTTTCAATGAATACTTGACATGAGAAGTCTGTCTATCCAGACTTGAACCTACCAACGGACTATGCTTCATGCTTTTTCATAAAAAATGGAAGAAACTTTATAATAAATTCTGAGTGCTCTACAGAAAAGCAATCATCATAAGTACCTATACGTAAATGTTGGAGAACATTTCCATAATTGTCGGCCAATCTGTATTCTATTGGCCGGCAACGCTTTCGCGACTCCTGCGGTATCGCGGTTGTCCATGGACGGCGTTGATTGCTTTCCATCAGGCGACACGCTTGCTCGTTTGCCCTCTTATCCCATAAAAAAAACCTTTTCGTTGCCCATCTTTGCCACATAAGCAAACGAGGCCATTTTCCAGGTTATTTGAAGAAAAATTCTCTAAAAATATCTAAAACTGATTTTCAGACCAGCTTGGTGTGATATATAAATATGGATACGTGTTTTTTTATTACACAAAGTCAAAGGCTTATCAAAGTTACACATGAATTTATGTCATATTGTGGGAAATAAGTTCAAATCCATGTGCCCAGCAACTCTGAAGTTTTACTTATTTACAATATTATGTAAGGTATGTACTTTGGGATGAAGCAAAATATCAGTGAGCTAAACTACAAATTTGGGTGAGCTAAACTGCTGCCGTAATAGACTCCCAAACAAAAAAAGAAATTCATTCATTTCTACAGATTTTTCATTTATACGGAGTTCTTGTATAATAAATGAAAAGAAATGTCCAATAGTGAGACATTTTCCTTGCTTATTTTATTTCCACCTTCATGACTCTCCTGCCAAACCCAATTTTCACTACCGTACATCAGTGTCGGAACAAGCAATGTCCGATGAATCGCCAGTCGGGCCGTCTTAGACACATTCTGACTTTTCATAAAGGAGTGCAGGGCTCCATTAAACTAATTACCAGCTTTCACTTGCCTTTCAATGCCACTTTCATATTTTCCATCTTTTGTAAACAATGACCCTAAATATACAAACACATTCACTTGCTCAACTTTTTCTTCTGCAATCAGCACTTCACACTGCGTCATAGTGTCCTCCCTTACAGAAACCATCACTTTCGTCACACTAACATTCATCTTCATTCCTTTCCTTTCTAAAGCTACATGCATTATATTCATCATCACCTGCAACCTCTTTCCGACGAAGCTAGCAGCACCTGGTCATCAGCATACAAGATGCATTTGAGGAGTAATTCATTCATTGTTCAGCCATACTGACTCTCTTTCAGTTCTGTCAAGCAATTATCCATGAATAGGTTGAATAACCACAGTGAACCTACATATCCCTGTCTAACACCTTTATTGATATTAAACCAGTCTGTGTAAGCCCCGTTTATTCTGATACACGCTGAAATCTCTCTACGAGAAGTCAAGTACTACTTCTTGTGGAGATATTTTAGCGCAAGAATTAGGTATCATTTCATTCCTTATCACTCTATCGCAGGCATTTACCAAGTCTATGAAGGCGCAGTATACCTTCTGGCTTTTCGCCAGAAATTTCTCGGTTATGCACCTTAAGGAAAAGACCTGATCCGTACATCCCATCCCCTTTCTAAACCTTACTTGCACATTCTTGCATACAATTTTCCGACGACACTGAGTAGGCTGATGCCCCGGTAATTTTTAGTCTTGCTGCGACCCCTTTCTTTTATACATCGATACAATAACGGCTTTGCACCAATCGTCTGGTATTTTGCCAGTACTCTAGTATAGATTGAAAAGGTGGTACAACTGACTGCCTATCACACAACCACCTGACCTCAGCAATTCGACGAAAATCCTATCATACCTAGCTTATTTTATTTCAAAATTCACATATATCCCACAGCTGGGCAAAGGGCATCCCAATTCTGGAGGAAAGAATTGACACAGTGTGGTAGGTCTTTCCACACTTATCTAAGGCAGATTGGGGGTGCTCCCTAAGTTGAAATAAATACCAGTATATAATACATTTATGTCTCAGGATGCAAGAATTGAATTCGAAACCATTGACTTCATAAGCAGTAGCTTCACCACTGAATCAGTTAGGCCATTTATTTTACATTTTTAAACCTTAAGACCAACCCTCCTGTGATCTTCTATTAGATTCTTCTTAGATCTTATATTATCTATCTTACTGTCATTTCTCACAGTTAAATGCCTAAATAAAAATAAAATAGTTGATAATGTCAAAAGGATGCAGACAGTACAAAAAAGTTTCCAGATACCTGAAACTTCATAGAAATGCAAAGGAAAGTACTTTGGAAAATGTAACTTTAAAAAACATATTATTTAATTAATGAACAGTTATTAAATTCATTTAAATATAAGAATATATACTTTAAAAAAAGATGCAGATAATACAAAAAAATATTCCAGATACCTTAAACTTCATAGAAATGCAAAGGAAAGTACTTTGAAAAATGTAACTTTAAAAAACATATAATTTAATTAATGAATAGTTATTTATTTCTTCATATAAATATTAGAATATATACAAATAAAAAATAACAATATCTTAATCTTTATCATTCTTTACTTCATATTTAAATATTCTGGCAGTCCCATCATCTGATGTGGTCAATACAAGGTTTTCTTTTGAATTGAAACATATGTCTAATATTTCTGACCAGTGTCCAGTAAGCATCAATTTTCTTTGTCCAGATCTCCCTTCGTATACTCTTATGGAGCCATCCAAGCATCCAGTTACTAAGTGATCCTTTATCCAGAACATTTTTGTTACACCAGCTCGATCATCTCCTGATTTGGAACAATGATTGCGAAGCATTTGCCTTGCAACATCCCAAATAGTAACAGACCCATTAAGTGTACCTACAAATAGTAAAAGGTTAGAAAGAATTCATTTATTTTTTGTAAATTGGAAAAATTAGATATTTGGAGTCACATAGTAGTATTACTTATTATTAGTACTTTCATTATTTACAAGTTAACTCATAGATAGGCTCGGATAACAAATTTGTAATGATCATAGTAGTGCAATAGTTGCTATTAAGTTAAGTACATGCTTGTTTGCCATCTCTTATATGAAAAAAAAAATACAGAAAAAGCACATAATTACCTAAAGCTAAATATCCAATCTGTGGATCTGCAAATGCTAGAGCTTCTAAATCATTTTCAGTTTCCAATTGGCCAACTATTTTACCATTCACAGAAGTGGTAAGAACTACTTTACCTGTAACAAAATTAAGAAATCATTTAATATTACAATTAAACTGTATCCAGCACAGCATTTTGTTTTATATGCTGTATGATTAATATAAATTGAAAACTATCTTTTCAATACTTTTTTGTAAAAAGAACAATTTGTATAAAAAAATGATTGAATAATTGATTACTGAGGCAGAAGACTTTTTTTGAAATTAACATAGCTGATATAATTTTCAACTATGTGAAAACTGAAGACAATAACTATAAAATATTTATACCATCTGTGGATATAGACGCTAGTAAGTTATTGTCTCCATGTGTGTCAATTGAAGTGACCCTTATTTGATGCACATTTGATGGTGTATGTTGCAGCACTGAATTGGTCTTTAAATCCCAAACTTTAACTGCACCATCCTCATAACCAGCAGCTAAACGGACACCATCCTGGAAAAGCTGAAACAAATATGTACAATTATTTTTTTGATTAATGTATACAATATTGAATAATTTTTAGTCAACAATTTTTAATATAATATGAATAGGAATATTTACCTTTCCACATTCAGCCCGAACATTATGGCCTGGTAATATTTTTGTTTCTCCTGTAGGTATTTTTATGACTAAGATATCACCATTGACAGCACCACATATAAGTACTCTTGTACCAAAGTGCCACAGACCCCAACTTATATCATTAAATTCATTCTCAAATACCAATTGCCATGGTTCTTGCTGAGAGCTATCAATATTACATTTCCAAACCTTTACCACACCACCCATATCAACTGTTGCTAAATGCACTCCATCATAACTGAAGCCGACAAAAATAACTGAATCCTTGTGACCGAGACAGTCCATCACTATTTGACCTGTTTCAACAGACCATACATAAGCCTTATCATCTTCCCCTCCTGTCACTGCAAGCTTGCCATTAGGATGAAAATCACAGGAAAATACTGAACCACTATGTTTATTAAAAACTAAGGCAGCATGATCTTCCGGACGTTCCATTTCAGTATCTTCTTCTTCTTGATCAGTAACTTCCTCCATTTCTTCATAATCTTCAGTAACTTCTTCCATTTCTTCAAAATACATTATGCCATCATCATCTATACCCGCTATTTCATCCCCACTGATAGAAGATGGGGGAGTGTCTTCCTGGTAACCTTTCATTTTCCTAGAAACGATTTTCGAGAATTCAGAATTTAGTTTCATATATACTACCAACTAGGTTACTAGATCCAATTTTTAAACATTGTTTATAAATTACGCCTAGTAACCTATTATTATATTGATGATCAGGTTTTACTTTTTGGGTAAAAGAAAATTTGGAATAAAATGAGTTGTGTTTAGACATTAATATAATGTACATATTTAAATTAATGTACTGTAAATACTTCAAATTAAATTCTCACCTAATATTTTCAAATTAACACATGAGTTGATATAAGTATATTATATAGTGAATTAATATATGTCTTTAATTATAACTTTAATAAAAGGCAACCAATATTACACGTTTCGATTAATCATCGGTTTTAGTCAGATTAGATGTAAGATTCCCCTTTTCATTATAACTTTGACATTCATATCGGAAACTGAGACAGGAGACAGCTGCGCGTCCCACGTTCTGCCATCAAGCACAAATCGCTAAATTTTTTGTACCCCTCCATAGCCCGAAAAAATCTAAATAAATTATAGTAATTTTTTATTGTTTAAAAACATAATATCTTTGGAAACACTGCGTACTCCCGGAAAAAGACCTATATTTATACATTTTAAGGAAAAGTAATGAAATCGTACTTTGCTTAAAAATTAGTTGTCAAACGCTTGGCAGTGAGCCGTGTTACCATTACCAACGCTAACATACACGAGACAAAACTTATATTAACTTAAACTATAAAGTCAGATTTTATTTTATAATTTTACTCGTTTTGTATGTAATTAGAAATGTATCATTGATAAAAAAAAGGGTTGTTTTTGTAGGAAATACCTCATTTTTAGTTATTAGATATCTTCGTTCAAGAAATGGCATCAATAAATAGAGGTATATCATTTGAGGATCATCCTCTTTAGGTTTTAAATTATTTTATTAATTAATGATTCTAATTTCAGCGATATTACAACCGCCTACTACTTTTGTGATTGCAAAGCGGTTTCGGGGAAAAATTAACATACAAAAACCGCGAAAACCTCACTTCGAAAGACAACTTTTGATTGATTTCACGAAGCCAGTTTACAAACCACCGAGTTATTCTGTGCCTGAAATCCTATTTTGCAAGGATACAATAGCAAGGCGAAGGACAGAAATTGATAATCCATTCGAGAGGATATTAGCCAAGGAATGTCTTGACTGGTTCAATACTTCAAAAATGGTTATTTTCATTCACCTTAATTCAATAACTATGGAGGACAAAACTCCCATATTTGCTGCATTAAAGAAACATGATATGCATTTGCGAACATATGGCAAAAAAATTGTCAGTATGGCCACAAAGGGGACTCGGTATGAAATTATCAACTGTTTGTTTACCTCACACCAGAATATTATATTTGGTCAACCAGAACATGCTGACAAGATGTTTAAAATCCTAAAGAAATCTCCACAACTAGTGGTAATGGGTTAGTATGCATGTTACTTTTAACTACAAGATAAAACTATATTGAGCTGGGTGGAACCATTGTAACCATTTATGTGCAATGTATTAGTATTTCTATCTTTTTATTTTTTTAAACTTATTATATTTGTAATTACATTTACTTTTGATTTAATGAAATTATATCTAAAAATAAGTAAATTTACATACAATAATTTCATAAAAAATATGCCCTAAGATAAAACCAACAATTAATTTAAAAAATAGCTATATAAAATATGTGTTCCAAGTGGCTCTTATTAATCCAATTTTCATACCTATTATGTATTAATTAATTTACTTTAGCATTATATTTATATTATGATTGCAGGGGGAATAATACAAGACCGCTTGATGTCAAAGAATGAACTTGTGGAATTTAGTAAACTACCAAGTTTAGAAGTAGCAAGAAGTCAATTGTGTGCTGTGCTTCAAAGCGCTGGTTCAAATCTAGTTGGACAACTTAACCAAAGTCAACAGACCCTTGTGTCACATCTTGAGAAACATCTACAATTACAGAACACAAAGGATAATCAAGATACTTAGAACTTTTCTTTATATATATAATTATTAGATAGTAAAATGCAGTTTTCATTGTTTTTTTATCACCTTTGTCTCACTTATATTATATGTGGATCAGGTGATAACACAAGTCACATGCAAACAAGCCCCGAGCTATAATACAGTTACATATTTATCACAACATAAATAGCTCCCTTGGTGGTGATGTTATTGCCTTTGGAGTAAATTTATATATTTTATATATAGCCATTATCTTTATGAGTACTTTTTATGTAGTACATACTAATGAGAGACAAACACAAAGATTCTGGATCATCCACATCAGTAACAATATTTGATATGGACATTCAAGCCTCGATTCTTGGCTTCTATTGGACACTGATGATTGCACGATTTTTCCTTTACATCAACTTTGATTTAAGGAATAATAATCGAAAAATATGACTGTTATTTTTTCGTCATAAAAACGTTATTTATGTTTAAGAACTAGACATACCACGAATTTTAAAATCTCTCATTATAAAGAGATGTCATTCCATTCCGTAAGGCAGAAAGTACTTATAAGTCATTAACATAAGCGTAATCCTATGGACGGAAAGCGTTTGCATGTTTGCATTGTCTCAAGAGATGACCAGTTTTTTATTCAGCTTCGAAAAAATTATGAAAACGTAAGTATTAGTGGTAGTCGAATATACGTAAGCTACTGCTCGAATGGGCGGGTCCGAACCAGGAAATACTACACCCTAACAGGATAGCGGCGTGAAGTTGTTAATGCTGGTAGCCTTTTGGCTTTAACAGCTTTATCAAATACAGGGCCCGCGGGGAAGTAAGTGCGCGCAATATGTAGTGCGCAAATCGCAGATTCCATCGGCTCGACGCTGTGTCGAAGGTACACGTGTGTGTGTGCCGATTTTAATTTCGTCATGACGCTGTGTTATACGTGTAGTGGGAGGATTGGACTGATGTAACTATAGTCTCTATAGTCCCCTAGGCCCTAATGTCTAGGAGACTAAAAGAGACTATAGTTACTTCAATCAATCCCTAGACATTAGGGACGTGAGAGAATCTCGTGTAAGTGGCTATAATAAAAGTGTTCATCTTTCGAGGCTAGCCATGAATCAAGCTATTTTTTGAAGTCTTCATATGAGCAGAACTGCTGATCAGCCATATTGTGTGCCATCGAACGAAACAAGTAATAATCCGACGGCGCAATATCTGGGGAATATGGCGGGTGGGGTAGGACTTCCCCTTTGAGCGTTTCCATGTAGGTTTTAACGGGGTCATGAAGCCGAGCGTTGTCATGCAGTAGAATCACTTTTTCGTGCATTAGCTCCTATTGTGGTCGTTTTTCGCGCAGTACTTGATTCAATCTCATCAATCCAAATTCTCCGTTCATAGAAGGGACCGATCCTCAGTGATGGTTTCGTTTGGTTTTTACAGCTTATAATAAACAACACCGACCTGATCCCATCAAATACACAGCATAACCTTTGCAGCTTGTATATTTCCGGGTAATTCAGTCTCCATGACTTTCTTTTCTTTGGATTGCTATAATGAATCCATTTTCGTCATGACGCGTCGAAGCCTTCCTTTTTTGCCGCTGGAGCAGTTGTCCGCAGGCGAAAAACGACGTTCAACGTCCCTTGGCTTCAAATTACAAGGAACCCAAATTTCACTTAGAAATAGCGGGGCAGGTAACTCTTAATACTGAAGCTAGCTGCGTTGTTCTTGCGTTTGGCACGAATCATTATCGAGCAATTTCTCCACTTCAGCGTCTTCGAATGTTTTTGATTTCCCTTCGGGCGGACAATCGTCAACATCAAAATCACCGTCTTTAAAGCGACGCGACCAATCCCGCCAAGTTGTTTCACGAGCAGCTTTTCCGTAAACTTTTTTTAACTCGCGATGTGCTTCAGCTACCGTTTTCTTTGAATGAAATAAGAAAGTAACACTCCTGTAAATGACGATTATTTAGCACAAAATAAGATATTTTCACACAACTAAAAGTATATGACGCCACATTAAAATCACTTACGTGTCAGAGTGGTTTATTTACCATATGTCTTGCTTGCTAAGCTTGGTTCATGACGTTTTGGATATGTCAAACTCGATCAATACTTACTGCTGGAGCCTAATGAAAAACAGCGAGAAATTAGTTGAAATTAGTTGTTATAAGTTATAATATAAGTTGACAGGCAGACAATAGTTTTTGGCATTAAGTATTGTATTAAGAATAAATAAATATAATTCTATGGTGTTACTCCTTGTTTTTTTGAAGGGTCTAATCCATCCCATTAATGGAGTACATATGGGTATCAGGGGTTATTCTCAAAAACCTCCAGTCTATAAAGGCAATTTCCTATGGCTTGCTTGGTATCGGAAAATTAAAATGTCTTTCTTTTACTTCCCTCTTATACCATTACTCATATCTTACCTTTAGGTTACCAAAGAATCTGCAGTGACCTTTGTTTTGCAGATGTCTGTGAGTGACGGTGATACTTACTATCGTGATTCACTTGCTCGTTTGCCTATCTATTCCACAAAAATTATTATTGTATAAAATAATTCACTCTTATTAGGCTATTCATCTTGATACTAAACCGGTAGGGCTATGAGATGACTCAACTACATCATTAAACTTCAACTAAATATAAATACGTATCGAAAATTCGAAATATCAATTGTTCAAATAATTCCTGCTGCTGAATTTCATTTATCGCACCATTCTTCAAAAATAAAAGTATTTTTGATAAATGTCTAATATTTGGATAAATGGCGATTTACTAAGGTGCGTTGTTTTTCGAAACTTCACTCTATGCACCACATCTCCGTAGAATCAGGTACTTTCAGCAGTATTGCCGAACCGACGACTGATACGAAACTAGAATCTTTAAAAAACAAGCCTACGCATATCTCAAAGGCCGCCGAACTTATCTTGCGCCCAACAACTTCGGATGCCTGTGTTTATGATAAATTAGATTGCCAATTTTTTTTCCAAAATTCTGATTTATGATTCAACTTTAAATGAATAATGCTTTTTTTGTTGCAAATTTTTCCTATAGAAATCTTAAAGCGAAGCTACATCTTAACGTTAGATTATGAAAATCCCTTGATGATTACGATAAAAAATTTAAAATTTTGTCATACGATATGTTTTTAATGTTTAAATTAAAAACATATCGTTGTTTTAATGTTTAAATTAAAAACATATCGTTTCCTAAATCACAAAGGTATTTCATAGAATTGAAAATAAAATAAAATGTTATCGATGTAAATTGGTGAGAAAGTCCGCACTATAATATTATTGTATTGTTTTATTATTAATACCTAACATTTAGTACCTAAGATTAATTCACCTTAATGTAAGAACTAATCAAAAACGTTGCATTGAAAAAATAGGAGGGTGCTATAAATACGATTTGAATTGAAATCTACAGAATCGAATAATGGATTTTATTAAGAAGTTTTTTTTTTAAGAAATTTGTTTGCATACGGTAAGTTTCATAAGTTGCCTCTGATCAACAGGCTTTTGAAGAGATACCTACTGTAAAAACGTTAAATTTGTTATATAAAATAATTTCAATCATTGCTGAAAAGCTTTTAAAAAAAGAAACAATAAAACAGTATTTTATATTATTGTTTTTTTTTTAATTATGTATATTCGAATATGTTGTTTGTCAAATTCTCTCCGATAGGTACTAAACTTAATGTAACATTGCGTTGGGATTTACATAACCTCCTAAGTCTTTGTTTATAAATAAACAAACAAAATACTTCTTATTACTAATTATTTACCACGAAGTCATTTAAGTTCTTTTGTGTATTATTTCGCAAGACAAGCTTACCAACAAAATTGTAAATAAACTATCTTTGATTTTTTTAACGCTTTACACTAATTGTTCCAGATTAGGAATTCTTGTATCGACAGTCCCATTTCATTATAACACCCAATGACCTCCAAATATGAAAAAGCAAATAACTAGGTTTTACAAATATTTTTCCCGATGCGGTAGTTAATTTTGCAAGCAACTCTTTTCGGTCAATTAATTTACTTCTATTGAAGGAAATTAATTGACCAGCGAAACGTGAGGCGTTGAAAGAAAGAATAACAGAAAGTAATATTTTATGATATTTAAATGCTCAGGTTAAAAAATAAAGTAATTTTTTTACGTTATAAATGATACCAGATGTTTTTTTTAAACTTTATTATTAATACAATCTTTGGTATATACAATATCTTATTAATGACCAGTCTAAAGGAGATCAAATTAATGTCTTATTTTAAAAACATATTTGTTTATTACGTATAAACATATTTGCTTATATAAATTGAGCAATGTGCAATAAGACAGGGCAACATTATCATCGAGTATTTTATTTATTATATATTTAGCAAAAGACGGAACTAATAATGATGAGATTACTACTGTTAATAGTTCCTATTACTTACTTGTTCTTAAGAAAATGCTATATTGATATTTTATCAAAGCAATGATTTTTTTACATTTAATAGAAATAAGTAAAATTTAAAATGTTGCAACACGACTGGTGGCCGTCGCTAAAGCTGTAAGAGCAACGGCCGCCTCTACCTCGTCTTGATCATGACGTAACGTCTTTACCTGTTGTGTCTTGAAGTCCACCTTTCGTCGCCTACCCTCAGCCCACCATGAATAATTATTTTCACTCGGTTTAAATCGTGCCGCACTCTCTAACCACTTGCTCAGAAGTAACGGGCTTGTTATGTTCTTGGTTTCGTTAAATTTAAGGTTTACGTGATCGACTTCATTTGAATTGTTGTTAAAACCATCATATCTCTCCAACGATGAAGAGTCTGTCTCATTATAATTATACTCCGACTTTGATTCCAGGCTGCTCTCTAGCCGAGCTTCAATGTCATACTTGTTGCGATCCGAGTTTTCAAATTCGGGTTCACTCCAAATAGAGTCGTCGGAGCAGATACTGAATTGTTCGACATTGCCTTGTGCGCGATCATTATACGTGCGGATGAGATGACCCCAAGTTTGTTGATTGCGATCTGCATTAACATTTTTTAATTTTCGTCGCCAATTCGCAAACCAGTTGCAGATCTATGAAATACGAAAAGATCAACTTACTTTCATCATACAAACTTTTACTAACATATTAACTATTTTGCAATTATACATTAGTTATTGTTGCTTGTAACAGAACTTCTAGCTACTAATATCATTACTTATTACTAATTATTCTGAATTACTTGATTCAAGATAATGCCTGAATTCTAATAATTTAAAATTTGAGTTCTTTTAATTGCAAAGTAAATAATGTATATTATAACATGTATTATAGAAATATAGATGTATTAAACCATAGTTTAAACAATTAATTAAAAAAAAAATCAAGCTAAATTTTACCAATTGAAACAGTGCCATTAGTTGTTAAACTAAGCAGTGACAAAAATAGTGCCTTCATATGTACAACTAGCAATTCTTGGCAATAATCCAATTAGGATGCATGTAGGCACGACCAACATGTTAAAATATAATATATATATATATATATATATATATATATATATATATATATATATATATATATATATATATATATATATATATATATATATATATATATATATATATATATATATATTGTAAAAACTCAAAGTTACAACTTGTATAATTCTTGTTTCATACCTGTATATATGTAAGGCCTGTTTCTCGCGATAGGTATTTCTTTTCTTCTCTATTAGGGTAAGGATTGTCTCTCCGTCGAACGAGCCAATCTTTCAGATATCGTTTTATTTCTGGTGTGAACAGCCTCTTTTGTGGTCGCTGGCCTGCTACTAAACTTCTCCTATAAACATGAGAAATATTACATTAAAAATCGTACTATCAATTAACTTTTTTGTATTTTTTATACTAAATTGTCAACTTTTAAAAACAATGTTTATATATAAGAGATCACAATGAAAAAACACATAAACGTGTACTTGATTAGTAAGTGACGCACAAAGAAAATAATTTACTAGAATCTGAAAATAATGAGTCATCGACTAACCGAGTATATCGTCTGCTTCTCACCGGTCTCAAGGATTTTCCGCTATCCTCTTTGGTAGGAAATCCATCCATGTTCGCCACTGTCATCTCTTGTTCTCTTTGAATGAGTGTCATGGGGTTTCGGGCTTATTTGTTCTTTATTGAAAAACAACTGATTGATAAAACAACAGTAATGACTGATTTCAGTACTCGTGAGCACGTGCGACAGCACTGCAGCTTGCGACACGACTCGTGGCCCGCAATACTCCCGCTGTGGGGGATGCTCAGTAATCTATTAAAAAAATTAGAAGATGACATAAATAGAATGTCTTTTAAGCATATGTTTTACACTCATATTAACTGTTAGGCGCAGTAATTTGTTCTATATAGATTGATGTAACAAAACACGATCACATTTTGCAGTTCACTTTGAGATGTTATTTACAAAGTGTGACTTATAAATATTGTTACTGAAAATTTTATTATTTTTTAGTTAATTATACATTATGTACTTTAACGGAACACCTTTGTTGATGAGAACTATATTCAGTAATCATCATTAAAAACAAAAAACATGCTAATTGTTACGTGTGCTATCGAGGTCATTGTTCTTTTGATATGTATATTTTAATTATGAATTGCTGAAGTTTATTTAAAATTAATAATCTTTAAAATAATTATTTAGATTAATAAGATTAATTTTAGGAAGTGTTTTCCGAATGTAGTGATTAGGCATCAGTACATACCTGATTGCGGGAAAGCTCGCGGACTGTGTGAAAATGGCGTCGGAGAGCGCCGGGCGACGACGGCAGCGCCGCGGCGCGGGCGCATTGTCTTGCTGCAAATTCATGTTATTTCAGGACGTCTCCCGCGACGTCTTCAAACTTGATTCCTATCGCAAGTAGTTACCTAGTATTTAAGTTTATGTACCCCTGACTACACGTATAATGAAAACGATGACAACATTTATTTATGTTATGTTAAAAATTTGGTGAAAATTGTGTTGTTCTTATGGTTGCTTGTTTTCTCCGGGCAATTTTCATAATATACTACTTTAGCACATTCAAATTCAAAATTCTTTTTATTGATATAGGAAATTACATTTAATTTATCGAACGCCAGTCTATTATCAATAAAGTTTTACCATCATTTTGCAATGAGGTTCCACTGAACGGAGAAGAAACGGCGAAAGAAACTACGCAGGTATCGTCTTTTTTACTTTTTATAATATTTCAATGCGTATAGATCAAACTTCTCGTCTTCTTCTTCTCTAAGCATGAGAACGTTCGGTTTTATTTAAGTAACATAATTAAGTTGCAAAGAAAAAAGAAAATGATTATATGTGAAAAAAAAAGAATAGGCCCAGGCAGACTGGTCTCCACAAGCAGCACCACAAATTGACGCATGTGGACGACCTGTCACACGACGGCACCGCAAGCAAAGACCTTTAAGCGAGCATGACATACCCAAGCCTATATTTCCACATTACAACTCAATATTTATACGAACGTCAACCGTATTTATCGGCGGGACCATTTACAAATAAAAACCACAACTTACATTGTACTATTGATGGTAGACATAGAGATAGCCATGTGGATAGTCAAAAGTTTTACTTAGCTAAGATCCGCAACAAACAAAACAATAACAGAAAATTAATAATGTGTGTTTTTTGTGCTGGATGAAGTGGATTTATTTGGAACTTAAACCAAAAACTATATACACAACACCAAACACACATTATCACTTTTCCATCTTGTAAACGACACGTATTTTGCCCCAACACGAGGCATCTTCAGGTATAGTAGACTCTACGGATGACGACCGAAAAGTCACTTTTGATACACATTATCAAAAGTGTCTTTTCGGTCGTCTTGTTTGACGTTGTGTATAGTGGTTGGTGGGTGGAGAATTGATGGCCGATTTTCGATAAGTTTTTGGTTTAAGTTCCAAATAAATCCACTTCATCCAGCACAAAAAACACACATTATTAATTTTCTGTTATTGTTTTGCTTGTCGCGGATCTTAGCTAAGTAAAACTTTTGACTATCCACATAGTAATGGATTTCCGCAAAGAAACGCCTGAATCCATTAATAATAGAGATAGCCTTTTAGAATGGATTAGTGTATATAAATTAAACCTTATAGATAACTCTTACAAACAACCACGATAACGTTCGGATGTGTAAAATTCAGAAATGAGCTTATTATATAGTTGTTTGTGAGAGCAAATAATAATAATAGAAAATGCAAAACAAGCCAGCTCTGGCTAATATTTATAATATTAACAGCCTCCACAAGCAGCACCTGATTACAAGTTGACGCATGTGGCAGCCATCAGTCTCCCCAACCATTTTAAAGGGAAGTGGACGACCCGCCATAGAACGCCACCGCAAGCAGAGAGTTTTAAGCGAGCATGACACCCAAGCCTATTCTACAAAAGGATAGTTCAATTTTTTTTACGAATATCCACCGTAGTTACCGGCGCAACGCTAAAAAAAATGAAACACACATTGCATAGTAATAAAAATATATAAGTAGCGTGGAGCGAGCAACTCATTCCCCAGGACTGGGGTCTTCTAAGTAGTCTTTAATTTTGTAATAACCCTTGCTATATCATTTTCTCTTAATATTTTGTTAAAATTTGTTAACAGACAATATTTGTATATCCTCAGGAACTTTATTATAATAGCGTATACATTGCTCCATAAAGGAGATACTGACTTTGTGGAGTCGAGTAACTGCTACAGTAAGTATGTGTTTGTTCCTTGTGTTAAAATTGTGGTTGTCTGAATTCTTACGAAAGTTATTACTACTTTTTACTTATACTTTTCTTAACATGCATTAAATTTTCATATATAAATAGACAAGCCACTGTTAATATGTTGATTTCGTTAAATTTCATTTTTAATGAATCTCTAGGGCCCAAGATCCGCGAAAGTCCCCGAATACCCTCTTCTGCAGAGTAAAGATTACCTCAATATAATATAATATAACTATAGTAAACTATGATTAATGGAGCCAGGTGTTACTTTGCGGAAATCCATTACTATATGGACATTTAGAACTTTTATTTAGCTAAGATCTGCGAGAAGCAAACAAAAACAGAAAATTAATAATGTGTGTTTTTCTACCGGATGAAGTGTTTTTACGGGGAACTTAAACTAAATTTTACCGAAAAACGGCCGTCAGCATCTCTCCACCTCCCAACCACTATCCACAACACCAAACACACACTACTAAATACTTTTCCACCTTGCAAACGACATGTGTTTCGCCTCAAGACGAGGCATCATCAGGTATAGTAGACTCTACGGAAAACACTTAACGGTTGTCTTAGGACCGATGGCTTAAGCCAATCGGTCCTTAACCTTCTGATAATAGATATCCAAAAAAATTAAAGATTGTTAAATCGATTTTATTTTTTTGTCAGAGCAGGAGCTTTACCAGTATTTTAATATTTTTCTATTTCGCAGTTATAGCACATGGGGTATATATTATATATTGCTCACATACATTTAAACTCTGTTGTCCAGAAAATCGACTCTGCTGAGAAATCATATCTTCCTTACTTATATTTATCATTACCATGCATTTATATTACAAATTATATATATATTATTTTAATTATATATATATTACAATTATATTAATCATTGCCATGCATGTCTTACCGTGTCATATATTTTTATATTAAGGCATTTTAGCCTAGTTACTGCAATCGTCAAATAATTCTGTTTCACTTCCTTAAGTGTTTTCAATTTATTCCAATCATTTTGATTAAATTGAAAAAACAATTTACAAAACTGGAATTTATCTAAAGTTTTATTTAAAGTATATTTCAATTTCGAATAGTACCTAATCATTATTTACAAATTTATAAGAATGTAAAAATATTTCAATATTACCATCATCGTCAACCTACGGTCGGTAGTCTATTTCCGGACATAACCTTCTACCAAGGCAAGCATCACCTAACCCGAACTTCGGCTATATGGAGCCAAGATAGCCAGGTCACCCTGCGCAGATCATCGTTCCATCTAGCCGGGAAGTATCCCACATTACGCTTTACACGTTTACTAAGACGTGGTCTCCACTTCAGCACTCCTTTACTCTAACGGCTGTTAATAAAATTAAATAATTATTAATTTGTTCTAAGGAGTTAAGCGTTTGAAAAAAGGTCATTATATATACTAAAAACTTAATATTACAATGTCCCTGATAATTACTGAAACAATTTTGATGCAGTTTTCACTATTTTAAACGCTATGGTTATATTTGAAGAAATTTTCAACAGTATCAAGTTACACGGACAAACTCCCGTAAAGTGTAATTATTTACAAGGACACTGTATTTTCTTTTTTTTACTAATCTAAAGACGATTTAAATTTATATACAACAACATCTCTATAAATTCCAACACACAATATTATTTCTTCATATTAAAAAAAATCTACAAAAGATGTTCTTTGAAATGATGCAACAAGTTCCTAAATGACATCATTTTACTGTATATTTTATTTGTAAATGTGTTTTAAAGGCAAGTATGAAGGTAAACAGATAAAAATTGATCTCAAAATATAATAAAACATCAAAACAGCCCCTGGAATTAAAAAAACTAAAATGTTTTATACAACGAATTTATGGCTCTGTTAAATTTGAACGCTTAGACCGAAACGAATCGTGTTAGCCCTTCTCTTTTATGATTGAACGAAACTCTATTTGTGTCTCTGTCAAATCTACGATGCAGGCCGCCGTTTTACAAATTCACACAATCAACAACTAACAGTATTCTACAATCTACACATACAAACCGCACATGCGCTCAGGCGTTAGTAGAGTGTTAATGTGTATTGGGTAGAGTTCTTAGGTGGATGTCTTTATATTGGACGTCTGGATCATGTTTTTAAATCGTAAAAATTAAAAATGGTTTAGAAAAGGAAAGGTATTTATTCAGTCGTGTATACAGTATCGAAGTGAAAGGCTTTAACTTATAATCTGAACATATAAAAGCGAAAAATCCCGCGCGTATTTGCACCAAGCCCACGTGTGTTGTGTTTACCGGTTACCTGATTGATTTTTTTACGTTATGGGTGAAGAAAATGCAACCGGAGACGGCAAAGTGGTATTAAAACGGAAAATAACACTGTTCAATGGTGTCGGAATTATAATAGGAACTATAATTGGTTCTGGAATCTTCATATCTCCTACTGGAGTTTTTACATATACTGGGTAAGTTATTTCTTTAATAAAATCACATAATATATTCCGTTTAAAATATTGTGTGATAATAAAAACTAATTTTATCAGAGCATGCTTTTAGAAACTTTTAGTCGGTTAGGAATGTTGTCTCACAAAAATGATTCATAAGAGATTAAAAGATGTGATAGCACCAAAAATAACTTGCAACTGTTTTTTACACGACTACAAGTTTATAACATAAAGTAACTATATTCTTTGATTAATAGTTGCGGAATATTTGAAGTTCTATGCTAGGACAGATCAGATAAATTTTAGAAATAAGGATACTGCACTTACTTTATATGTATTTTTATACTGATCAAATTTTAATTTATTAAGAACGTTATTTTTAACAGTAGCGACTTTGAAAATTTAATAATAACAACATTAATTAAATTAAAAACGTATAATAGAATTAAGTACGTTCCTACAAAAGTAAATGTGTACAAATATGTGAAATTTAATGATGGCAATTAGTTATAACTATTTATGTTACTGTGCACTAATCAGCTTGTCATGTAGTCTTGATAACATGGTTGTGGTCCTAACAAAAGTTCCTATGGACATTTGTAGTTAACTTAAAGCGTCACGTTACTCCCAGCTATTTCATTTCACTTCACTTTTGCGTTTTTATATCAAATAAACGAGAGTCATCAGGATTAAAAAAAAATAACTATGTTGTTTAATTCTGGTGAAAGTTACATGAAAATCTATGAAAATGACATAAAATAACGTCCCTGATATATTAGGCGGGAAAAGTCCAATTTAAATGTTATCCGGAATTTGAACGTAATGTATTTTATATTAAAATAACAACTGCTTATACAAACAATGCATGCAGCCACAAGCTAAATGATAACTTCACACTAGTATAAAGTAATAATTTCTCATGTATGTAAATATGATAATTTAAAAAAAAATTACGGGTTGAGAAAACCAGCATTTTATACAAAATATAGTAGGAACTAGGGAATTATGTATTTTTGTATGGCTTACAAAATTCCTACATCTAACGATGGAATGATGGAGGTGTACGATTACCTCGCTTTGCGGTCGACATCCCGTTTAGTTAGTATAGCGATTAGGGTACTTTTTCCAGAGTCCTGTTAAAGAGTGCTGACGCATGATGATGTTATTACGGTATATCTGTGTCATCTTAAGAATTATGTTTCGCTGATATTTGTTTGTTGTGTATTTTAGAAGACAGGTCACGTTACTATGTTGTAGGTTTGGTTAATTAGAATTCTGTTAATGATTGTTGTGGTAAGAATTGGTTAACGTTAATAGTTTAATGGAGGATATGCTCTCACGACCTCAGTTCCTAACTTTGATCTTTACTAACTATTTATCATAAATAATATTAAAAATTTTATTATATATTATGGTATAATAGGTGTAAAAGATTGCGTTTAATCAAAATACACAAGTATCTTGGTTACGTTTAAATGAAATTATGTGTAGCATTAAATAGACACGCTTAAACTTGCTTGCGATGTATTTTTCCATTCGTATCATTCCTCTGTAGACACATCGCTCATCATGTCGTTTAGTATTTTTATCATATTGTAGCGTATCGTTAGATATGTATTTTTTAACGTCCTAACTTTTCCCCAATACAATTTTATTACATTACCCAGGACATTAACCCCTCAAGCTTGTCCGAGCGGCAAATATACATGTGTGCGTATATATATATATATATATATATATATATATATATATATATATATATATATATATATATATATCACATGTAAATGAACATGGGATCTGGGATGAAATTTTCATTCTTTTAATTTAATATTATTTCAAAAAGCCACTGAGTGTCTCCCTTTCTTTTCAATTTATCACAAACAGACAGTTTGATTATAAATACTTAACAATTTTAAATTATTGATTTATTATCAATTAGATTATAAGTCTTCGATAGATAGAGTATAGATAACACGGATCATGTTCTCACGGTTTCGTTTCTGTTATTTGACATCGTTTCAATTTCTAGACTCCCGTGCATTTAATCGTAACGGTGTAACGTTTTAACTCGTCCGTTCAATCAAGGAGGTAACGCAATGTCTTTAAAAGGCTATTGGTTTGGATCGTATAATTTTCTGCGATGTCATCATCATCTGTAATTTTTTTTCTTTTCTTCTGTCGTCCATCCGTCGTAATTGATTTAACATAAGATTATGAATTAATTATACAGTCATTATACAGGTTCTTATGCGCCCTCCGTTTTTATTTTAGTGTAATGGAACTCGTCTACTACTAGTTACGGTAGAAGTTTCACTGTCCACCTTCTGACAGACCTTTGCTAATACGTCGAAATTATCATAATGTTTGTTGTTTGTGTTTTGTCACGTGAACTTAATGTGTGTGTAGAATAAGAATCACTAGTTAGACCTATCTTAAAAACGATCGCAGGATTTGAAACAAATATACTGGGTCTATCTAAATAAAACCGTTTACTATATCGAACTATCGGATATCCTGCGTCATTATACTAACGGTTTAAAAAAAAGAGAAATCTGGTAAATTTTGAGTATTAAAAAGCTTTATTATTTATTGGTAGACGAATGTATGACAAATGAAATGTATATTAAACAAATAAAGAATTTTGATTAGATTCCGATTATCAGGATATACTTATTATTAATTTTATTGGGAACAAAAGTGAATAAATTCGATGTCGTTAAAAACCGTTTGTACTGACGTCACTGATGTGGTAATATTTAGACAAACACGTGGCATCTCGTGTTACGTTTCATACACTATATGAGAGTATCGATTGACATTCGCATATGATAAAGATATATAAAACATAATAGCTGTATAATAAAAATAAAAAGCTTTCGTTTTATTCTCTATGCTGAAAAATTGTTGGAGTGCCAAATATATATCTCTATGCTCACTGAACGACGCCCAGTAACGAATCTGCTAAGCGGAAGTCAATTTCTGCGATAGTGTAGAAAGAACTATGATTCGTAGACGTTAATGATGGTAGCCTATTCGCTTTCACAGTTATATCAAACACTGGGGCCATGGGCTGGGGTCCGCGGTCCAAAATTTTTAACGTGGTAATTGTTTTTAAAATGTTTTCCACTAACTCGCGTCCCACAGCGTGGCTCTACTATATTTTTTTTAAGTGTCTGTTATGTTCTCTATGATTTAAGTTTCTCATATCATGAGAAAAGTTTTAAGTAGAAGGACAACTTTAGCAGGCAGTTTTTATGTACTAAATTTAACAAAAAAGACAGCAATTGGGATTTGACAGATTAATAACGCTTCTAATACATTCATACAATGATTAATGAACACGAAAATATATAAAAAAAAATTTTAGCTACTTCTGTTAAACAATGATTAAAACAGCAATACCACTTGATTGGTTGATATACCAATTGATATTTTAAATATGGTACGTTGCTACCGCAGATGCGAAGTATTGAATCGACATTAAATAAACGTCCATTGACGAGAAATTACTATGAGAATATTAGAGCGCCTGTCTACTCAAATTTGCAAATGTGTGTTATATGATATTTCAAATTATATATCTAAATTTTTTATTTCATTTTAAATACTTATGTTTAAAAAAGGCGGTAGGCAGATGTGTGTATCTCTTTGATCTCTTTTATACTGGTAGAGCCATGCTGCAGACGAATACTTTGCCAAGAATGGCATTTTTCTGTAGCATGAATGGGCCGGCTCGCCCAGGGAAGTACCACACTCCCGCAAAAAACCGGCGTCTGAGTGGTAGCTTAGCTACCGCGCTTCGTACGGTGAGCGGTCGAGTTCCGTGGGCCCAATATCCTCCCCTCCCCCTCCCCCTCCTATCCCCCCTCTACCCCTCCCTCTACTCCCTCCCCCTCCCATTCCCGCTCCCATTACGACACTTTCCTTAAAGGTTAGCAACGCTTCCGCACTGCCTATGGCACTGCGAATGTCTATGGGCGGCGTTGAATGCTTTCCATTAGGTGACACGGTGACACGCCTGCTCGTTTGCCTTCCTATCCCATAAAAAAAAAGATTATGAAATACTCATATGTTGTTGTTATTCCACAAAAAAAAATACATTCTACTAAAATCTACTAATTTCTAGCTGCCCTCGACTCTCGTTGATAAGTCCACCCTTATATGACTAAAATCGTTTCTAGTGCTTTATCATAAAAGAACCTACAAAACTACACTAATATATTAATGAGGTACTGAGTGCTAGTGATCACGAACTTATCGTGGGCCTTTTAAAACGGTAATGATCGGTGTGAACGCATTACGATCAGGTTATTAACAGAGCCAAGGTTGATACTCTCTGTAGTGGTATCCAATTGCGAATCCCAGGTATTTAATGTTGAATCGTTGATTATATTTTTTTCTATGAAAAAATGAACAGTTTTAAATATTCTCAAAGTCAAAGCTTTGAGAATATTTTATAGTTATAACAATTATATTATTTAATTTAAAAAATATGTGAAAAACACAAATTTGTGAAGTACGGTGGCATGGGCAGCATTAAAGTCGTTGAAAAGGGATGTGTATCTAC
This sequence comes from Baronia brevicornis, assembly GCA_031353405.1. Taxonomy (NCBI): domain Eukaryota; kingdom Metazoa; phylum Arthropoda; class Insecta; order Lepidoptera; family Papilionidae; genus Baronia; species Baronia brevicornis. Next base: position 518,790 of record JASFAT010002273.1, read on the forward strand.
GTTGAACTCCAGGGTCTTTTCAAGTATTTCCAGGGACTTAAACACAAAAAAAATTCATCGAAATCGGTTCAGCCGTTTAGGAGCGATAGTGAAAAACACTCAAGTACATATAGTAGTATATAAAATAAAAGTATCCGCACAAAAAAAATACATTTTTATTATTATCGTTTTGTACTTTACTTATAGTATAAGATTCCCTTTTCTTCTTGAACCACATAAATGAAATATTATTCCAATGAAATATTATTTAAATTTGTTACTTTTAAGACTTAATATATAGGAGTAAAATACTGTAAATCAAAGAGCCCATTATGATAATTGCAACAAAGCGGCAGTTGTTGAAATGATAAGAAAATGTTTCGGATGAAGGAGATGCATAAATATATTCGTATCCTTATGATAGCTTCAACTTTAGATTGATGTTTAGTGATTTATGTTTCAATAAACCATGTTGACTTTAAGTGAAGATAATTCCTCAATTATCTTCATTTAAAGTCAACATGGTTTATTGTAATATGAATAATGTTTTTGCTTGAAATATTTTTTCCCAAACCCCTTGACTAACTTGATTTAACTTTGCTAATCAAGCAATAAAAATACACAATTACTGTTTAAATCGCATTTATTTGCTTTTCTGAGGTTACTGCTTGAAATCAAGGTAAGAAAAATAAATGTAATTTTATATTATTTAGTACGTAACAGACTGGCTGTTATGCTACATATTCAAAAGTCAGTTTTTTCCGGGAGTGTGGTAATGATGACTCGGTCTCTACATGTTGCTGCTTGGATTCTACCACATCACATTATCTGTTATTGCAATTCTTTAAACCACATATACATTCGTATTTCTCGTAAAAGATTGGAAGTTGTACATACTTCATATTATATAATTTTAGCTAATCTATACATACTAGATAAGGTAGCCTCGATTTTTTTATCAAGATAATGAAAGTGATCTTTCTTTGTCTCGCTGCGTCTATAATTAAGAACGTTATACACATTATGAGTAATTAAGTTGTTCAAAATTTTTTATATAACTTTTGTAAGTTATTTATTTTCTTATTACTACACTAAAAGACAGAATACTGAATCTTGGAAAATGCGACTTGCATACAATACTGATTTTAGCTAAACGAATACATTCAAATTTATCGTTTTTTTAGTGATATTTTTACGATGCCGGGTTAAATATGCCATTTGGAGATGATACGGGAAAGATGTCCTAGATTAGTTAAGAAACAGCAAACACGAACGAAATATAAACATATTTACAAAATAAGTAAAATCATTTTAGAATAATAAATGCGATTCTAATTTAAAAGCCGCCAGTTTTTTGTGAGGGTGTGATATTTCCCGAAACATGGCGACCCTTTCTTGCTGCGTTTGTATCCCTGAAACGTCTTATCCGAATTCCTTCAATCCTATTTTGTTTCATTCATTAAGGGAGGATTTATAGAATAAATACAGAATAATAATTAATATTTGTTTCAGATCCGTAGCCACATCACTTATAATATGGCTTATCTGTGGCCTCTTGTCTACATTGGGCGCTTTGTGTTACGCAGAGCTTGGAACTTCTATTATGAGGTCTGGCGGTGATTACGCCTATATTTACACGGCTTTTGGACCTTTGCCGGCCTTTTTGAGGATGTGGATCGCGCTGTTGATCATCAGGCCTACTACTCAGGCCATAGTCGCGTTGACGTTTGGTCATTACGTAGTGAAGCCTTTCTTCCCTGAATGTGATCCACCGGAGAATTCTGTCAAACTTCTTGCTGCTGTATGTCTCTGTAAGTATTATAAAGTGTTTGTTACATTAAGTACAACTAAGACTCTTGTATCCTTATTCAATAAAAGCTAATATTTTGACGAGTGACTGATGGCAGTCTTAAATTCATGGTTAAGTTAAAATTTAGACAGATCAATGGCGGGTATTAGTGGAATCTGGAAATCAACCCAGCTTTGGAGAGATTAACGTTAAGTCCTGAACTGATTATGACGTTAGAATTATATTGTAAAAGTACTTTTTGACTATGAATCTTAATTCATTGTTCATTAAATAACTATCACGCAAAATACACCGTTCAAAGATAACTATGACTTTAAATTCACCATTTCTATCAAATTTCTTTCATCAAAACTATAAATCTTATGACTCCAATCACAAACCAATTTTATGAATCTAAATACTCTTTTCACACAATAACTATGACTCTTAATGACAATATAACTTCGAAGTGACGTAATACACTTCGTAATAACGTACATATGTAAGTCCAGTAGATCGTAAGTAAGCCGCATCGTTGTCAATGCATATTTTTTATATTTTGTCAACGTGACTCCGTCGCTCGGCGCCGCAACGTCGTCGTGCCACCGGACAGTATTTGTAGGCTAAAGTTCCGTCTCGAGTCGTCAAGAGTCGAGAATGCCATTATTATTGTGTGTAATATAGGCTTTGACTACTTCATGACGTAAATGATTATAAAGATTTAAACGAGATGAGCAAAGAGTGATAGCTTTATATGTTGGAATAAACCCACGTGCACATTGTTCCATCATTACTTTTTTCACGGCCATTCAATCGATTTCTTTTATTTATAGTAGCATCATATTTTTAACTGATGATCATATACTTATAATTATTTCTAACGATGTCATAATGCGCTAAACTTCGAATAAAATAAAATAAAAGTATGCCATATAAATAAATGTTAAATGCACTATAAAATCAGTACTCAACTGAAACAACATGAAATACTAGTTGATCACTCTAGTATGTCTAAATTGTAGATTATATCGGGCGTCAGCTCGTTGCTAAAAATGTAATCACATTACAGTGAAAGGTTTGCAAGGTTTCCGCAATTACGTATATTTATATGTATTTAAATAGTGGTAGAGCCACGCTGCAGACGAATAGTTTGCCAAGAATGGCATAATATTTGTTTGTAGCATGAATGGATCGGTTCGCCCGGGGAAGTACACTCAAGCCACTCTCGCAGAAAATCGGCGTCTGAGTGGTAGCTTATCTACCGCGCTTCGTACGGTGAACGACCGAGTTCCGGAGGCCCAACACCATTCCCCTTCATCCTCCTTTAGGAGTTAATGGTCGTGGGTTCGATTCCCATATAATGATTAATTCATTCAGTTCTAAGGCGTTACCAACAACCAACGCAATTTATAAGCTAGAAATCCATCTCGGCAGACAACGTGTTAAGCAGTCCTTATGCAATATTTCTAGTATAGTACAAGGATATAAACATCACTTATGGTACATGCTAGCCGTGAAGTTTTTCTCGAACGTCTACGATACGAGCGGTTGTCATTCTGTGAATACCATTTACACTTTCGTCTCAGTAATTCATAGCCTATAAGTTAGACACGGGACCAAGGGCATACATGACTTAACGAGCTTCTTATCTACATGTACTTCTCAGAGTGTCTCGGCGGAAGTGTACAGCGTACAGCCATTATGATGATCTTTTCTCGTTTCCCGCGATCATTGTGTTCTATGATTTGTATTTAAATTTTCGGAACGCCATGTCCACGTTCGTACTTGACGAATAAATAGCAAGGTGTATGCTTTTGTTGCAAAGGTTAAGTCTATTTTTTTTGCTATACAAACCAAAAAAAGAGTTTACTAACCAATTATAGCAAAAAGAACAGATAGACCAGACCGTATAGAGATTTGAACGGGGTAGTTACTCTTGGATTAGAATAAATGGAAATTGCTAGGCTAGGGCTGTGCTGGGCACTTAAGTTATGGATGGATGGATTAAAAGATAAATTTTTGTATGATCTTAAGCTATTTCTTCGGAGACTGAGTGTTTGTCAATATACAATAATTTGCGTATTATGGTAGCACCTAAGATAAAAAGAATTCTAATGTGGGGCTATTAGTGCGTAGTGTATTTTTATTATTATTGCCTTTTATAATTCTTAAATAACCGTATGTATACATAGGTCACTCTAGACATTTGAAGCATTTAATGAGCAGAGATGTCCCGTATCGTATATCGTCTGAAATCATTCACAATTGGCTATTCAATAAACTTGTTTACCATTCTTCGAGAATGATAACAATTTTGTTCCTGGTTAACGAAACAATGTTGTTGTCATCATGTTTTTAATTACTCTTACGTTCATTATTTACTATCACAGTCTTTAATGCTTTGTTACCAATTACCAAACCTTGAGATTTTAATAAATATGACAAATATAACATTTATTTATTACAACATTTATTAGTTATTGCTAAAATTTTGCATTAATTTCAAATATTTGTTTATATTCTTTTTTGTAATTCTTGGTATTTTGTACTTAAAAATCACTTTATACAAAGTTTATCTTTGAAAAATTTTGTTAAAATCTTCAGCGGATTACTCCGAACAAAATTGCTTTTTGATTTTGTTTGTCATTCAAATAAGCCAATTTGCTTAAGGAAATGCAGGTATTTTAAAATTATAGACTCACTTTCCAACTTCATTCATATGTAGCACTCCAATTTATCTCGCATGTTTATATGTGTACATGTGGTGGACATATATGACAAAATTATTTATCTTTTTCAGATTTTTAGTATTTTATTTTGATTTGATATATATTATGAGTAAATTTAGTTTAACATCACAAATTAGTAATATGATAGTGAAGTTAAAAAAAAAACAAAAATGAAAGTCAAATATGCTAAATGCACACACTTTTATTAAACCGATTGATTATACAATGACAGTACAGTACATTTTACTATTACTATTGTAAAAATGTTGGCACCTCTTATTTGTTTCTTTTCGTTTGGTTTAGATTGCGTAAAAATAAATATTTTAAAAATATCTACAGCCTATTTAGCAGTCTTCTGCTGGACGTGGTATTAAATATAATATATATAGAATAATAATAATTGCAAGTAAGGGGCAAGAAGTGAATTTTCGTTGAAATGATGGACAAGTAATATTGTGAAATTTTAAGTTGGGTTAGTGTTTTACTATCTCTTTAGAGGAATGTCTCGCTTGGTCGAAGTTGCGCTGTAACCTCGTCACCGTAGTGGGAGATGACCTCTCACTGCTAGCCTTGGCAGGGGCTACGGTTGGACATGAGCTTTCCTGGACGGCCGGGGCTGCCTCTTGTGAGAAGGTCTTGGCAAGGAAGGAGGCTGCGGAGAGGGAGAGGGAAAACTCATCTGCTCTCCTAATCGGCAGGCAGAGGATAGGGCGGCGGAGGAGAGCTTATCAGGCTCTTCTACAACCCTCATAACCGAGGTTCGGGCGGCGAGACCACTCCCACTCCCACCATGAGATTGGTCCTTAAATAGGGACAGCGCTGTCGGGGCTTCGGTAGCATGCTTTAGCGATTCCCGCAGTCCTGATAAGTGGCGCAGAGAGGTTTATTAAAAAAAAGTATTTTACTATCTCTCTGCTATCTGTCCATTGAACCATCGACCAGGTCTTTATACGGTGGGAAAAGGTATTAAGCCTTGCTGAGCTGGCTGCAACGTGAGACAAAGATCTATTGTTTAAACCGTTAGGTTAGTAATAATCCATTTCGCCGCCGCCGTAAGAGGGTTGTAAAGTAAAGTAATTCACAGAGCTGTGTGGTAATGCCGTTTTATACTGAGAACTTTTGTTGTTAATTATTTTTACCGTAAATTGTGGCGTCCGCTACAGCTTCATTTAAAATAAATCTTAAAATATCTTAGTGATTCAATATTAATGCAGTATGCGAGATGCAGTTATTCGTAATTTAAGTTCTGCTTTAGCTTAATAATTCAAACTTATATATCATTTGTTTATTTTATATAATATACCGACACGCCTGTCGCCCGTAGGGGTAGACAGAGACCACAGATCTCCATCTGCTACGATCTTGGCATACTTCCCTTATTTCCTTCACACTTATTATTCTTCTCATGCAAGCTCGTCGGTTAAGGGTACTCTTGACCTGGCTTATCTTAAAAACTTCAACAATTTGGTCAAGGTATGTTTTCCGTGGTCTTCCTCTACCGACCCTTCCATCCACTTTCGCAACGTAAATTTCTTTCTCCAGTCGTCTTTCATCCATCCTCTCTATATGCCCAAACCATCTAAGCATCCCTTTTTCAACTTTGTCACAACACCTTTTTTACTCCACATCGCTCTCTTATATCTTCATTTCTTATTCTATCATTCAAAGTTACACCACATATACTTCTTAATGCTCTCATTTCCACCACATTCAGTCTGCTTTCATGACTCTTTTGCCAAACCCAACTTTCACTACCGTATATTAGAGGCGGAACAAGCACCCCCTGATGAACCGCCAGTCGGGCCGTTTTAGATACATTCTGACTTTTCATAAAGGACTTTTCATAATATGTATGTGTATTACGATTTGCAGATTTAGGTTAAGTGAAAAATAACCCTTTTTGCAATAAGACGTTTTTTTGGGTAATTTTGATATACCTATAATACTTTGTTATGGGAATTTTATTTTAGTTGTTCAATAAAGATTTTACAAATAAACAACCTATATTTGCTTGTTTACTCCATTATTTGTATAGGCAGCAATAGGACCAGTTCAGATCGTAGAAAACTAAAGACGCGTATCCGGGAAAGTAGGTCGACAATTATTAGATTGTTCTGCTTCTATTCATCGAAGGAAGCTTATACTTAACCTAATTACACATTAGAAGGCAAGTTGAATATTTGCTTTTATAAATACACATCAATATCTATAGTATGCATTCTCTTACAATAATATACTTTTAATCTCTTCTTTTCTTAGTATTATTTTAATTTGAATAACTGATTAAGATATAATTTAGAAGTTAGCACGAAAATATAGAATAGTTCCCCTTTTCTTGTTCAATTTTTTTATGCATCTTACTGTTACAGCAATTATAGTCGCATGGTTAGTGTGAATTATAAATGGCTGTATAAAATTTATAACTTTATTACAAAGATAACATTCATTTTAATGATATAGTTAAATCTAGATGTGTGGTAATTAAAGATAATGTTAATGAAGCCAATTTGATCTGTTTAACACAAATTTTATCAGGATGTTGACGTTATATCACGTTGAGTGGGTGTAGCTGGTTCATTACTTAGGTAGACGCTGTTACCCGTGTACTTGAATTCACTTTTATCTCGCACCTACTTTATTCACGTGAAGAAACGGGGTGGCCTCATTCAATACTGAAAGCAACACGGCAAGTAATGACGCAAAGACTTCTCACTTAATGCCATCTAACGGATAATCCTTACTTGACTTAAAACTTCGTCTTTACCTCAAAAATGCCTCTTTATACCTTAAATAAGAATGTTTTTATAAATTTACTCAAACTATGAAAGAAAATTATAAAGAGAAGAAAATTAGTTCCCGTAAATTCATTCATAAGATAATTAGGCCGACGTAATAAATGTCTTTACGCACATACACATATATACAAATTGATTTTGTCGATTTTTGTATGTTACATATCAAGTGTACTACCTAATGTATTTCCGCAAAGTAACATCTGTATATTTCAAGTGTTTTAATACGTTCAAACACGTACGTTTTTTTATCTTTGTAATAAAAACGTTACCACACTCGGCGATTGTATAATGTTTGTTTACTATAAACTACTTACGTTAGCATTTCATTCATGTTTAGTTTTATCAGACTAACGATTGTTTATATCCTTCTCATATTATTAAAGACTTAATGTAAACTTAAACAGAATCAGGATTTAAGTAATGTTATCTAAATATAATCAGAAATCTTATAGATAACATTAAGAAATATTTTAATAAGGCAAATTAGAAGTGTTCATTTAAATAAGTAGGTACAGAGTTTTAACATACGAGTAAAATTAACATATAATGTAATGTATTTGAGAATGAGTGTTGTGGTTTCTATAATACAATACCAACCACAAACCACAGAGAGCTCGAGATACTTCGCTTCATCGACTTCTATATATTTTTTTAATTTACTTCCAACGAATACCTTAAAATATAACGAATACTTAAAATACACCTACTAACTGAAGCAATCGCTCCGAGATATCTTTGGCAGCTAGTGGTAGATCACACGTGAAATTATTATTCTTTCTTTTTTATCTGTTTAATTTTATTATATTTCTTTATATATATAAATAGATATGAAAAAGTAACTCTTATTGTTTTTAAAATATAACCATGCTGTGCGCAAATATTAAAAATCATAGTCCAGGCGTTATTGTGTTCATATTTTGTATTACTCTTGCCAGTACTGTAATTTGTTTTTTTCTGCTAAATAAATAAATACACACTACAACCTCCCTTAAAAGTGGTGTCGTTATACCCATGCTTGTTTTGGACTATTGTACTCATTGGATGCACTATTGTATTGGCTTGGGGGTCGCAGAATGGTTGTATTACTCTCGTAGAGGTTGCCGCCCGTCCACTGGTATTTATTTTCTCCCATAGTCACGATTTACGCTATCCAAAGAATGAAATGGAATTCTCCAATTGCATGCCGGGAACTAGTATAGGTATTTAATTTTTTTAAGACAACCTTGCATGTACATATGTATAAGCCTTTATTTAAATTTTTTTTGATGACTGTCATCTAAAATATATGTTGAGTATCCTTTTAATGTCTGCTTTATTAATTTATTTAGAAACTAATAGAAAATGTATTTATAGCAAGTAAGACGTGTATAGGCATACCTTATGTATCACAGTAAGCGACCGCATGGATTGAATTGCTAAACTATCAGTAGAATTCCATTTAAAAAATGTCAAATCAAATACAGCGTAACCTCTATGTAACATCACTCGATTTAACGACAAACTCCCTAAAGCGTCGATATCACTCGGCTTTCGTTGGTTTAGCTTGTTTCCCATACAATGATACACTCTATATAACATTACACCCACTCTCAATAACGACAGCAATTTGCCAAAATTAGTAAAAACTGCGCAGCTGTGTACGTTATTTCGCGCTTTATTATCCTAGCCCGTAATAAACTCGACTGTCGGCATTACACATACCGAACTATCTAAGAAATCCGTTCTTTTGTTTACAATTTGGGATTGCTTGCTTCGCCTTGCCTTGATCACCAAGATGCCTCAATATCGCAAGATATGAATAAAATAATTAAAAAAAATACAACAAAATTACTGGTGCAGCAAAAGACGTGAGACAAAAATAACAGACTATACTCAATAGCGATCAAATAAGAATTGTTTTTATGTAATACTAGTCTGAAATAAAGTTTTTCTTTTTCTAATATAGATTTTTCTTCTTTCCATTTAACGACAACTCTCTATAACGTCAAAATATGCACAGTCCTTTGAGGGTCGTTATATAGAGTTTGCGCTGTATTTATATTTTGTCAATATGTTATTTAAAATAAAATATACATTCGTTTATTACGTATTGTGTATTATAAACTTTAGCTGTAGATAGAACGAAATTTGTACAAAATTATTAGCAGCTGTTTAATTGCCCTGCCTTAACTGTACCCTTGTGGCGCGTAAAGCGTGACGATTTTATTTTATTATTGTTCGGTTGGCTGAAAGCTTTATTTTTAATTGTATTGTTATTATGATTGTATATTTGTTTATCGCAGGCCTTGTAAAAATATATATATATATTTTAACAGCCCATATATATCCCACTGCTGTAGACGAGCCTCTCCGTTTCTGGAGGAACAGACGTTAAACCCACCACGCTTGTTCAATGTGGATTGCCGAGGTTACCAGACTCGGAATAAATATTTGTAATCCATACATATATTTATTCCGATCCGGGATCGAACCCGAGGCCATTGACTACGCGGGCGGAGGGCCCAGCCGCTGAGCCAATTGGTCGTCATAAAAAGATTGGTCTTGATAAATTATTGTTCGATTACTTACACATAGGTTAGGCTATTCTGCAAGGAAACGTAGCTTGTGTTTTTACGACGGTGCCACGTGGTTTTCTTTGATTAATTACTTTATTATGACAAGTTTAATTATTGTTTATTTTATTTATTACAAATATTTTGTTTTTGTTTTTTTAAATATCAGTTAAAGGTGATAAATTACAAAATTTAGACTAAAGATATCTAATATTAATATTAGAAATTATATTTCTATGTTTTATCCAATGTTATAGTTATTACTTTACAAATTTAATTTTAAAGAATGATACATGAGAAATATTTATTTTATTTATTCATTATGTTATGATTCCTCCATTACTCAGCTTTTGTTCTACTCTCCGTATCATGTTTCTGACGGTGTCGGAGATAATTTCTATCGTGAAACTTTATTTTAAAGTTTGTTTTAAAGACATATCTAGAATTCTTGTTCATAAATCCTAATAAAGTACTTATTTCTTGTCGTATGAGAAAATTATAATTTATGTTCGTAACATATACATACATATTATGTTGGCTCTTTTGATTTTATTAATATCCATGTACCATCTTCACTTCTATGATTAAGGAGAGCAAAAGAAAAGAATGTAATACAACTGTATTGTATTCTTTTCTACTACTAATTCCCTTTCTCTTTGATTAAATTGTGTACATAAATACAAGAAATATACCACGAGGCCACAACAGACGAACTTTCTTTTAGATTCCAATCGGTTCTATTTATGTACGTACATTGGCATTGGACATGAATTCGATGAATTATATGATTCTAGTTTTCAAAATTTTATCCTGTACATAAACACCTGCATTTTTATTTGTTATTCACCCTACGGATATACGCTTTATTAATTTCGTAATGTGGAATATCCATAAACGTGTAACACGAGTTTTGAGGACATCATACACAAATTAAAACCGAAACTACATACGAACCGAAAATATAGTGAAAAAAAAAAACATTTTTGATATACAAGATATAAATGTTTACGTATGTATAAATGTATGTATCCAGTATGGTGCGTTTTTTCCGAAATTTCATTCCAAACATCGCCACTCTGTGGAACCAGCTACCCTCATAGATATTTCCGAACCGATTCGACATTAGAACCTTCAAAAAACAAGCCTATTCTTATCTCAACACCCAGCAACGAATTGAAATGCCTAAGGTGTTGCAGAAGTCTATGGGCGGCGTTGATTACTTTCCACCAGGCGATACGCTTGTTCGTTTGCCTCCCTATCTCATAAAAAAGATGTCATTTTTGGTTTAATATAATAATTTATAGTAGGCAATTTAGGCATATATAGGAGGCAATTCGATATTCACTTTCCCCTAATATTGATCGTATTCTATGTTATCGATGGATGGATGGCCTATATCCAATAGTAGATAAATAACAGGCTGGTTTATAAATGAGATTTGAAATGGAAAAGATGCTAATGGAATTCAAGTATTGTCAAATTTTTTCATCTATCGGCAGCGCTACTACGTGATACGTACGTGATGATATCAATGTTCAATAGCAATATTTCTGTGCAGGTATTCTCACCGCTATCAACTGTATCAGCGTACGGTGGACGATGCGCATTCAGGACGTGTTCACGAGCTCCAAGCTGCTGGCCTTAGTCATTATTATCATCTCCGGAATTTATTATATTTGCATAGGTAAGTAATTAATGTTCTTTTAACACCATTTTTAAAGTAAAAACCGAATCATATAGTCTTTATCTATGTTATAGACAAATAATGGTTTTCTATGATTTATGTTTTTTTACAATCCATATATCTCCCACTGTTGGGCACGAGACTCCCCATATCTGGAGGAACGGGCAATAATCCGACACGTTTGTCTAATGCAGATTAGAGGGGTAACCAGATTTGGAATACGTAACTGTAGGTCATATATTATATATGTATTTTATCTCCTTACGGGAATCGAACATGGGACTAACTGACGCTACTAAACCAATTTACATTTTAAGATAATTAAGTTTTTAGATAGTTTTCATGACTTTCAGCAGTATTCCCGGACCGATACGTCGTAATATTTAAAAAAAACAATCCTACATATTTCTCAAGGTTGGTAGCGCTTCTGCAACGTTGATAGAACTATGGTTGGTATTGATTGTTTTCCATCAGGCGACATGTTTGTTAGTTTATCTTCCTATTCATAAAAAAATTCTATATGAACCTCTATAGGTCATAAATTGACAATTTGTTTAGTTATTACGATGTCGCATTAGCTAAAATTACTCGGCTTCCGACACTAATAGCTGCCGTTTAGATCTATCCTTTTTTTGTACATGGGAAAATTTACAAAGGATATCTCTCTTACGAAAGAAAACTTAGGGATGGTCGAAATTCTATCGACTTAAAGGTTGTGATGCGTATGCACGACTATTATAGGATCGACAGAATACTTTTTTTACATTAGAGTCGATTGCGGATTGCCGTTTGATTTTCAAGTAGATACAGCTACTCGTCTAGTAGTTGCTCCCACAGTCGCAAGCGTCTATGGTTCTCTTGCGTTTGCGACGATATGGAATGATATTTTTTATTAGGTACTACACAACAATATGAAATGTCATTTAAATATTTCATTTAAATTTTATAAATAAAAACGATAAACGTAAACGAGATAATCTATCGCTATTTTAACTGCGTAACACGTTATAGTAAAAAAATTATCTACTCTAAAACAGAATAAACATAACATTGTTTCATTAAAAATAAAGATAACCTATTTGCTTATGGTTCAGTTCTATTCTTACAAGGTTTTGATATAATATTTGAGAAATGAAAGATATTTATGTTATATTATTGTAGATAAGAGTAGGTTGTAATATGTCGGCCGTAACTAAATCCTTTCATGACTCAAAATTGAATAAAAATACGTCAGGAAGATTATTTAAGTATATTTCGGCTAATTAAAAACTTTGCACCTAAAAGGTAAAGAAAATAAAATTATTATAGCATATTGTTTTAGTTTATTGTCAAAATCGGAATAATATTAATAAGGTTTTAAAGTGTATGTTTTGTTTGTGTTTTATGCTTTACGTTATTGTTTATGCTTTTACGACATGGCGCCAAGAATAACTGAGGCTACTTTTTATCTCGAACACAATTAGAGTCTCTACACACACTATATAGCCGTCCACTGTTGGTCTTTGACCTTTTACAAAATTGGCTGCTGCCGTAATCCCTACGCTTGGTGCATGGATTGGGGATCGCAGATTGATTTTTATTACATAGGTAGACGCTGTTACCCTAATAGTCTTTCATAAGTTACCCACTGGGAAAAGGGGGTCACACCATTTTATCTTGAGAACCATACTTAAAATGGAATTAAAATTATTGGAGCGAAGTCCCTGGAATCCGCTCATGATGTACTTATGAGGAAACGAGTCACATTACTTTGTTTCAATGATATTAAATAAGGATGTAAGAATATAAACGTGCAATAATGTTGACATACCAATTAAGTGTAGGCAAGCGAGGTGCGAATTTAGTTTATTGACACATTTAAGGAATTTTTAAAGTTATCAACTCTAGTGCAAAGTAAACATTGGATGTCTCCTGTCTAGCTTTATTGTATCATATGTTTTAGAACTATATAACATAATTTATACATTTTTTATTTTTTAGGTCATGTTGAAAATTTCCAAAAACCCTTTCAAGGGGAGTACAGCGCTGGCAATATAGCACTCGCGTTTTACTCTGGACTTTTCGCTTTCGGAGGTTGGAATTATCTTAACTTCGTCACAGAGGAGTTACAAGATCCGTACAAGTAAGTTATAATATATATTTTAAAATACAAAAATTAATAACGATAGTTACTGATGAAAGTCAGGCGTTACTTTGCGGAAATTCATTATTAAGATGGAAAGTCAAATGTACTTTGCTAAGATCTTTGCTTTGATTTGCAAAAACAAATCCGAAAAAACAATATGCCGGATGACGACTGGAAGATTTCTCGTCCCTCGACCCTCAGGAGGATAAGTGTGAATAAAAATGCCACGACCCCTTTTCCTAAAACAAACATGACTAGCTAATTAATGGAATCATTAACTAGAATTCTATTAATGTTCCTAGTTTTCTTTAAAAAAGTAATTCGGTTATCCAAAAACAAAGAGACAAAATCTTTTTTAATATATTTATGATACTCGTATCTGTGTTATATTATTTTTAATAAGTACCGTAAGATTGTTTATAAACTGTTAAATTTATGAATGCAAACTAAACGATCCGTTGAGTTTGCGGTTGATTGTGTCATTCGTACTTACCTATTTCTTGTCTGAATTTAGCTAGCCTTCCACAGCAAGAACTTGCTTATTGCTTTACATACCCAATGCTGTTTATTGATTAATGTTGCGGGTACACGTGTTGTGTTGGTTTGTTTTAGTAATTTGCATTATTTTTTTAATTCGCCGTCTTCATCATCAAGGCATTACAGCTGCGGGTGGGCCTTATCCAGTAAAATTTTCCAGGCGGATCTTCGTTTAGCTTTTTCCCTCCAGCCCCTCACACCTTAAGTCGTCCTCGATTCCATCTAGCCATCTGAGCTTAGGCCTTCCGCGGCTTCTACGACCATCTGGTTTGCCGTCAAGTAGGCGTTTGGGTACTCTAGCCTCGTCCATCCGTACCAAGTGCCCAGCCCAACGAAGGCATCCAATCTTAATGGTTTTGATGACGTTCGGCTCATTGTACAGCTCATATAGCTTGTGGTTGTAAAGAGTACGCCATCGCTCATTTTCCAACACAGGACCAAAGATACGCCTCAAAAAAGTGTTTTTTTTTCGTAGTCTTGGTTTAACATTAAAAAGTTTTCGCGTACAGATAGACAGACAGCACTTACGTTTTGTGTGTGTGCACATGTGCACTGTAAATGTGCTTTTTGAAATTAATAAATCATGTAATAGTCTTGGTAGTGCAAATAGGCCGGCTTGACCGAGATATTACCACACCCTGACAGAATATTGTCGTCAAGAAGTAGCTTTTTATTGTGTTATCGCGTATCGTACGTTGAATGCAGGATTCCGGAGGCTGAATTCTGTTCCTCTTCCTTTATTTCTTTCCCATCCCATAACTCCATCCTTCCTTTTCCATCACTTCCTTCTTCTTCTTCCATTATTTATTAGCAGAAGTTCATAAGCGGCGAAGATACTTACCATCAGCTGACCCGCTTGCTCGTTTGCCTAATGCATTCATAAAAAATTCATTAAGCAAAACATATATTAAGACTTATTTCTTCAAAAGTAAAGAAAAATTTTAATGATAAATTATAGGCAATTAAATAATTTAATAAATATTTAAAAAAATAAGTGCTGGTCCTCGTATATAGTTCAAAGATTAAATTTAATCTAACTACTATTTTGTTTTGGGGAAAAAATAGAATTATTATTATTATGAAAATAATAATAATATCATTTATTTTCTTTGAATGTATGAATTGTAAAAAGATATTTTTGTAGGACAATAGTTTGTGTTAGACAGTCAATAAATCTATAATATACAGTATAATGTTTTCCTGTTGAACGTGACGCACTGGGAATCACTTGTTTTTACGTGAACTGTAACGACGTTTACAACAATTTCCGCCTTACGCAATAAAAGCGAAACGATTCAAGGTCGTTTTATCCACCCACGTCTAAAAATCGGTCAAGTGTACCTTCGCATATCTTTCAGAATGAATGCCGCGTTTTATCGGGTGTCGACTAAAAATTCTTGCGTCTTTTTCGTGACCAGTATTGTGATATGGAATTTATGTTAATATTTGCAATTAGGAACTGTATGATGCTGAAGCCATTAAATAGTTGAATGTTTTTTATTAGAATTATTTAAGAAGACAATTTTTATTAATAAAGTTAGCAATCTTTTTAATGTAATAACTTAAGAATTTTAGTAACTTTTCCAGCAAAGCTAATAATGCTTAAGTTATATATTGTTATATATTGTTCACATCAATAGTCTAATGGAGGTTACGAACTTACGACCTCAAATCGTAAGCCCGATCCTTACCAACTAGGCGGCTTGAAATATAGGGCCTTTGACAGTTATAAATTTATAAGTTCGGATAATGTAACTGTCATATTTATATGTCATATTTGTATATATGAACAGCGACGCGGGTGAAGATCAATTTGAAGCCGATTATCACGAGTTTGATTTCCGGGACAGTCAGTCAGCTCTTAATCTTATTCGTTTCTTATAAATAAATTATCTTTATATACATTTTAGTACAAGCAAACTATGAAAAAAAATATCTTTAAAAGGACGGGGGCGATGTCAATAACAAGCGTCGTTTTCGAAAAGCACGTTCGTCACGTCTCAGCTTAATTTTCTTTACGATCTTTATCTTCATGTATTGTAAAGTCAAAAGGACAATATGTGCAGCAAAATTGCTATTTACGTTCACGGACACAAATTTAATTATCTTATAAGAATGTTCTTTGTTATTAGTACTTCTTGTGTAGTCGGCTGATGACACGGGGCAAAAGGGTATACCTACAGTAAACAGAACATGGAGAAATATTTTATTTTGACGCTTTGGTGTCAATTTATTTGCGTAAAATATTGTTTCAGTGGTACGAAAATTTAAAAGGAAATAACACAAACGATACAATTAACGATAGAAAGAGGTCATAATTATTTATTTCTTTAATCTTTTTTTAAATAAATAATTATGACCGCCGCCCATAGACATCCGCAACGCCATAGGCATTGCGAAAGCGTTCCCGACCTTAAAGGAAAGTAAAATTGTGGGAGTAGGAGTGGGAATCAGAGTGGGAGTAGGGAAGGAGGGGTAGTGGGATGGGGAGGGTTTTGGGCCTCCGGAACTCAGACCGCTCACCGTACGAAGCGCGGTAGCTATGCTACCACTCAGACGCCGGTTTTCTGCGGGAGTGTGGTACTTCCCTGGGCGAGCCGGCCCATTCATGCTATAGACATATAATATGCCATTCTTGACAAAGTATTCGTCTGTAGCGTGGCTCTACCACTAGAAAAGTAGAAAAGACTTAATGGTACTGGACGTTCTCTACCAATCAATCAGCAATTATTTATATATTTTTTCTTATATATTTTATTGCTAGGTATGTCAAATACTGTAGCATCAGCATATTTAAATAGGTACGATTTGCGTACAATATAAAAGCATCTTGACTTACAATATCATTTATAAATACGATACGATGTATAAAACTGAAATGTGAACACGTGGACCATGTACAATTTAAACAACAATGAAATAAACGTGTGGTCTAAATATTATATGATTAGATCAATAAGTTTTTTTATATTTATATAATTTATTTAAACTTTTCAACATCATATCTTCGAAATGCGTCATGCGTTTATTTTGCTTTCGTTTAAATATAATACATATAATGTCTTTTAAGTGAAATATCTATAAAAATAAATATTATAAAAATAACAGCAATAACAATTGGTAAGAATTGCGCTTACGATTTAAGGTCGTGGGTTCGATTCCGCTCTTGGACGAGATTCTGCGATTGATGTGATGTATTTTCCTAGAACAAGCACTGTTAGCTCAGTTGTAATACTGAACTAAGACTGATAATATCAAAAAATTGCTAGTTTTCTTTTTTTAAGTATATCATGGAAGTTGTGAATACAGAAATGTAATGAGAGAAATGATACTCAATAATAATAAAAAACAAAAGTCTTGCAAGTTATATAATCAATCATTTCTGGAAAGTTTCGAAACTTATATCAAATTGTTAGATGCGTGAAAAGACCGGAGAAAGTGACCGGAGAAAATAGTACAGAGAAAGCACTCGATCTGGCCCTTCAATACAAGTAACAAGTTCAGATGCAATAAGTAAGTTCTTGACAACCTAATTGGTTTAGTGGTGAACCTACCACTTTCGGGGTCAATGTTCGCTATTAGTGATTGCAATCCTAGACACGTCCAAAAAAGCGTTCATTTGAGAAAATATACTGTACTTTCGTAGTATACAGGTATACATATATGTATGTGCGAGTGAGTATATATCTCTGCGTGTCCATTTACTCTATTTCATGTATTATTCATGAACTAGCAGAACATCTAGCTTCGGTTTTATCTCACAATAGCATACTAGGGAAAAATAACTGTTCCTCTGCAGTTTATTTAGTACCGTCTACATTTATGTATAAGTTTTCGATTTTATCCTTAACTTATATATTTATACGTTTAAACGACCTAGTGCCAGTTTGATCGGCATTAGATATTTTCTTTTTTATTATATACCTATATTGCTCGAAATTACTGCCAAAACAGTTGTCAAGAAAATTTATTAACCACCATCTTTAAATTAGAAAATGGTAGTCAAACTATCATTTTCTAATTTAAAGATGGTGGTGGATACCACTAACACCAAAAACGTTAACACAGCAACCCACTTATGACGCTCGTCAATGTCGGTGGTTGGAATTAGAATGTATCCCCCTCCCCCCGACTGAATTGAGGCTTTTATGCATAAAATCGAGAAGGGGAACAAAGACAATATACAGAGAACACAGAAAAGCTAAAAATAGATTTGATTTGATTTGAAATAAATGAATTTACTGTAAAATAATTCTTAGAATACAGCTCAATATTCAAATTACATTTTGATATGAAATTTAGATAATTCTAAATAATATATTTTGTACAAATTACACTTATGTTATATAAACCAACATTATCCTTACTGCCAACAGATGGCACCTAAATATATATAAAATTAGTTTTGACTAGACAACTAGCATCAAATAATTAAATAATGATATTAATTTTAATACGGAAACATATACACCACAGGACACATTGTTTGTCTTTTTTATATAATTTGTACTATACTCTTGTTGAGGCGAAACAATGTGTAAAATGACAGTTGTTTTTGGTAGGTAAATCAAAGCACTATTTTTATGCTTTTATATCTTAGCGAGGAATGCTTACCTTCCCATCCGTATAATAGATTTTCGCAGATTAACGCCTGGTTCAATTAACTATGAGTATATTATTGTATGACACGCACTAAGATTTGTTAACTGAGTACCTTAAGCCTTGCACGCGTGTGTGGCGCTTATCGTTTTCTTAGTACGCGTTTGAATAAGGCTATGTCTAACTGTGGATATCGCCGAACATATGTACATACATAGATACATATCGTCACGCCTGTTTCCCGTAGGGGTAGGCAGAGACCACAAATCTCTATCAGCTATGATCTCAGCATACTTTCCTTGCTTTCTCCATACTCATCACTCTCCTCATGCAAGCTGGTCGGTTAAGGGTACTGTGGCGTGCCAGCCGTTCTTCTTCACGGCGACACCCGGGATCTTTAGGGGGTTTTTGTCTTCTAATAAAATTCTTCAAAATTATATTATTTTATTCTTCCTATTTCTTTTTACATTTTGTTATATACATTATTATTACTTTTTAATTTACATTTAATATGTATGCCGAATGGGTGACATGTCTATTTTTATAAAAACGTCAATTGAACTAATCATTTTGTTTTAATAGAATATTATTTCTTATTAATTTTAAAAACCGAATTTAAAAAGAAATAATACAAAAAGTTTTATTGCATTAGTGATACATTTATTAATGTATCACTACAGTACTCTTGACCTGGCCTTTCCCAAAAACTTTGTCAATTTGGTCACGGTATGTTTTCCTTGGTCTTCCCCTACCGACCCTTCTATCCACATCCGCAACATAAATTTCTTTTGCCAGTCGTCTTTCATCCATCCTCTCTATGTGCCCAAACTATCTAAGCATCCCTTTCTCAAAGTCACGACATCTTCTTGCACTCCACATTGCCAGACATGACGATGATTTAAACAGAACTCGGGAAAGTACATATTTTTTTTTTGCTTTTTTTTACAGAAACCTGCCTCGTGCTATTTGGATCGCAATGCCGATGGTGACGTCTATCTACGTTTTAGCAAATTTGGCTTATTTCGCTGTCGTTTCCAAAATGGAGATGATGTCCAACCCAGCTGTAGCTGCGGTAAGCATAATCATATAAAACGATTTATATTAATTTTTGACAACTAATTGGTTCAGTGATGGGCTGCCTGTTACGGAGTCAATTCGATTCTGCGTCGAGAGAAATATATGTATGAGCTACAGATATTTTTTCCAAGTAATTTTATCTCGTCAATCTGCATTGGAAAAGCGTGGTGGTTTAGTGTCCGTTTGCTTAAATACATATAAAATTACTGTTGTATAGCGCATAAAATAATTAAATAATGATGTTAATTCTAATACGCCGATATATACTATATCTAGAAATAATACTTTCCAGGTATTTGGCGATCGGCTGTTTGGCGGGTGGAGCTGGTTGATTCCAGTATTCGTCGCGCTATCGACTTTTGGCGGAGTTAACGGTGTACTCTTCACCTCAGCACGTTTGTTCGCAACTGGAGCTCAAGAAGGCCACATGCCCGCGTTCTTCTCGCTTTTTCACATTGAGAAACAGACACCAATCCCTTCCCTTATATTTACCGTAAGTATAATATTATTATGTTACAATGATACATGATATAAAGGTTTTATCCCTATCATCTGGAAGGCAACCCATTGCAGTGCGTTTTTCACACGGTCTTATACACGGGTCTTGCAACGAGAATGAACGAGTTTCAGTGGTGAGAGATTAATACGATCATGTCATAACTTTTCTTTCGAGTCAACGCCGCTGTACGTTGCGGTTATCGACGGGTGCATGCTGGTTGAGTGACAAGCGACAGTAAGTGGCTTATTCGATTGGTTTATCACTTTATTCGTTTGATTATAATTGGTTATATTAAAAGGCACAAACGAGAAAAAATTCTGTCTTTATTGTACAGCATACCCATCTATCGTCATTCATCTGGCGGTCGTAAATAGAAAAGAATAGCCCAACCATTAAGTCGACGTACACTACTGTTGATGTAAGACCTGTGTATATGACCGCGGTTTTTCGCAAAACTTCTTTCATGCAAGGTTTTCACCACAGTGTGGTGGATACTGTGGTGAAAACCTTTAAAGCTATTTCCAAGTCGAACTGACATCAGAATCTTCAGTAAAAAGTTTGTCTTCCTATCCCATAAAAAACAAAAAGCCCTATGAATAATAAGTAAAATTGATACATTAATAACAAAAATAATGTTCTCATGGCAGTATGTTTTTTTTCCAGTGCCTGTTTTCTCTTTTGATGTTAACAACCAGCAATGTGTTCGACTTGATCAACTACTTCTCACAAACTTTATGGCTTTCGGTTGGAGTCTCAGTGGTGGGAATGCTGTGGCTACGTAAGGTGAAACCGGATCTTCCAAGACCAATCAAGGTCAACACAGCCATACCTTACCTTTTCCTAATAGCCATCGGTTGTCTTGTAATCATACCGGCTATAACCCAACCCAAAGATACGGCCATAGGCCTAGCCATACTTCTATCTGGTATCCCAGTTTATTATCTATGTGTAAGATGGAAAAATAAGCCTGATGGTTACCACAATTTCTCCGGATGTGTACTTAGGTTCATGCAAAAACTATGCTCATGTATTTACGTCGAATCGTCTGAAAGGTTAGATAATTAAGTATCATTGCATATATCTCAAAAATTGTATCAAGCATATATTTGAATGGGTAATTAATGGACCAATATACAAACATATATGTAGACATATGTTTAGTGTTTTTTGTTACATAGTGTTGACGTTTTGATAATATTTTTCGCGATACATACATAAATTTAGAGATGAAAACAATACTGAAGTTGGCCTGAGAAATTGATTATACATATATGAAATTATTTTTTACGTACATGATTATTTTAGACATTGGAAATAATAACAAACCGTCCACTGATTTTTTTATAAATTTATCTTTCTAATTTACAAGCTACATTGAAACATATGGACATTGGTATGTTACGTTATTGCGTATACTGAAGTCATAAGAATAACTGATAAATACAGTCATAGGAAAGAATATTATGATATAGCTTATAAAAAATCGAGTTGTGACTTTGTGAATTAAGAATAAATGATATCGGATTCGCTATTAGCACTTGATGCCTAATAAAACCGCAAAACCCTATTAAAGCAATATTATTGTAGGAACAGTGATACATTAGACTTTAATTTTACTAGGTTTATTGTAATTTATTTCTCCTAATCACAAAACTGATTTAATTTCTAAATGATTTTGGTGCAAAGTATTTATTTTTTAAATGTACGCCACTTTTCCCTCTAATTTACATTAGTAACGTTGTATTGTTTTTCATTATCATAATCTTATGTTATTATCAGTTACATTGTTTTATTCTGGTGGCGTATTGCTTACTAAAGTTCGATTAAAGCGTATAAGTGGATTGAAATGAAATCAATGCATTTATCGTGATTTTTTAAGTTGACTGCAAAAGCACTGTATTTTATCAGGGCGTAACGTAACAAGCGGGCTAGTACATTTCAAGTTACTTGTGATAGTTATATTTTACTTGAAATTGGCATAATAGTTACATCCAATTGCCATCAAGAAAGAAGAAAAAAGTACGTGGGGCTTATTTAAAAATCAAAATTCTATATATAAAATATTTTACCTACAAAATTTCTGACATAAAAATAAAAGTACACTTTAGTGGGCATTAAATACTTAATACTATGTAATAAAAATATCCTAGAAATCATATTGTTAAAATTTAAGGAAGGTTTCCATTAAATGTTCCTAATGTGACTATGATCTGAGGAAATAAAATTATATATATACATTACGCTTATTTTATAATATGTTCAAAGAAAATTGTGTTTTCTTATACCAATTACTATATAAAATATTTACTTTTAAATTATAAATAATTTTGTAACAACTAGTGAAAATATGTTATCAAGAAAGAACAAAGTGCATTTTAATAAAATATTGAATATTTGTGATTGTACTAAATATAAAATATTACGAATACACATTTTTTGTTTACTTAAGAGTGATTTTAATTAATTTTAAGTGATATATTTAATGGTATATATCTGAATGTGATTAATTAAACTGGTATATTATTTATTATATAATTAGTAATCTTGTATATCTGAACAATGTATGGGAAATGTCAGTGTTTTATATTTCAATGCTCTCTGAACTCTTGACTCTGAAATTTTATTTGTAGTCCCATTTTTATAATGATTTCTTTACTTTTCCTTTCCTTGTTTATTTTAATCTATATTCTTTTTACATCTAAATCATACCCTAAAAAATAAAATTGCGTTGTGTAAATACACTCGTACTTTTCTTACAAATAGGAGATCGCAACAAACATTACAAACACAAATAAACAAATATTAATCACAGATATACTCACGAAGAAACATTACATATATTTTTATATAAAACTATTGTAAAATTGTTTCACAATACAAATGTTTATAAGCACCAAAATAAAAAGGAAAAGTTTTAATCTTATTCAACACGTAAATGTCCAATTTGCTTTTGTTCTTTAAGGAAAAAAAATTCGCTTGCGTTCTCTAGATTTTTAATTCTACTGAACGTCTTTGATTTACACTCTCTTAATTAAGAATAAGATGAGAGATTATGGATGTTCGTATGATATAAACATAATTACATACACTATATTTTTGTAGAATTTACGATAAAACATCTTGAACAATATTAAATTTTATAAAAAAATACTTCCAGATTTCCATGTAGGTTACATTAATGTTTTACAAAGCGAACTTATTGAAACAGTTTTATACGGGTAATAAAATAATAATAACATAAATAGATGACATTATTTTGAATTACAATAAAAATATTTTAGTCGTTTAATACACAACACAGCACACATGTCGTGTTGACTGCCGCAGGCTATTGATGATGACGATTGATGATGAGAAAGCCACTTTATTAGGCGATCCATGACTACTATTACTCCGCTAGGACGTATACGACTGAGGAGGAGATTTGTATTTCAAATTAAATATGTTGACAAGTATTACATTGATTAATAGTCAGGCGTTAATTTGCAGAAATTCATTACTATGTGGACAGTCAGAATTTAAAAAAAAAATGGCCGCCAGCAACTTCTCACACTATACATAACACATATTTAGCCTCAACACAAGGCATCATCAGGTATAGTAGAGTCTACGAAAGACAACCGTTAAGTGTCTCGCCATTACAATGGGCGCTATATATTAACACCATTCTCCTCAGATAGCTCCCCCCCATTACCAAAGTAAGATAGAGACAGAGGTGTGTGAGAGAGAGAAAGGTGTATTATATATCGGCTCCTGAGTGTTTTAACCTTAATTAGAATCATAGTAACGCTTTATGGCCTTGTAATCAACTGTAGAATAAATTGATTATTTATACATTCACCAGCAAAACCTGTATATGAAATGTGAGCTTGTAATTTAACTTAAAGATTGCTGTTGTAAAGTTAATTCAATTTGTTTACTATATATAAATGCCTATAAAAGAAATTATAAATAAATAAATCATATGTAATCTTAACATTCTTTGTTTCATGTTTCAAAAAGAAGCCTTAAAGCTGTCTTTTTTTCACAACATATATATGTCCCGCTGCTGAGCACGGGCCTCCTTATTTCGGGAGAAACAGATATTAATCCACAACGCTTTTCTGATGCGAATAGGCGGGGTTAGCAGACTAGGAATAAATATCTGTAGGCCATACATACATAAAATTAAAGCAGTCTAGTAGGTGTCTATTAGAGATCCACTTTATGTTGTCAAGGATGCTAAACCGTTCAGAATTTTTCTATTCCGTATAACCTGTGGTATTGCAGAGGGTAAGTGTCGATTACTATACATAAGGCGATACACTTGCTAGTTTGCCGTTCTATCTCATAAAAATATATATTTTCAATTAGTTAAGAATATTTCCTTCCCTCATAGAAGAACGAAGTCTTGGCTACACAATAACAGGGACTGAATAGGGATAACAAATGTTGTTTCGCCTTGCTAAATATAGAAATAGTGCTGATAGAAAGACTTCCCAACCTTCGTTAGTAGAAGAGGCATTTAGAGGAGCTAAAAATTCAACATTAAATATTGAATGTTCAGCTCTTAGTGACCTACATTAAATTTACTTTAAAATTGGGTGTTATATTTTCTACAAAACCGAAATTATTTTATAAAAAATACGTGCAAACAAGTTACCTGATCGTAAATAGTGACCGCTGCATATGGACTTGTGTGATACTAGAGGCGTTGTAATTGCGTTGTTTTATTTAAGAAAAAATGTTGTATAAAGGAAGGAGGAGAAAGGGGAGATAAGGGAGTAGGGCAGTGGAAAGTTGTTAAACCTCTTTTTGCTCACCCAACAAATATGACTATTACTTAGTAGTCTGCTTCCAGCGTGTTTGGTAAATCTTGGGGAAAAAATCTTGCTTTAAACAGTTTCTCTTTACTTTAAAATTAAAAAATAATAGAATAGTCTTAAACTTCTTGAAATGGGAAACGATATACAGTTAATAAAAAGATTATAAAGGAAACATCTGCTTTAGGTTAATGTCCAACTTTTGTCTAATTAAGTTTAAATAATGTAAATCCTTTACTGGTACATGTAAATAGTTTTCATAATGATTGCTGTGGATATATGTTGTTAAAACATGAATAAAAAAATGATTACTTTTAAAAGTTGACAAAAGCAAAACAGAACATTAGTAAAAATAATAATTTACCTGTTATAAAAACGCTTAAATAGCCACTTTTAAAACGAAAAAGTATGGATTCATCATTGAAAAAATGGCAAGTAAAAATATACAGTGACATTAGATTAGTCATTAAACTGAATTATAAAACTTCAAATCAGTTATCAAAGAGTTGAATTGAATTAACTCTGGAAGCAATAATCGTAATAATTCTAAAATGCATTATCTTACACGGATATCTTCTAACATATTACAAGGTGTGCGATTTTTCAGAATTCACGCACCTGTATTTGGACATAGGTGGTTTCCAGACCAAGAATATGTTGAGCAGTTTTCTGGATCCACGTATTTTAGAACTGAAGCTACTGATAAATATTTTAAAATATTTTATAGTGGAATCGTTAGACCAGTGGAGAGGAAGCTTCAGAATATGTGGATAAATTTTGGGCCCCAACACCCCGCAGCTCACGGCGTTCTTAGGCTTATATTAGAGTTGGATGGTGAGACTGTCGTGAGATGTGACCCTCATATCGGTTTTTTACACAGAGCTACTGAAAAATTGATGGAATACAAACATTACAATCAAAACTTGCCTTACATGGACCGACTGGACTATGTGTCGACTATGAATAATGAACAAGCCTTTTCGATGGCAGTTGAGAAATTACTTAATATAGAAGTTCCACCAAGAGCAAAAGCTATCCGTGTCATGTGTGCTGAACTTTCTCGCATAGCAAACCACTTATTAAATATATCGGGCACTGTACTTGATGCTGGTGGAATTACTCCATTCTTTTGGATGTGTGAAGAACGTGAAAAAATTTACGAGTTGTTTGAAAGACTTTGTGGTGCTCGAGTTCATAATGCTTACATAAGACCAGGTGGAGTATCCCAGGATATACCAATAGGGTTTCTAGACGATGTTTATGAATTCTGTAGCAAGATGGGGGAGCGCTGTGATGAAACAGAAGACGT
This sequence comes from Baronia brevicornis, assembly GCA_031353405.1. Taxonomy (NCBI): domain Eukaryota; kingdom Metazoa; phylum Arthropoda; class Insecta; order Lepidoptera; family Papilionidae; genus Baronia; species Baronia brevicornis. The sequence continues at coordinate 545,266 of JASFAT010002273.1, forward strand.
TGTTACTGGTAATCGTTTGTATTATGCAAGAACTGCAGGTATCGGTGCTGTGAGTGCCCACGAAGCTCTTACTTTGGGTTTCAGTGGTCCAATGTTGCGCTGTACGGGAGTCAAATGGGACCTAAGAGTAGCTCACCCGTATGATGGGTATGATTTATATGACTTTGATATACCAGTTGGAACGTTTGGAGATAGTTACGATCGTCACCTTCTTCGTTTATACGAGTTGCGTCAGTCGTTAAGAATTATTAACCAAGTAATTGATACAATACCCGAAGGTGAAATTAAGGCGGATGATTCTAAAATATCTCTTCCTTCTAGACAAGAGATGAAAACTTCAATGGAAGCTCTCATCCATCATTTCAAATTATGTACTGAAGGATACGTTGTTCCACCAGGAGCTACCTACACAGGGGTCGAAGCTCCTAAAGGAGAATTTGGTTTGTATATGGTTTCTGACGGTACATCAAAACCTTATCGTGTGTACTTAAGGCCATGTTCGTATAATCATTTACTTGGAATGTCTGAAATGGGTAAAGGTCTAATGCTTGCAGATATTTCTATTCTTATAGCTACAATAGATGTCGTTTTTGGTGATGTAGACCGGTAAATATAATTTGTAATATTTCAACTAAATATGTATTTGATAAATTATCTCCCTTCTCACTAAAGATGTGATAATGAGATTTTTATTAACATACAAAATATACATTTTTCAGTAGTATTTGTTTTATCTATTTGTAAACCTTAAAATATATTTTATTAAAACGAAAAAAAAATTGTTATTGATAATTTCATTAATACATTTCAGTTCGTAAAATGAGTTAAAAACCTTAGTTGAATAATTTCGTCCATTTGAAATGTGTGTTTGGTGTTGTGTATGGTGGTTGGTGGGTGGAGAATTGATGGCCAATTTTCGGTAAGTTTTTGGTTTAAGTTCCAAATAAATCCACTTAATCCAACAGAAAAACACACATTATTAATTTTCTGTTATTGTTTTGCTCGTCGCGGATCTTAGCTAAGTAAAACTTTTGACTGTCCATATAGTGATGGATTTCCGCAAAGTAACGCCTGACTCCATTAATAATCTGAATAATTTCGACCAATCTTTCTACAGAACAGTGAAAGAATGTATTTATTGTGTTATTGACTAATGTTTGTGTACACGCGGGTAGCGCAGCCACGCTCACGCGTCACTGTAATAGGCAAGGTTATAAATATATGTGTACGGCGCGATTCGCGGTGCGGCATGAGGGTCTGCTGTACAAGTTCATTGAGCAAACCATCATGCCACCTTCCATGGTGCGACTGGTGGCGTCATTACTGCTTCCACCACACCCCCCGCTGAAGCCGAGGTCCCCCAGGCAGCTGCTTGTCGCCTGTCCTGTACGCCGCGTATAAGAATGACATCCCTATTTTGAATGTTCGCCTCCGAGTGTGGGAGTCGGATGTCATGCTGGCGCTGTACGCCGACGACAGCGCATACTTCGCGTTGTCTCCTTGGGTTCAAATAGCCGATAAGGGGCTGCAGAGGCTGCTGGATGTCCTACCCGAGTGGCTGGACACGTGAGGGATGTCGATAAACTTTGGAAAGACGTCCGCGATCGTGACTGGCCTAGGAAGATCGCCGTCACAAACTTCGGAGTTATGATGTGCGCCGGGAGGCCACAGTGACGTACCTCGGAGTTCGCATCGATCACGTGCTGCGCTTCACCGCTCAGAACAATCATGTGGTGAGCCAGGCGAAGGCTGCGTGCGCGGTCCTCCGTCTCATACTCACAACTACTCGTTTACCTGTGCGTGCAAAACTGATAGTCTACAATGCGCACGTTCACTCCTGACTTACCTATGCCGCTCCGGCATGGTACGCGCTAGTGAAGCGCTAGCGGAGTCACAGCGTAAACGCGTCGAGATCCAGTAGAATCTGTCTCTACGCGCCATCGTTGGGGCGCCTCGCTATGTTCGAAACGATATCATAGCGAGAGAACTCAGGGTGGAGAGCATCTGCGAGTTCGTGGCCCGGTTGGTTTGGAAGATGTTCGACCGAGTCCACAATGGGCCACACACCTTCATAATTTTGCTCTCCTCCATGCATGTCCACTCGAGGGACTTCCGCTCCCACGAGAGTTCTTACTGTCGCCGTCTGGGCCCCTGTGAAAGGGGAGGGCCTGCGACAGACCCAAGGTAGGAAGAGGTTCAGCCATATCTAGACGACGTGAAGTCGATAGGATGCCCCAGAGACCGGGAGACGATCGCCTTCTGAGTTGCTGCTCGTATAGTGGGGTTTTGGTCCTCGAGGCTCCTTCTCACACTCCGCAATCCACGGTTAGTCGGCGGCGACAGCGGCGCAGGAAACACGTCTTGAAGCTTGGCGTAAAGTGCCATGAGAATCTTGATTCTATGTAAGTTTCATTTGATAAAAAGTCTGCACTTAAATATTCTTGATCTCTGTAGTATGCGAGTAGCTACAATATGTTTATTTTTTATCTGTGGTGAATTTATGATCAATCTAGGGAAAAAGCCGGCCATTATGAGTAAAAAAAATTGTGTGATATGAGTAAAGAAAATTTCAACAATAATAGATGTTACGTTACACTATAAATAATATGCTACAATCAGCTAAGAGTCGGTTAGTGTCGCGATTCTATATTATTATTCGTTGACAAAATAAAACCGCTTATTGTCGACGGTAAAGTAATTCAAAAATTAGTTTAATGTTCTACTAGTTCGGAACAAAATGGGATTCATCCACAACTCCTAGGCGTAGGAGTGTGGCTCGGTAATTACCTCATTATACGGGCATTATCTCGAAATAGAGTATATAGCTATAACCCTAAGATAGATAACGCATTTCATGCAGTTATTCATAGGCGGTAGTGTTTGCTTATCTTCGTCACCTCGTGAGCCACGAGGTGACTTGTTCATTTTCATATTGCTCCATTAAACAAAGTTATCTGTTGCCATTTTATTATAATACGTATATTACAATTCATATGATACACATATAACACTTTTTGTAGTTTCATGTTTACTACTACTATTATTATATAATTATAATTAAATGTTTTTTAAACAATAATTATCAGTATTTGATTTTGGCAACACAACAGTAAGGAGAATTTTCATATCGTAGTCTATGATTCATATCATAGAGTATGTAAATTAAAAGGAGGGAGGGTTTTGTTTTGTTTAGTTGAATACCGTATACAAAAATCTTAAATTATTCATAATTTGTTATGATTTTGTATTGTGACTTTTGAAAATTAAAAACAAATTAGAGTTAAACATGCTGACATTTAAAATAGCATCGTCCCGAATTGTGGAAGGGGGTGAAAAAGAAAAGAAGTTTGTTGCTTACATGTTACAAGTTAGACGAGGTCAACCAAGTTCGAGACCGTTTGATCCTGATGCAGCAAATGTGGAACGACGATACACGCATTTTTTGGATCTCTACAATGGATTGAAAAAAGATTTTCCAGATATTATTAGTAGTTTGGTCTTCCCACGAAAAGTATGTGTACTCATTATTTGTTTTGTAAATAAACCTTTGTTGCTATACTAACGTTACCTATCAAATCAGCCTTTGTGTTTTTAGCATTATAATGATTTATGATAGTGAATTGATTGAATTTTGCCATAAACAAGGAATTGAAGATGCACTTGCAAGAAATGATTTTTATGTTTTAAATGCTTTATTGTGTATGTTTTAAATGCTAAATTCACCAATTAGTTGAATACATATTTTATATAGCTCCAATTGTACAATAAAAATATACTTTATTTTTTACGTTTTTTTGGAGCTACATATGTTATTCGTGAGTTTCAAATTCATATTTGTTTTATCATAATCAAACCTATAAATATTATTATTTAATGTGTGGGCTACATGTTATTTTTAATGTGTGGGCTATATAATGTTACTTGTTTTGGTTATAACATTCTTATTGAATGATAATTAATTAAATGTTGTATTCTACTATTTATATAGCATAACTGCTTTTTCTTTCACTTACTAAATATACAGTACTGTTTAAATTACTATTATCATCATCAACAGTCTGTGGCACTCTGCTACTAGACAAAGAAATCATCAAGATGTGCCGATTAGCATGGTTATCATTTTCACACATTCAGTTTCTACCAGCAGCTCTGCGCTAATCTTTATTCCATCTGGCTAGCTCACCACACTAAATTTATAAAGATATGGTCTTCTCCAGTACTCCTTTACTTCAATGATTGTCATATGCTCAATGGTTTTCTTATATACACAAACAGCCCATTGCAGCCTTAGTGCTAACTGATGCACATTGTTCATAAGATAATTATGAAGTATATTTATAAAATTATACAAATTATAATTTTTTTTAAACACATGTCTGAAAAGATGTTCAATGCTATTGATTGCATAAAGCCCCACTTTAGGTGGACCCACTATATGTGGTTTTATCTTTACACAAATTTCATATTTCACACTATAAAGCCTTCTTCCTTTACATGACATTTAATTTATGTCCAGATTATTAAATGCGTACTCACTCTCATATATCATACTTAATTCTAAACATGGCTTACCTGAAGCCCTAATGGAATAGACAAGGTTTTTTTTTCTTTTTGTTTTTTTAGGTTTAATGTATGGTTTTTTTCATTAATATACATTCATGACAAAAAAAAATCAACCTAAGAGCTCCAAGTTGTATGTTATAATTAAATGTTTTAAAGTGGATTTGAAAAGAACTAATCAGTATATTTGTATTTTACAGATAGTAATGGGAAATTTTGACCCAAACTTAATATCAACTCGATGTTCTGCCTTTGTGTCATTATTGAATTTGATAGCAAGTGAATCCCGCCTAATAGATGCTCCGGCTACAATTACCTTCTTTCAGGATATTGAATTAAATGAGGCAAGGAGACTGATTGATGAGGGCAAGTTTGATCAAGCGCTCTCTGTATTGGAGACTAGTTTCAAATTATTGAGTAAGGTAGGAATTTGAATGCTTCTAATATCATTGCAATTAAGTATGAGAAACTAGTTTAAAAACATGTGAAATGCTGTATGTAAGGTGTTAATGATTATTATTTACAATAACAAGAAGAAATGTATGGTTAACCACTAAGTTAATACAAAAAAATAGGATAAAGCGTAAAGAATAGGACATAAGGGGGCACAATTATATCTAGAACCTTATTGCATATTCTGCTAAATGGTGAAAATCAATAAGGAAGTATAAATATATCTCATCTCTCAGTATCTTCTATAAATATTACAATAGGGAGTCCTCCGAGGAATTGTTCGTAATAATCCTGGCCACTGAATTCCACTACCGTACAACTTGCCACAAGGAAAAGTTTTATCCCCACCATCTGGATGAGTAGTGATCTAGTACAATGCGGTTTCAAGAAATTTCTTTCTGCGCAATACTATTCTGTGGAACTAGCTAGCAGTGTTTCTGAACTAATACGACATTGGAACCATCAAAACCAAGCTTACAATTTTCTTAAATGCGAGCAACGCTTCTGCACTGCTAATGTATATGGGTAACATTGATTGCTTTCCATCAGGTGACATGCCTGCTCCTTTGCCTTCCTATCCCATAAAAAAAAAATTGTGATGGTTTCATCTTAATGTTTGCTTGTCTAACCTGATGACTATAGGCAAATCCTACACCTTGGGAGTGGCCTAAGTATAGTTGCATAATCAAAAGATTGACAAATTGTTTTTGGTTTTTCATTATATATGATGGCTTCTCACAAATTATAAATTTTACTATATATAGTGTTACTTCATATCACAATCTTTGTTAAGTAATTTATTATGTAACAATTACACTAATCAATTCTAGACACAGATAAGTGAATTTAATTTCTAAACAGATATGTTTCTAAAACCAGTTCTCAATTTATGGTTATAATTGAATATGTATTGAAATCACATCATATCAAATTCTTTATCACTTTGAATGATGAAATCACATTTTATTTATCTTTCAGTTCACAATCAAGTTACAACTATGTTAATGAATTTTCTGGGAAAAGATAATTAAACAAACTCATTGCTTACTCAAAACAATATTCATCATCATCAGTCTATGACAGTCCACTGTTAGTCATAGGCCTCTCACAAGGCACACCTTCTATCCCGTTATTCGGCTACTCACAATCAGTCTCTATAAGCAGCCCTTGTTAATGGCCAATTCTCTCCACTCTAGAGAATGTTATATACTTTTTATGGATTCCTGGCCAAAAAGGCTTATGTTATTAAATTATGAACTTAATTGCTTGGTTTCTAAGAAAATACAGAAAGACATACAAGAAATATGGTATGGTAAACATTGATATTATTATATTGCAGGTATATACAGACAGATCCCGCGTTGTCCTTAGTGTCCTGTGCCGTATTGTTGCCTGTGCAGCGTCGAGTGGTGGGACATTGGCAGGACCTGTGGAACATTGGGCACAACTTGCCTTGAAACGTTATGAAGCAGTTAGCGATTCTGACTTGTTGCTCATCTATGTGCCCTTATTGCACACTTGTATATCTATATGGTTTGTATTTATATTTTGATTACAATACTTCTAAATAATTGGAAATGAAAAAAAATATATTTTTAGGTGCCTTGGCCTTACCTCGCTACCATGCTAATAAGTAGTGACAAAAGATATGAAAAACTATTATGCGCTAGTAGTTTATCAGGTGTGACCTGATTGATCAATATTAGGAGTGTTTTAAAGAATTAATATGATTTTAGAATTCATTTGACTCGATGGGTTTCATCAATCATTAGAACAGCCATATCAGTCCACAGATAGACATTGTTCTGTCCTAAAGTTGAAGGGTGTTGATTTAATCCGATCAGGTGTATTAGGTGGAGTGGTGAATGCATATCAGTTTTTATACCTCAAGTAGAATTGTAACCATCAACATCATCGTTACTTGAAACATACACACATAAAAGCTAAAACGATAGGATATCGTAAGGATAATGTAATAACAAAGAAAGTGTATTTTTTTATGGGATAGGAAGGCAAACGAACAGGCGTGTCACATGAGACTGAGGCATGCCATAGAATTTTTTTGGCTGTTATTTTTTATATAATCCATATGTATAATACATATGTTCTATCACTACTTAATGACATATAATGTTTCTCTGACCTTTGTAACACTCGCTGACGTCGGTCTCTTGGTATCAAGTCCAGGTTCTTTGGACTGTTGAACAACTTACGTTTAACCGCTGTGAGATGTAACATTGGCTACACCCCTTTTCCAGCATCACTATAATTTTACTAGCTCTTATTGCTTTTATAAGAAAAATATAAGCTTTGGATTAAGAATTATTTTTTTTTCATATCCAGACTCTTTATTAAGTGCCAGTAACATAGTTTGTCTATTAAAACTTCTTTAGACCTAAATTATTACCAATAATGTAGAAAAATCAAATTTGCCCGTTTTTTTTGCAAAGGAGTGTATATATTAAGCTAAAATGTATTATTTATTTTAGGGAAACATTGGGCAGAGATAAATCAAAACTAATTGAAGAATTGAATGGACTCCGCAAAAGAGGAATGAAGGTAGATTCTGTACCGAGCCTCATGGAAGCAGTAGATAATCTCAACCCTACCATCTAACCTAACTCTTTGTAAATTATAGGTATTGCTTCTGTCAAACTTGGATATTGTGATATATGTATAGAAAATTTTTATTTACACTTGACCAAATATTATCATTTTATATGCTATCATGAATTTTACAAGAGGTCAGTTATTATTACCTTTGTTATTTAGTTAAATTTATATCAAATCAGTTATATTTAGGACATTTAATCTCATGTAATTTGAATTTGTAATATTTTTTTAAATATAATTTATTTGACGTTTAATAAATTATTATTGTATATGCAAGGATAGCAGATGAAATCGATTTGTTACCATAAGGAGGCATATAAATTATTCAAAAATGCACTACTCTATGAGCAGCTTATGATTAAAAGCTTTTTAAATATCAATTAAATGTAAATGCTATGTCGATATATTAAAAAAGTTAATATGATATGTGCCTAAAATATAAAACCTTTTATTTATAAGATTAATATGTTATATAGGATAAGGTTATATGGTTGCAGAAATATTGTTAACTATGTCTTTCTGTCATAATACTTGTTACAATCTAAGTGTGTTCAATGCCTCCTACCACACAAGACTTGATGTCAAGTATGTTTATCAAATAGCAGCTCGATTAGTAGGTTATCTACAATCTTAAAAATATAAATATTTCATTAGCCTTTAAGAATATGAAATATTTAAGGTATGCTAGTAACATGTATCATACTGTCAGTAATGGCAGCAACAATCGTTAACCGTGGCGTCAATTCCTATATACCATTTTGTATATATATATTTATTTTTTTATGGAATCGACAGGTAAATGTCAAATTAAATGAATTAGAAATATATTAAAAAGAATGAAATTATCAGGTTATAAAAATATAGGTCATTGCCCCATTATTTTAATTATTGTCTAGTCTTTATCATAATTTATAATATTGTAATAAATAAAATCAAAATATTTTTCGGCAAAAATAACATCTATTAGTCCTTTTTTTCGTTATTTAACTAGTATTATTACAGAAAATCTTTCTACAAAACGACTACGACATTGTATAAAGCAGTTATTATTTTAGTGTCTTAAAACATATAAGAATATGTATAATCCACTTACTGAGTATGTGTAAGTCACAAAATAGCTGTCATACTTATATACTTATAATATATATCTAGTCTGTATGACAATGGATTTAGTTTTGGTAAAGCATGCAGCATATATCCATTAGTAAGAGTGCTAAAAGAATTGGTAAATTGAAATTAGAATTTAATATTCACAACAATAATATCGAAATATTACGAAGAGAATGACCGCGAAAACACCTATAGCTGTCTAGTTATTAAAGATCTTATAGTGTCTACTGTGCGAACTATCAGTTATATAAGTGGTATTTCTTCCTTAATATTGAATCTTTTTCACACATCTCTCTCCATATCAATAAAGTCAGATTTGTGGTTGAAAAATGCCAACCTTAAAAAAAAAACAATTACATTGTTTTTACACAAATCTGACTTTATTGATATGAATGCTACTGCGTGGAAAACAGGATAAATAAAATGTTGTTTGCACAACAGTAGGTGATTACGTTGCGCGGTCTGTTACGGATTTTACACAAAAATATTATTATTAGGTAAATTAAAATGATAATGTTTTTTGCATTGCCACGATCGATTGGACAGAAAGTCTCGATCGACTGTTCTATACATTTTTATCACAAAAAAATTATATTTTTCTTATTCAGCGTGAAATTGCAGTTAATAATTTCCTACATATACTCACTAACATGCATTACACTTAGATGAAATAAGTAGTACTATTGATATTATTTTAATATTTTACTTTTAGTAATCTCATATGTCGAAATATCAAATGCCTATTGGCGGACTGTATATAAAGGTTTAGTATAAATTTTATTTTATATAAATATATCAGTACAGTTATATGTGTGTGTGTATATATTTATCGACGCAAAAAAGCGAAAACTTAGTAAATCACAAAATGAAAATTTACAACCAGACCCAAAAAAACTTAAAATCTCTGAAAAAAATGTATCTCTTCATTAAAAAACAGTCAGTTTCAACCCGGCACAAAATGTTCTATTGCTCGTAGACCTGTGAACTGTGAGCCGTTCGACACGGTATTTTTTTCTGATGCGAAAATGCAATAATGAAGTGTTTAACATCTGTGTCATTTGCAGGGTTTTCGCGCACATACACACACATAATATAATACGTGATTTAAATAATGTGCCGTTGTCATAATATACTAAAGTCATTATTATCTAGTGTCGCTAATTGAGACGGTATTATTGCAATAAAATATAACCTAATTTAAGGTGATTGATTTTTTTAAAATTAAATGTTTTAATTTAATAACATTGAGCGTTTTATTTTTTTTCATCCCATGTATTTCCCACTGTTAGGCACCGACTTATCCCACATTAATCGATTATTACATCTGACATTAACCCATCACGCTTGTCAAAAAATTGGTGAACTTTTATACTCAGAATACCTCTAGAACATGTATGTTATATATTTATCTTTATTAAAAACCTGAAACCATTGACTTGGCAGGGGGCAACTTCGCTTGTAGGGATGTCCATAAATTAGGTCACATGTTAAAGAGGAAGGGGTTCAACTAAATGTAACATGTGACAAGGGGGGAGGGGCAAAATCTTTCGACTCTAAATTTATATGTAAACCAAAAATTTATAAATATTACTAAATCGATATACAACGGATATTCCTGACATTAATAATATCCAAAGAGAAAACGAAGATTCTGATATGGCAGTGATAAACAATATTAAAGAATTGGTCCATAGTCCGTGGCCACACGGTGATTAAGTTTTGTATCTTTTATTAAGATTGTGAATCGTTTATTGTTTTTAATTGGACTTTCGTATTTTCAATTACCTAAAATATTTGACTTAGAGTTAATTTTATAAAGGTTAATTTTCTTTTAAAATAAAAGTAATTGCATAAAATTAATGTTTTAATTAAATTACTTTTAAATATCAAATTTTAAAAATGGTGGAGGAAGGGGGTTCCACAAGTGTGACCAGGACGGGGGTCAAAACGCCCCTTATTAAAGAAATGTATTCCGTTTGAAGTTAGAGTTACGCTACAGAAATTGTTTATCTGCGCCATGAATGATCCAGGGTAGTACCGCAATTTGGCAGAAATAGAGTTCCAAGTAGTTTGTAGCTTTGCGTTCCGTTTAGGGAGCTATAAAAGCTAAAGTCCCAACCCTTACCTTGTCCGATTGCTCATGTCCTCCAATCCCTTATCTTACCCCTCCATCATATAACATCTTCCTTAAAGGCAGGCAAGTTAGCTTCATATTATATGCTTCTTTACGATATCAATCTTATTTCTTACTGTATCAATCACCTGGTGGTAAGGGATCACCGCCGTCCATAGACATTGCCGGAGGTGTTGCCCGCCTTTAACGAACACATACGCTCTTCTGTTGAATGCCCCCATGTCGCAATTACGTGGGAACACCGCAGGTGGTAAGTTGTTCTACAGTTCGTGGAAGAAAACTGCGACTAAACCGTATCACCGTGGTTGACGGCCAGCCATGCAGGTGATGGGGATGGAAACTATTTTTGTGGCGCGTAGAGCGATGGTGGAACTGTGCGGCCGGGAGGAGATTAAACAACTCTTCAGAGACCAATTTGCATAAAATTGGTATAATAAAATACTGGTATCAACTTAAAATTATAATCAGATGTTAAATTTACCTATGTATAGTTATGGCGTATCCATCAAGGTTTGACTGCAATCGTATAACGTCACATATTACATTCCATTTGGATGTCATAAAAGCGATCTATTAAGTAAATTGATAAGGGGTTTACCAAAACAATTTGCCCTTCATAAATGTAATGAATTCGACTCCGTTTACGCTCTTAATGGCCTCGAAATAATCATGTTTCCTTCATATCGTTGCATTTAGATTGCTCAGTCATTTCACTGGCATATGGTTAATACACACGTACCTACATTAATTATCTCTGTTGATGCGTCGGTAATAAATTACTTTTCAATTCTAATTAATTTATTTGTAAAGTATACACATTACACAAGTTGTTTTTAAAAATAATTACTAGGTACGATGACCTGTTATAATGATCTCTTTCTGAGAAATTTTAAGAATTTTAACTGCATTATATTTATGTGCCTTAAGTGACAGAAGGTATTTTCTCGTCTGAATCCTTTATGCAATGGATAATGCGGTCCTTGACGCAATAGAGACGCAAAAATTACACCTAGACATTCGACGATTTAAAAAAAAATTAGCTCCAGAGATTTGTATCCTAGTTCATATACTCTAACTGCTGGGCCAAGTGTAAAAGTATATAATAACTTTAAAAAGATAATAGTTTTGTACTAACGCCGTAGGCAGGGGTGGTATGGGCGTTCACCCCCCTAAATACCTTATCCGACCTACCATTTTATACATACTAAAATATTTTTGACTTTTTTGAAGTAGCATTGTTTATACTTTAAATTTGTACTTGGGTAAAATAATATTCTTCTTCTAAGAGTGCTTCTCCGACTAGTGAAGAATGGCAGCCAATTCAGCATAACTTTCTTCCTCCTTCGTTAGGTGCAGCAGTTCTGTAGCATTCGCTATCCCGGTCCACTCCCTGATATTACCTAGCCAAGACTTTTTTTTATTGACCAACTTGTCATTTGCCCGCGATTTTCCCATCATGATTAGTTGCAACAACTATTATGATATTAATATACGCTTATTTTAAAATATAGTTGTTACTTATTGTATTTGGTCCAGAGCTCAATCCCCAAACTGAGTTCTTGGATATGACCTTGGATACGTGCAGCCGAAGAACGGGCTAAATGGCTCACCTTGGTGGAAACCTATGTCCAGCAGTGGACTACCGCAAAGTGATGATGATAGTGAGACAAGCAAGTAATCAATTCACTTTTCAATATCATTTCATAAATAAAGTGATTGTGTAAAAGTTGCGCCAACTTAAACATATCAACGACTGACTCAATTGACGTAGATTATTTAAAGTGCTCGTCATTAAGTTCGCCTGAACGACAAGGGGGTTTAAAGTTGGCACGCAATGGCAACCCTCAAATCAGCTAATTGGTTTGACGTCTAAGTCACATTAGGTACTTTATTTGGTGTCCTCTGGGTACGGTTTGCGATTGGCATGACTAAAGCTTGTTAATATTTAAGTGTACGTAATACTATACAATTACACGCTACTACGGCGGTTATCAATTTATTTGGGGCTGGCTTTAATGAAATGCGACATAATTAGCGCAGCGGCGAAGTGTTGGCTTTCTGCGATCAGGGTCATGGATTCGAATCCCGCATTAGAATATTATTTATATAGTCTACAGGTGTTTATATCGATGTTTGTTATTGCGTTTACAATTGCACCCATGATATAGATAATTCTATTTTATAGCCTGATAGGCTGTAACTTGTAAGTTATAACTGTAAAGCGTTTTTGTCAATTCATTTAGTAGGGAGAGGTAAATTACGCGTATGTTAGTTGTAGATAGCATATGTTTTTTGTAGTTCTAAAAATGTTGTTCTAAATTATAATCTATTTATTGTTATTTAGTAATTTTTTTATAAATATTGATAATGATAAAGGTCAAATTAATATTTTTTTTTAAATAGTTGATTAAATTATTGAAAATTATTTGTATATTAAAAAAATTGGTGTCCCAATCTGTATTTTGAAACTTGAACTAAAACATATTGGGTTAATTATAATAAATGCCTTACCTTATTACCTTCATAGTTGGCTATGACAACAAAGGCCAGGGCGACGACGACAAGTTTTAAGAAGCAACATTGTTTTCGCACGCCCCGTGCCGGCTATAAATCGGCCGTGTAGATTTACGAGGGCCCTCCGCAAATCGGTTTATATTTTCGATAAATAAAATTGGCGCGGGTTTTGCGAGGTAAGCAGAGGCCGTTAGGAGCGCGTCGCCCGAGCCATCTGGCGCGCGCACATAAACCGGAGTACCCTCGCGTTTTCTTGCTGACAATTTTTTCCCGCTCCGGTCATTACGCAGCTGGGTCCGAGACAAAACGGTGAATCGTTTAAGCCCTCTCCGGAGACCGTCCAATTTTATTGTGTGTACCTAGTCGAAATTGATATGCCGAGCTGCGTTCGCTCGGACGGACGCCTGCCCGGCGACCCATTTGCTATATCACCAGTTTTACAGCTGAACTTCAAAATAATGCTTATGATACGCTTAAATTTTTATTCCAGTTGATTTTCTTTTTACACAACCCATATATGTCGATTCGTCCTGAACAAGCACTGTGGTCAATATTCATCCCTTCAGAAACGGGGAAGCCCGTGCTCATAGATTTCCTAAACATCATTCTAACCAACAAACACAACAACATTATTAAGTAGTATATACACATGACACATAGTATAGGTGATTGAATTAAAACGAAGAATGTTAGTATTCATCGAAAAGTAAATTTATAGATATTTATGATCAACTTTAAATAAAACAAGGACTATTGTTAGTAGTTTTAGAATTCCTATTAGTCAATCTACTTATAACAAACACTAATTACTTTAAAAAACTTAGTAAGCGCTTCAGTAGTCTTACAACAGTATTTACAATACATAGTTTAACACTGGGATAGAACATGTAATCTTACGACCCTAAACAGTAAGCCAGGCTTTTACTTAAGTTATAAATATATGATTTTAGTATATTTATGTTTTATGAATGATTGAACTTTATAACAACTACATTACTTGAAAACTTATCGAAAAGCTACATCGGAAATCTAATATAAGATCAAAATCTCTAAACTTTCAAATCTCTAGTTTTTCCTCGGGTAAACTTACGAGTTTACAGAGAACAGATTATATTGTTTTAAAGAAGATGGGTAAAAATTAATAAAATAACTCTTACATTGTTTCTAGCCATTCCCTTTATTGCGCTATTCTAATGTTTCAGCAGGGTTCCAAGATTGAGAAGAATCGTAGGCGCCGGTCTTGCTTCAGGAACAGATATCATCTTCTTTCTCACGCCCTCTTTTGGCGTATTTGAAGAACATCAACGTCATTCAATCGACATAACACAATTCACAACAATAAGTATGTCGAGTAGAACTGATCTTGTCGTTAAATGTTTAACATTTATTTGTTTACATTTAGCTTCAGGACCATCATCGTCATCCAGATGCAGTCAATTGCTAAACATAAGCCTTAATTTTAGCAATTTTGCACTTAGTGTGCTAAATTTAGCACACTAAACGCAAAATTGCAAATAAGCAATTGCTTTTAGTAATCGTTTTATTTTACTGTCTTTTTATGTGTAGGTATATAAGAAAGAAAACTTCGATTACAATACAGAATTTTTCTTTTATCTGTATTTATATGTCACTCTATCATACAAATGTCATATATGCTTCTATGAAATTTTTAATTTACTAAATTAATGTAATATTCCTTATTCTAAATGATGCCTTATTCCGAATTCAGCTTCGATTTTAAACTAGCATCAGTTACAATTTTGGCATTTGGATTGCCTCTGACGCTCCTGATACCAGGCTTCAGTATATGGAATATTATACCTAAGGTTCGAGTGAGTCGATTTCATATCTTCAGCGTACATCTCACCTGGACACAGCTAAATTCTCTTGCCGTTGCGTTAATGATTCTGTTCCTCTGCATTTATCTCGAGATTCGGAAAAGGATGTGAGGATCTTTTATTTTTAACTTAATTATTTTAAGGTTTAATTAATATGTCCCAACTAATTCGATACAAAGATCTAATGATAAATGCCTCTCATAAAAATCATACGTCCAGCAATTAATGATATTCATAAATAAAGGAAGGAAAAGACTAGGAAGCTCTGAAGTAGAGATCCCGTATTGACAACAGTACCATGGGGCATTCTTGACCAAATAGAGTTGCAGATAGAAACTGCTCACATGCTGTTGATGGTGTTGAAATAAAGACGCCTCACCTTTACTTTTTTAAATCAATATAATTGTTTTTCATGTTTTCTTTCAAATTTTTAGTTATTTTTTCCTATCATTAGATTAGATAAAATGCTGGCAGATGTGCTGTCAGTACGACAGGCCACAATTACGGTGATCGATACAGAGACTGAGCGACAATTGGCGACGAAGAAGGCGTGTGCGGAGATGCTTGGTACTTCAGCGGAATACTATGAGAGCATAGCGCTGCTCCAGGATGAACTTCGTAAACGGAACCAGTCCTGCGACCAACATCCGCCGGCCATCGTTCTCAGTTCTTGGGAAATGTAAAAAATTCTTAAAATTTGTGGGAAGTGCTTATTGTGCTGTTTAAACTAATTAAATGTTTTGACAATAATAAATTGATATTATATTTTAAAGAAAGCCAACAATAATATTAGACTTGATTCGTTCGTTAGGAAAATATTGTTTATGTCAATACTTCAGTGGTAGATAGAATTCAACCTACGATGTAAGAACAATTCCTATTTATTTATTAAATTACTGTTCGTTACCTATGTATATATTGAAACATCAACAATTATTTAAGGCCCTTAACTACTGAAATAAAAATGGTGGCATATTATTTCAATTTCAGTGGTTAATTACGCTTTCTTTAGCTCTGTGAAACGGGCGCAAAATGTAATTAAGAGCATTGCGGGGGAGCCGCACAATTTTTATTTCAACCGTAATGCTAGACGTGTTCATTAGACCGAATGTCTCGGAGTCCTCGTGGGACGTTGTTGACGCGAAAAAACCAATCTAGAGCTGGCAATTACGGCAAACGACCTAATTAGATGTCGGTGCGCTGCACTTGTGTCCTCGCTGGTTACTGTTATTTCACAATATTGTGTTTTTTATGTCATTCGTCTGATCGAAACAGGTGGAATGCATTGGAAGGGTTTTTTTATGTGGACAGTTAAAAGTTTTAGTTAGCTAAGATCCGCGACAAGCAAACAATAACAGAAAATAAATAATGTGTGTTTTCCTGCTGGATGAAGTGCATTTATTTGGACTTAAACCAAAAACTTACCGACTACTTAAAACGGCCAGCAACTCTCCATCCACCAACCACTATACACAACACCAAACACACACTACCACTTTTCCACCTTGTAAACGATACGTGTTTCACCCCAACACGAAAACATTTTTGGTTTAAGTTCTAAATAAATTCACTTCATCCAGCAGGAAAACACCCATTATTAATTTTCTGTTATTGTTTGCTTGTCGCGGATATTAGCTAAATAAAACTTTTGACTGTCCACATAGTGATAGATTTCCGCAAAGTAACGCCTGACTCCATTAATCAGTGTTATTTATATAATAATAGCAAAGTTAGTATGCATGTGCTGTTCTTATGTACAGATCATTTATATTTTTTTATTCATTGCTAACATTTCTGATTGCAATTTAAGACGGCTCTACAACATAAAAATCATCAATGTTATCAAGGATGAATCTTCTCAGATTTGGGTTTGTTGGAATGTTCGTACGCTTCTGTATATGTGCAACATTGGAAAGGTACAGGTTGTTGGTTATGCTGATAAAGCTACGCTCGTCCATTGGATAGGTAGAATTCATCTGTCTTTGAAAATAATCTTGTTTATCTTCACCGTAGCACATTTTAAAGTAAAATTTAAAAAAATGAACAAATTTCTTAACTTTATTGGCATATGCACAGTTCCAACTCGATTCACCCGCGTTCGACTTAAATTGAACGCATATTTTCTTCAGCTACGTCAGCGTATATTTTTATAAGAAAAATACGTTTCTGGTTTTTTTCCTTCAATTTTCAACCACCGCTTGACATAAACACTGGGCGTCTCCATCAGGTTCGTTCCGTTCGCCAACCGAGCAGGGCTTCCATTTTCATTGTGCTTCCATTCGCTCCCGTCGGGAGTGGATCAGTCGCTCGCAAAAATAAATAAAACTGTTATTGAGATAAGCATCTGCGCGGCGAGGCTTTTCGCTAAGTCCCGCTGTGTCGCGCTCAGCAATGTACTGAGATATGTCCGGATTACGGCACGCCACAGTCTCCGGCGTTTCCCTTCAAATCTGCTGCCTTTGTACAAAGTTTCACAGCTGAAACCACTTTACATAAACGGGACGACAATTTTAAATTATCTCAATGAACAATGTTTTTCTTTGTTTTGTTCTATTACTTTCAGAGCTGAACGTGTTTCAGAGTAGGCAATCTGATTTTTATAAATTATTTTCTAGCACTGAATGAAGATAGGTAATTATAAGAATTTTAGGTATTTTAAATAAAAATATGAATTTATGACACATACGGAGTTTTATAGCAGCAAAGTATTATAGCAAAGCGTGCAAACAAGCATGCGGGTCATCTGGATACCTGGACACCTGGATGTAAGTACCTAATTACTGTTTTGATTGTAGTCAGTTCAAAGCACGGCTACTTGAAAATAGTTTATATAAAATCAATTTAGTTTAGCGTTTTTAATATTTGATTTTAATGAAGGGATTGCTTCGAATGTATATATATTTACTTACTTTCTGCGATACATTGTGACAATTACTTTGAGAATATCATATATCCATGGCTCAAACATAGCGTGGTGTGAAGATCGTGTGGAAACGCAGACGGGCGGATTAGCTGCAAAGAAGCGGGCGGGGGTCTATTTCTCCGGCGAATTGGTCCCGCGGCGCACCTGCGACGGCCACCTGCACACCCCGGATTAATTTCTCATCACGCCGTCCGCCTTCCGGGAATAATGAACGCGACATCCTTCGAGAAAAATGCCACTGGAAGCTCCGCTTGATTAATAAACTCTCGGTACGCTTTCGACCGCCTGCGTTCGACTTTTACGGCCTACCCGCCGTGAAATTGAAACAATGCTTAAATAAATAATTTGTTTACTGGGAAATTCTTAGCAGAAACTTTTTATAGTGTGTGTGAAACTTATAGATAAAGGTTATAACTTTATTATTCCAAGAATAATGTTTTGAATTAGAGAATGGAGAGTTTAAGTTAAGACGAAACATATATTTATGTAGGTGCATATATATATATATATATATATATATATATATATATATATATATATATATATATATATATATATATATATAAGGTTAAGTCAGTCGTAAGCAATCTTGCATAATTATGATTTTTTCAACTTTTTATTTTTAAAAGTGAATTCCAACAACTCGATTACTTTCCTAGGTTTCTTAGGCTAGGATAGAAGGTTTTCTCTCGATTTCTAACATAAACATTAACGGCACTAAACAAAAACCTCTTGCCATCGCATCTTGAAGAAGCGTGGTAATATATGCGTCTATTCTTCCAGAAATTGGGAGGTCCGTGCTTAGCAGTGAGATATGTAAAAGCTGTGAAAAAAACAAAAAGTAAATCAAAACACGGTGCTCAGCAATTTTATGTTGAGTCAAATAATTGTCTGTTCAATGCCAACTCATTTCGACACTACATAGTTCTAAAATTTGATTTTAAGATGCGACACTGTGACCACAAAGTCACGCATATAGCATGCGATACTTTCGCAGCCACAAGATGGCCGCAAGCATCTGTCGGTTTGTCGCTCTTTCCTTGAAATAACCCTACTTTAATACAATTATTTACTGTGTCATTATTGTTGCGGTTGATGTTTGTTAGGGGGACCACTTTCGCTTCAACTGAATGAACCGAACGCCTGGAGGTATGTAAATTGTCAGTATTTCTCATCACACACAATAACAAACGTGCTGTTAGGCATATTGCAAAGATTCAGAGAAACGAAGACGACTCCGATAATGAAAACATTGTTGAAACTGTTCTAGTGATTGCAGAACCTCAATCTTGTAATTCTAACGCTGCTGTTTGTCTACAGCCCTTTACATTTTACGCTTAGCATTAACTTTAGAACGATGAAGTTTTGACGAGCGAATAATGGTGGTATAAACATCATTTGCTCATCAAAGCTGCGTCGCTTATTTAATTATTTAAGAGCAGGTTAGGTTATGGATGTATTGATCATCAGAACGAGCAAAAATGAAACTGCCAATTACTGTCACTCCGTTAATTCGCACCGTAGATTGACTCGCTTACAAATTATAAATTTTACTTATATATTAATGGCGCTACCAATATATTGGGCCTACCAACACATGTTTGTTCTACCAATACATGTTTGGCCTACTAATATATAATATGTGTGGCTTACCAAGGGATGTTTGCCCTACCAAAATGTTTGCCCAACCAATACACGTTTTCCCTGTCAACATATCTTTTCCATACTGATATTTTTAATCACGAATAATTACTATATTCTGGCTATCATATCTAATAAACTTTTGTTTAAAAAACAGGTGCACTTGTCCAAAATGCAGGGTTTACAAATATACGAAACCATTAATTTGTGTAGGGAATAGTCCTAGAGCACCCACGACTGATCTTATAGTTAAAGATGGCCGGCCCTATTGTCTACATAAATTCAAATTGTCCACTGCGCCTTCACTCAGAATTATTTATGTCACTATTTATTGTATTAACATAAATTGGACATGAGTTATTTTATTGGCCCGAATGCGCCGAGAATGCGCTGGACAAAGGTTATGATAGCAATTCAGATTTGTCATAGCTCGTAAAGCCAATGTTTGTTTGTGATGTTCCTCGGAATTAATCCTTATACAACGTTTCCAGCAACTGGCTCACTCTTATTGTAATTGATGCTATATTTGAGTTTAATTTTGTCGCTTAGCTGTTCATGATTTATTGTCGTCTCATCGTCTGTATGTTAATGCAAGTAAACAATTGTGTAAATATAAATGTAGTACCTATGTAGAAAATTATTAATATATGTACATATTAGGGTTTTATAAAAATGGATACTATAGCTATAATTCATGAATAGAAGAATTAGTCAAATACCGTTCCAAATGTTTAGCAGATGTCTACAGCCTGAAAGGGCTCAATCGGCAGTGGGGAAACTCTCCCGGAAAATCGACTTATTAAAAGTAACTTTACCGCTCCACTCTGCTGATGTAGCGAAGAGACTTGGTAGTTCGTCTGTTATCCCTTTCCCTCACTTTCCCCACTTCCTTACGTTACCTTGTTTTCCTCCTCAACTCTCGAAGTTCTGTAAAGTAGTGTGTTGTTCATCTGGGGTAATTTTGTACTCTAGTCACTTGGTTGCTCCTTTATCTATCTCTTCCATGAATAGGTGTGCCAGTGATTTTTGGTGAAAATGAGTAATATGTAAAGCTCTGTACAAAAATTATTTTTTATGTGCGTGGTACAAAATTATTTCTGGATTCAGTAAATTCGATAGCCTCAAAAATGTAACATAAAAAAATTTCACCACTGCTAACATTATTCAACACCGTCATTAATGAAAAGCCATATCTAAAATTAAAACAAGTGAAGCCCCACAGTAAAAAAAAAAAGAAAAGTTCAATTTCATTTTGCTATTCTTGTTTCCAATTATTTTTAAGATTTTGTACATTTTTAAGGGCTATTAGTAAGAGTTATATAATGTTTTAAAAATTGTATAATATAGGTAAAGATATTTTACAATTTTAAAAGATAATATAACACATATGAACTTATTATGCCAAAACTAAAGCTGTATTCAATGATTATTACCCTTTTAAATACATGTACAAAGAATTAAAATGAAACAATAAAAGAAGTATTTGTTTTTATTTTCAAGTTCCTCATCAGATATGTATTTCAATAGTAAGTACAGTAAATAAATCATTGGGTATGGAAGTCATCTGCCCCGCGTAGCTACGTAGGTACACATTACTATGTCCACTGTCGATGGTCACCTTTATTGTTTCGCATTCTCTAATACTCTTTTCTATCTTGACAAATACGTTTTGATATTTGACATATTATATTTTAGTATTATATTTTAACTTCCAAAGTGCAGGCTTGTGCTTAACACACTAGTGAAATAGATGTACTGACTTTCATATAATATATGTCCATATTCGACGAAAAGATTTTTTTAAACATGGGGAAAAACACATTACTCACTGTTAATTAATAAATCATTTATTTGGGTTCAAGGAGATTTGTTTATTAGTTCACCACCAATAGTATAATAGTTTTTGGTTACGATATCTCTTAAATGACCGCCTCGAGCCTGTACGGCGAATAGTGCCCGTTCTGCAGCGTTTTCGGCTGCAACAGCTATAACAGTCAAGTGCTGGACGTTGGTCGCTCACACAAATGATCTGTTGATGAGTTTCCGTAATCCTCAGTCTTGACAGGTAAATTGTCTACTGTCTGTCTACTAGTATTTGTTTATTTAGTCACCTAGGACGACATTCACGATCGTGAAATGGGGTGGTATGGCCATAATATACGACGAGAACGGGAACGAGACAACAACAATCTTTAGTCAGATAAATTCAATATGGAAGTGATGTAGTTGATAGCTGTTGTATTGTTACAACATCTAATTTTTAATCAACAAAAGTTTTCAATTATACTTTTATTTTTTTTACATTAATATTTTTAAATTTTCCATTCTTAAAGCATCAAAATTATTTAGTCCATCTATAAAAAAAAACCAGGATAGTTTGTGGGAACGAAGAATGGCTCGCAAACGACGGGGGTTCAGTGTTCAACGCCGTTCTTGTACTTTAATTTAATAATCTCATTTAAAATGTAGTAAATAAATTACGCAATTGTACGTTTATAGTACTAGTGAAGGAAACGTAAAGGTGTTTATAATAAACTTTAATTCCCCATTTCAAAGCGTAGGTCGCGTGGGTCTGAGGTTATACAGCGATATAATTTGAAAATCATTGTGTTAGTTAGAGCACTTTTGTTGAATTCTGCTCCCGTCGTATCAAAAATGTTATTAAATTGATGTGGGAGAATTCAGATAAAAGATAACACATTATTTGTGGTATTTAACACCTACATGAAGTATTTAAAATATACCTACATATATCCAACACATTTGACGTTTCAGCCAAATTGTACGTGCTTCCGTAGGTTAAGATAATGACACAGTGTGATGAGTATAATCAACAATAACTTAATCATGATTTATATTGAAATTATTTTTATAAAAGTTATTTACTACAATTTCTGATATTATTTATATAATAAGAAGAAAAAATGGTTAAGTGAAAACTGCAGAAAGCTATTATTGTATAGGTACAATATTCTATCGAACTAAACAGAACCACGGCCTTATTCTACTAACTTTCGCTAAGAGTTAATTCAATGTATAAAAGACAAAAATAAGGATTACTGCGGAGTTACTTTTGCAGTTTTACTGCTTTCAAAGGAACTTAGTTAGAAAACGGTGGTAGGAGTTTAATTGTTAATAGACTGAAGATTTACAAATGTGAAATGCTATTAGGAGGTCGTCACGAAACAAAAACTATGACAATGATGATATTGGAAATAATAACTCAAATTTAATAAACAGTAATAAATCAATATATCAAATCATACGAGGCATATTATTTAAGCAATGACATCTATTGCCTAAAATCAAAACTAATTATGTTTAAATAACAATCTTCAATTCCAAGGTTTTCCAAGTTTATGTGTGTTCCAATTCCACCAAGGTTATGTGTTGAAAAGCCTCGCCGAAATACGCTTCAAAATGTAATATCGAATTGAACAATAACATCTAACCTAATGCTTTAATTAAAAACTTTCATTAAATCACATTTATATACCTATATATACTAAATATTTCTCAAACCAGTACTGAATGGATAAATAATAGACTTAATGTAGCCTTTTGCTTTTATCCAAAATTTTAACGACATGGGGCGCGTACTCTAACTCCTCTCCAAGCCTTTTCATCTGTCAAATTGTAACAGCTATGGAATTGGGTTATAATTTACGATATTATCTCGCGACACCCTGCATAGGGGCTGCGGTCAGTTTGACTGGGAAAAAAAAAATGTTGAGACGCGTAATAGAGGCACAATGGTCAACTATGACCGCCCGTAACGCACCACACCCCGTTGTGACTTGCCAAAATAGAGCTGTAATACTTAAACATTGGTTGTGCGTAATTTAGAGATATCGCGCAACGGACGATTGGATGTATAGGGGATTGTTAGTTAGGTGGGCGCCTCTCTTGTTACAGTTAACTGACCAGGGGTATTTATATCACTTTTGATGTCTCTTTATGCTCAAAATTTATTGGCAGAGGTCTGTCACTCTAAACACATTATACTTACACGCGTTAATTGCCGTTGGAAAAATGTAATGCACAACTGAGTAGCGCATGAAGGGTGTTATTCCCTATTTTTTATACCCGAAATAGTATTTTAATAACAAATTTAATTACACACTTTTATATTTGGTGTTAGGAATAAGAAGGAATATATATTTATAGGAAGTATATATATATATATATATATATATATATATATATATATATATATATATATATATATATATATATTATTTTTAAAATTGATTTGAAGAAAAACATAATAGATGGTTAGAGATATTGTAAAGGTTTTTTATTAGTTTGTAATACGTTCCGTATTATTAAAATGAGACAACTGTCACAGATCGTAAATGTAGTAGTATAAAGGAGACATACAATAGATTTACTTTGAGTATGTGGTGTATACAGCTTAAGGCCAAGACTTGAGATTGATACAGGCTCCAGGCGTTACTGTTTGACTAATAGACAGTCCAGTAGAAGCGTCGTGAGGCATCTTACCATAAATAAGGATTAAGTTAGTGACCGCAACGCGTTAGGAAGAAGTCCTTATGTACCGATCAAGCTTACTAAACTGATACGTGTATAACATAAAGAAATCTACGTACAGCTTTGGTATAAGCCGTTCAATTTACATAAGACTAGCGTATTCTTCGTTTTCCATTTGAGTCGCGAATTTGCGTTATTTCGGCGCCTAAGTCTTAAATTACAAGTTAGAAGACGAGTATCAAGTTTGGCACGAGAAGCGCTAAGCCACGGCTGTTTTAGGCTCGGCAGCGATGTTTCAGTTGCGATCGCACGCCGGATTACCGACTTAAGCCGAGCAGCGCCTTGGAATACGCGTCGAATCCCCATTTCACTTATCCTCGAATCTACAGATATACACACAATTCAGTATATAACTACTCCTAAAATGTAGCCACAGCCTAATTAAATTCTTATATGCCAATCTTGGATACGTCTTGATGTATGTTGCGTGCAATTCTTGTGATTTTTATCTGTGTACATGGTTTTATAACTCAGACTGAACTTGCTATGGATATAAGTCGACGAATGTTGGTTTAGTATATATGTTAAGTTGTCTGTAAATTCACACGCTCCGTCAGTCTTAGTGGGCTGAGTTTAAAGATAGAGGCTCATTTGGGCACGATGATCCCCAATTCGATTAGTAATAAAAGTTTAGATCAGCAGTAGTAGTTAATGATGCATACCAATAATAGTAACAGATGTGTGGTAATTCAATCGCCTTAAATGCTATGCGAGTAAACTGAGTTCAAATTCGCGGGTGTATAACTTTAAGATTTATTTTTTTATGGGAGTGGAAGACAAACGAGTTAGCGTGTCGTCTGAAGGAAAGCCATTAACGCCGCCCATAGATATATGCTACATTAGAGATGTTGCAAAAGTATTGTGGACCTTTATAAATGTTTAGTTTGTTTGCAGTCTAGTTTGATTAACCCTGGCAGATTGCGCACTATCCATCCGACAATAAATAAATTAAAACAATTGAACACAAGATTATTCAAAATAAGACTATATGAATGGCTAATAGATGGCAATATTTATAATATTAAGGACTTTTTCGCTTTAAAAATCGATTAAATGTGTATAATAGATAAATCAATTATAATTTTAATGACAATATAATAGTTTAGTTATGTCATGTATGTAATAATTAATGAAATTTGTACGCCACAAGTGGCAATGTGATGAAGCTTTTATGCGATTTTTTTCATCTTGTTGTATCTCACATTATACAAATAAAGAATTATTATTAATATAATACTTTAACGCCCTATACTCAATCCCAAACATACGTTCTCATCTAAGCAGGGTGGATTTGTTGTATCGGGGTTTTAAACGTCAAAATATTTATAACAGTGTTTATGTGATTGATGTTTAAGGCGAAGATGGAGTAAGTAATATCTCAATGCTTGTGCATTGGCATTTTTTTATGGGTAAGGAAGGCAAATGAGCAGGCGTGTCACCGGATGGGAAGCAATCAATATCGCCCACAGGCATCATCAAGGCCATAGGTATAGGAGCAGCGTTGTCGGCTTTTAGGAAATGTGTTAGTTTGTTTTTTGAAGGTTTCAATGTAATACCTGTTGGGATACAACGCTGGAGCTAGTTGGTACCACAGCGTAGCTGGTGATGTTATGTTAAGTCCCTAAATAGGGACAGCGCTTTCGGGGCTGCGGTAGCATGCTTCAGCGATTCCTGCAGTCCTGACAACTGGCGCAGAGAGGTTTATTTAAAAAAAAAGTACTTTCGCGTGCTTAAGAGCACAAGTTGTTGTAGACACTTAATTGTGCTAACGAGTTATATTACCTTTAACATTAGATATGTTCTGTTTTGATAATTATTTTTTAAATTTAATATACCTTATAAAATAAGATAGATAACAGGGACAAAAAGTTAGCGTATGTCTATAAATAGTTATCGTTCTCCGCAAATAAATTATTCATGTAGGAGTTTACATTAAGCTCGTAGTCCTTAATTGGTGGTCATAGTGCTATCTCGTGAAATCTCCAATTATATAGATAGATGCGGGCGAGGTCCGAGGATTAGTCGATGCTCAGTCTTCTCACGTCGTAGCGGTGCCGGGTTTCAATTAGTGCGGACCGGACCGTGCCGACGATCGTATTGGTTTATTATATTTGCTTGTAGCTAAGAATATATAATGTTATATTACCCTTAACATGTTCCCCTATCAAAGAATATTGGAGTTTTTAAGAACGAAATGGAAACATAATATTTTATCAGTCTAAAATAGCAGATCTTAAATTACGTAAATTGCATTTTAGTTACTATTATCATTTTTAAAATATTTAATAATACATGATTATAATAAAATATTTTGCCACTGTTGTCTGGCAGAAATCACTAGATATGAGACCGCCCTTTGAATTTATGTATCATTATAACTATTTATTGTATACGTTAGGTTTGGTGTATACCTACGTAATGATATATCAATCTTTGTACTATCTATAAGAAATAGCTAATTTTGAAAGAAACAGATATTTGGCAAATTAGTTATAAAATAAAAATTTCATGAAGATATAACACTCGTGTAAAAGGGTCCCGATAAACCCCAAGTCAAAGTCAAATAAAGCGTGTGTTAATACGTGTACATACCGCATGTATGTTGCTTATAAACAGCTTTAATCACGGATCTACATAATAATGTGAAGCGGGACTTCCCGTCCGTCCGACAAGTTGATTGATGTGCCTTCCTAGATTTATTTGCTGGAAAAATATCACGCTACGCACCCGCAAAGCCTTTATGCGGTGAAATGCTGTTTTGTTTCATTTTTAAATACGGCCGTTTCATAATTAGCGTAATAAATTATAAAATGATAATACTGTTAGGGCCATCTTGTGAAACGCTTAATGCTGCTCCGCATCGGGGGGCGCCGCCGGCGACCGCATGTCAATCACTCTCCTGAATGTAGAACAATTCGTGTTTCGAAAAAGAATAAAAAATACGTATCACTTTTATTTTCTGTCCCACTCTGTCCAGTTTGCATAGTGTTTGTGCGAAGGGAATGCAGTATAAAATCGGTCTTATGGCAACATCTGTGCTTTATAATAGACGCTTACGTAGGCTTCTTTTCGGGGATCGCTGCGAGCCCGGTGGGATCGCTTTAACATGATTGATCTGTTTATTTTACATTTTAAAGGAACATTTTTACGGTTGCTTGTCAACTTAATAACAAAGTGTTTTATTTCGGGACACGTTAAGTTCAGTTTTATTGATAGGATTCTTTTAATATTATTCGAGTTGGGTCGAGATCTTTTACGGGAATTTGTAATGATTCATCTGAATATGATTGGCGTGTTGGCATGTTAAAGGTTCCCTATCGTCTCAAATGAATTTAATCTGAACAGAAGTGCACGAGTGTCTGGTTTATTTATATAATTTTTAGGGTGTTTCTAATAATAGATTATATATACGTAGGAGCACATAAACGTAAGAGATGAAGTAGTGATGGCGCCAGGCAGTTGAGAGGTCTCGTGCGTCGGATGTTAACTGCGTTGCCAGTAGTTAAGTGTGGGCCGAGCTTTAACTTTGCCGCCGCAGGCGTGTGTGCTGGCTCTTAGATAACGCTATCAAACATCACAGGCAGGCAGGTACCCTCTCACTTTCATTGCTTAAGTTTTTAATTGAAATGACTACTTTAAAAAAAAAACAGTAAATGCTATTTTAAGAATAGTTGTTATATGTGTTTTCAAGGTTAATAAATAGCAAGAATCTACAAGAAAGAAATTGTTTATTAGTTTCAACAAAATCGTAAAATTATTTTTATGGAAGAAGTAGAAAGACAAGAAAGCGGTCCAACTAACACTTGGTAATTACCTACTGCCATCCATAGATATCTAGAATACCAAAGATAGTCACGGATTTGAAGATTTTAATGCTGGTAGTCTATTTAGTCTTTAAAAGCTGTCCCTGTGGGCTCGGAGCTCGCGGGCATTTAAGATGTATTTGCGAATCTGCGCAAATCGCCGATTCCATCGGCTCGACGCCGTGTCGGAGATAACATAGTAGTGCAGATGCGTTATCATAAATGCGTAAGAATAAAATGTGGATAATTAAAGAGGAAGTAATGGAAGGTGAAGATTTGAAGGCTCGACTTCTTTCCCGTTAAGTTAAAGGTTTCCCGTAAATTTGAACGGTAGAAGTTTGACCCTTGCTCTACTTTCCGTAAAGGAAGGGCAAAGATAACATAGACAAATGTCATCGTACACCTGTAAAAGTAGCATAGTGATTCGTTTATGATTTTTTATTGGATAAGGGATAAACGTGACTGAAGATCTAAGAGCCAAAAGCTCTCTCAAGCAATGTATTAAACGGTACTAATACAGCCACCGTGCTAGTTAACAGAAGTAGTCCTGGACAGGAACACTTATGGTACTTATGACAAGAAACTTCTTAAAACTCGAAGATTACGACGTGATGTCGGCATTGCGCGGGTGCTCGTTAAATTTTGAACGTTTAATACAAAAAAAAAACAGTCGTGTTCCCGCGCTGCGCCGCGCTGCTGTCTTATCGGAAGCAATTACACGTTTCTTTATTAATTTTCATAACTACCCTCGCGACATCAAAAGAGACCGCCATGCGCGAGCGCCTCATTTGCCGTCACGTCGCAAGTTACGAGGGAAAAGGAAATAATAGTTTTAAAAATAAGGCTTAAAAATAATTTCGTTGAAAATAAAAGAAATAGAGGATTTCATTTGGATTGTTTAGATATTGTTTTCTTTATGTAATAAAACTTTTAGTCATTTTTAATAATGTATTATTATGAACAATACTTAAGGCTCTCTTCAAATTATTGCGAAAATAAGTTAAATTTTTAATATAAGTTAGATTATTGTTAACTAAGTTAAATTTCTAGAGATTTGAGTTAAACATCCTTGATGAGCCTGAATGAGCCTACTCGTTGGGGTAAGTACTATATTTCACAGAATATTGGCGTTAAGTTGTGGCATACTATTGTGTTAGGCGTTACGTACGATGAATGCAAAGAAGAAACGCCCAAGTCCTCCTTTCATTGACTTAATTTTTCTAGTTTTAACAATATAAATTTATTCGCTCATTATTTTATAAGATGTTATACTATAATTTCTTTCTTTTTAACTAGTGATAAAAAAATTATATACTCAGTGATACAAAATATTTTTAATTAGGCTGAAGAAGACGAGAATTGGAGTAGGATCGCTGCTTAGTAAATATAGCGTGAGACGCTCCTAATTAGATGAAGCGATGATTTGTGAAGAGCAAATGTTGGGAACTGGATGCATGAAGCTCAAGATCGGATTTAGAAGACTTCTTGGGGCTAGAGATGTGTCCAGCACTAGACTGCTACAGGTTGATGAATATTGGCATTTTGATTTTATAATTATTGGTATGATTAATGGTGTCAGGCGTCACTTTGCGGAAATCCATTAGTATGTGGACATTCAGAATTATTGGTAGTCCACTTTTCGGATATTTTTGTAATATCTCTAATTATATCCAATTTTTTTGTGTTCTTACTTACCCCGCTTAAATCGCGTCGCTTGTACCGCGGATGGTGCTACTGTTTACCGCTCTGAACCTCTTGAAGACGTTTTAACAGCACTCTGGACAAAACGCATACAATCTTTGATCTTCAGCGACACTTCAAATATTTATTAAGTATATCTACATATATTTATACTTTGTTCTTTCGATCGTCATTTGCTTGTTTTCTAATCTATACTGTATCTATCGGTAAATAAAATGGAAAAGAAAATACCGACTTATTATAAATAAATATTTAAAACGTATTTTAATAACCGTGTTAGGTTTGCCTGTGCAACATTACAAAGCACATAAGACAAGGTAAAACACCCTCACTCAGAATAAAGACCATTAAATATTTATCCTGATGCGGGAATTAATTAATTTTTTTCAGTAAACATTTCGCAGTTGTGGTATTTCATGATATAAGGTCATTTAACTTGATAAAATATATTTTATTATAATTCCTTAATGCCGAATGTAACTCAAATTTAATTTTAAGTGTAATAGAGGTTGTATAAAAATGGAATGTCGCTAAGACTGCGCATTATTGACTTAAAGAACGGAGTGTTTGATTTATTTCTAATAACATACAAATAAATCTAACCCACCGATACATAACAAAATTACATATGTTACGATAGGTGCACACTGGAGTGGGAGAGACTTATCTCTCCAAAACGATTCCCACATAAATAAAGCTCATCGGATATGAAACCGTATTTACATAAGAAAAATATAAAAAGGCCTAAACGATAGGTCTATAAGGGCGGCGTATCGGGCGGGCCTGCACTCGGAATGCGAAACACGTCCGTCGGATTCGGCGCGCCTTTAATAACAATACGAAATATCAGTTCGTTCCTCCGATCGCAAATCTACGTCAATAACACATCCAATAGTAGCGCTCAATTCATTTCGACATAATCTAATATGGCAGGGCACGTTTCCCGCCTAAATCTCCCGCCATATGTCGCCAAGATGGCTGTTCGGTCGAAACGCGAAACTAAAGAAAAAGGAGATCACGAATCGGTAATATCTTTCGAGTCCATAAACTTAAATGTTTATTTGCAGCGATATTTTGTCCTTTTGCGGATATTGCTTTAGGTAGTATGTAAGTGGTTGAATATAAATACATTTTAGGTGAGGGATGTGTAGAACAAGCTAAGGCTGTACCTACGTATTTATTTATTTCCAAGCTGTTGATGCACGTATGTACACAAAAATATGTCTTCCATATTGAAAGTTTTATTTTTTAATTTGATTATTAGAGTCAGATTAGATTGCAAACTTAGGTATCCCTCGTTGACTACGAACTAACATTTGAAATACAACTACAACGCCTGATGAACGATTTATGCATAAACAGGGAGACTTTCGTTGCCATACTACTTTGGTCAATTAAATTTAAAGGACATATTACAACACGGTTGAAGATTTATTTAATCATTTATATATTGCTTAGGCGTTTGTTTATGTAATTTGTGTTTAAGATGATTACATTTCATATTACATCATTTAATTTTTTATTTCTAGCGATTAAAATTAAATAACAAAAAACAAGATTTTATTTTCTTATTACTTTATCTTCTGTGGTTCGATGGTACGACGTTAAATTATAAATACCTATATACCACATTTTCAAAGAGCATTCATTTTTATTCCTCGATCTTTTTCGTTCCATTTCAGGACACGGACCTCTTCATTTCTGAAGGAATGAACATTATTCCACCACTTATATAATAAATATTATACACCATACATATATTTATTTCGATGCGGAGATCGAACCCCGCGACCATAGGTGGCTCCACCACTGAGCCAATTGGTCGTCGTTCTTTTTTAATTTTTTAAATTTTACCGTCAAAAATTTTGAATGTACAATCTATGTGGCTACATTTCTTATAGGAACAGTTTTCTACCTATGTTTATTTCATGAAACTCCTTACAAATCGAACCGTCAGTCCTCAGTGGAAGCAGTACAAATAAACGTAAGAAATTGCTACAATTAAGGTTGCCTTTCTAATACACTCATTGATCAATCATCGAAGACCGACAATCGAAGGAAGTGCTGCTTTGTCTGTAAGGCCGACCGTTCGCGGACGTGTTCCTCGAACATTCAAACTCCTACAGCGACAAAGATTATTGTATGTGGTGTAGAACTGAAATTGAGAACTCAGGAATTCAGAGGAATTTTCGAAATAAAATTATGGAATAGAATGTACGAATATTGATGAAAGACGACTGGCAAAATAAATTTACCTTACGATTGTGGATGGAAGGGTCGGTAGAGAAAGACCACGAAAAACATACCTTAACCAAATTGCTGAACATTTTAAGAAAGGCCAGGTCAAGTGTATCCTTAACCGGCGGGCTTGCATGAGGAGAATAATGAGTGTGGATGAAGCAAGGGAAGTATGCCGGGATCGTAGCAGATGGAGATCTGTGGTTTCTGCCTACCCCTACAGGAGACAGGCGTGACGATATGTATGTATGTAAGTAATATATATGCATGGACAAAATATTTTTCAAAAGATTCCAGATTCACACATGCTTTTGAATGACATCTTTTTTAAGTACAACAAGTAGGTTGCAAAGGTTTGTTATAATGATGATAATGTACAAATAAATAAATAAAAAATTATTCAGTTAAAAATGTCTTAGTCGCTTATGAATATTGTTTATTAACTAATGCGTTTTATTTTATTTTTTAAATATATTTACGTTTCCGTACAGTTATTAAGGTTATATACAATACCTTATTATAAAAGAAATTGTCCCTTACCATATATTAACGTAAACTTTGGAGTGAAATCACGTTCCTTCTGTAAAATGTGTAATCTATGACAAAAAGTAATCGTCAACGATTTCGATTGATTCCGTTGTTGCGACGGAGGGTAATGATTTCAGCACAAATTGTTTCAACGGACTCCCGTAGAAAGATTCCGCACTAATGTGCAGAGACCAGTAATTTAAACCAAAGAAATTGTACGGTATTCCATTTTATTTAGGTATATATAATTTCATCAAAAACAATATCAAATTGAATTAATGATTTTGCTAAGTAATATAATCATAAAATTTCTTTTCGATAACTTATATAGAAGCCTCGCTGGAACACCTTGTGGTGCAAGGCAAGATAGAAGGGAACTAGGTGCAACTACATTGCGTTGGATCGACCAAGTCAAGGATGCATTAAATGTTTCAATAAATGTATGCATGATAAGGATGTCAATGCGAGAAGAATGTCGACGGTGAAGTGATGACCACGCCCCAATCAATATAAATTTAGTTGGTTACAAATCAAGTATTCCGAACATGGTGATTATAGTATTACTTATTAATCGTTTTAACCAAAAATAAATGCGTGATCTTATAAGAACCGTAATATGAACTTTGTCAAAAAAGAACAAAAATTACTGACATGAATGTTGAGGACTATACTTGTGATAACTTTTAATAGTGGTAAAGTCACGCTGCAGACGAATTCTTTGTCAAGAATGGCATAATATTTGTCTGTAGCATGAATATGGGCCGGCTCGCCCGTGGAAGTACCACACTCCCGCAGGAAACCGGCGTCTCAGTGGTAGCTCACCTACCGCGATTCAAACGGTGAGCGCCCGAGTTCCGGAGGCCTAACATCCTCCCCCTCCCCCTTCTTCCCCTCCTCTCCCATTCCCACTTCCACTCCCATAATGAACTCCTTAAAGGTCGGCAACTCATCCGCACTGTTTATGGCGCTGTTGGGTCTATTGGCGGCGTTGTATGTTAAGTTTATGGGCGGAGTTGATTCCATCAGGTAACGCTCCTGCTCGTTTGCCTTCTTATCCAATAAAAAAAAACTACAAATAGAGAAAAAATGTGCTCATTTGTAAGAAGTTGGAGATTCTGTTTAAGCCAACAATGGGTAAGAAAAGAATTAATAAACCAATAAACAACGTAGTAGTTTGTTGGTTATTAATTATGTGGCCTTCGAACGCCATATTCTTCACTTGTTGTTTGTAAGGAAACGATTGACAAAGAATCGTTTGTTTAGGTGGCTTTAATGAATCGAAATAAGTTGTAGTAAATGGTGTTATTGAGAGAAAAAGCCAAACTAAGATCCGATTGGAAAAAAATACTGAACCAGGCTAAGGCCTACCCGCGGCTGTAATGCCATGATGATGTTGAAATGGTGTTTTTGAATTATATAGAAGCCTCAATGTTTTTTATTAGGTGTTGATAAAAATGATTTTAAGAGATGAGTGTAAATTGAATCTGTTGCAAAGGATGCAACAGATTAAATTTACAATTCCCTTAACTGTCTTTTCGCAAATATAGGTATCTAATGAACAAAGAAGTGGAATTCGGTGTTTTCTTAACCCTAACTCAGTACTGCGGATAGAATTCAATTGTTCGTATCCGGTGGATTACAAAATCTTGTTTGCCTGCTCTGCTATAAAAAAGAATTTAATATAGTATTAATAATATAATTTATAAAGTTATACTGAAATGTGAGTTTTTAGTGGATTTTTGTTTAGCCGGTCTTAAAGCTTGATGTTAGCCTGCTAATATCAAGCTTTAAGACCGACTTAACAAGCTTTAATAGGGGCTTTAAGGCTAACAACTTTTTCCTTCTTTCTTTAGATTTAATCATCGTTAGTGTGTTGTATGGTAAGGTCCGCCAGGTCGCCGTTAGTGATGTCCGTAGAGAGTACGCCAAAGGGTCGTGGGTCACGTCCGTCTATTGCTATTGATTTCCGTTTAATTCGGCGCGTGCTCCCGCCGTTGGCCGTGCTGCGGTGTCCGCCATTGCCGGCAAATTGCCGCTCTCACCGCCGCCTCCATTTCTTTTGATTGAAGTGTGCGCTATGTTATTTCTCTCTATCTTTAACTTTTTTTGAAGGATACGTCAAAAATAATGTTGTTTATGTATAGGTCTGAGAGTTTATACCATCACGGCTTTGATGAGTAGTGTGATGTTGGATTTAGTTTATTTTGTTCATTTAATTTATTTTAATGTAAATAGCGTTAATAAAGATGTTTATAAACTATGTTTGCTTGCTGCTTTAAGGGTTGAGATTAATGATGAAAAGTCTGTTCCATTTATATGTGGGATCAAGCATATAATTAGGCGATGTTTATTTTAAATATTGGTAATTGTGCGTGTATGGCCACTATAGATATTATTTATTTCATTAACTTTTAATAAACATAGTAACTGTTAATTACAGCTGTTCTTTAAGTTAGCGAATTGAGCGGCATTCGGCGCAAAGGACGTTCAATCAATTACTCGTAATTTTGGAAACTTTTTTGCAAGTAAAAGTGTTTTTAGTATCTCAGTAAATTTCGAGATGGCTTACGCTGCCTAAAAATTAATTGATTGGATCTCGTTTCTGAGAGGAAACAGCGCGGAAGAGTTTTAATTAGCGAGAAAAAAGCACCACAAAACTTCCGACGTAAAAAAAAGCGGGAGACAAGGGTGGGCGTAGCGAGGAATAAAAGTCTCCCGCTCGTAATGCGGGCAACATTTGTGTGAGGAAGGCGCTTAGTAATGGAAGACAAATTTCAATATAATTTGCAATACATAAGCGTGTTACTTTAATAGCCCAGAACCACCCTTCAAATTAAACGGGGCTTAAGTTTTATTTTATTTTTTCCTGCTCAGTGGGAAAGCGTAGCGCGTGAGCGGGCTGGCGCGACCGCCACGCAACTCCTGTCTGCGTAAAAAATATAATCCGACCAAATTAATTGCCGCTAGTAACACAATAGTGGCGCCCGCGACGCGCCAAATCAAATTAAGGACGCGCTATAAAAACCAAATTAGTGCTCGCTTTAACCGTGAGAGGGTATTTAGTTACAAGACGTTAGTTCAAATCCCGCCATTTTCATTAACAATAAATATCCCCCACAGCCGCACGGAATCCTTATTGTTTTACTTTTTACACCCTTGTGTCCCGAGCGGGGAGCGGGATATACTCGTAGTGGCGCGGCGGACGTCTTCAGCGAGCTTCGGCTAATTTGTTCTTTTTGTTTACTTACTTATAGGGCGTGGGTAGTAAAAATTTGTGTTGCGCGAATTGTATGGACTTTAAATTTTATATAACCGGCGGCGTTGCGTCCGGGCGGGTTTTGCATTTAATTGAGGAAAAAGGAGCGCTTCTGCGCGGCGCGGATTCTTCAACTAATTGGACGGTACTTACAAAGTTTTCTCTATCAACCATTTGCGCGGAGATTTTTATTTAGAACGATATTTGTTTAAGAATGTATTTAACAGAATTTAGTGTCCATATCTTTCAGTTGTGAGGGAGTGCAGAGCCATTTTTTAGTTATAATATAAAACATTTTTATTTAAAGCGTAATTAAATGTATATGAGTAGTCTATAGTATATTCTTATTAATGCTTACTCCACGCATATCTTGAGGAAACAATGAAAAAATATTTATAATTCACACACACACACACACATACACACTTGCACTTACATGTAAACTTACATACACGCATACATTATTAAAGAATTGTTATTAACAAACTAACACAGTTATTTGTTAATGGAGTCAGGCGTTACTTTGCGGAAATCCATCACTATATGGAACTTAAACCAAAAACTTACCGAAAATCGGCCATCAACTCTCCACCCATCAACCACTACACACAACACCAAACACACATTATCAGTTTTCCATCTTGTAAATGACACGTGTTTCGCCCCAACACGAGGCATCTTCAGGTATAGTAGACTCTACGGTAGACAACCGAAAGAAAACCTCTCTTTTCGGTTGTCTACCGTAGAGTTCCAAATAAATCCACTAAACCCAACGGAAAAACACACATTATTAATTTTCAGTTATTGTTTTGCTTGTCGCGGATCTTAGCTGAGTAAAACTTTTGACTGTCCATACAGTTATTTGTTTTATACTAAGTATTTGTAAGCAGTTATTTACTTCTTTAACAATATAATTTTTCATACATTTACCAGAGTCATCCTGTTTTGGTTAATGTGTATGATAATAATTTTCACTTTGAAGAAATGTTGTTGGATTAATAAATAAATCGGTCCTTACATCCCTCAAAAACCGTTATTTCTAAGCCCGATCACCAACCACAGATGAACGCGTAGGGTTGTATTGGATAAGTTTTTTTCGGCACGTTAGACCTTAATTACAGGCGATACAGTGAATTAGAGGGCGGCGACGATTTAAAACAATAAGTTGATACCGTCATTAGTGCTCGGCGGTTGGGTATTACCGGCTTCACCTTCTTAATGTGACGATATTACAATGTTTATTACGCACTCAGATTGGACGCCTTGATACCGGGTAATTAGGGATAGATAACACGTCGATCGACGCTATATAAACTGTGTAATTTACTTTCACAATGACTCTTTACGAAGTTATATTTTTTCTTTAAACGAGTCATGTTTGATTATAACATAGTAAATTAATTTATATCAAATTTATCGTGGTTAATTGCTAGCTAGATAAGTAAATGTTTTTTGTCACATCGATATTAATACAAGAATGTGAAAGTCTGCTAATTCTTTTCTTTCGTTGACGAAAATAGGTATATTTTTTGTCCTAGTTTGTATGCTGTATGGTATGTGGTCGTTGTGCGTACCGATCTGCATGCGCAACGACCACATACCATCATCAGGGCAGAAAGGGACAAAAAACTAAGTGCGCTAGAAACAAAAACAGCATTTAGTAACCGCTTTTTTACTACATTCGCCCTAAAATATATATTAAGTTCCCGAGAGCATCACAAGCAAAAACACGTAAAAAAATCAATAAAAAAATAATTAGTTACATTTTTAACGATAATAAAAATCATCGTTAAAAATTTAACTTTGTGGAAATCAAATATACATAATGTTTTAAACATGGTAATATCATCACATGCTAGTACTTATATTATTTTATGTGTACATATATATTATGTGTGGTATTTATATGTGTATGTTTGTATTTATTTATGTATATTTATATATGTATGTATAGCCGAATTCTAAAAATGACCGGATCGGTATGTTTCAGCACGGGCTAGCCTAGTGAGATCTACTATGCCCCACCCAATTTCACCTCATAACTGTCATAAATAAACATAAATAAACTTTATTATGCTTAATTTATCACATATGATGTTTTCATTTCTTCTGCAGCATAAATACGGCTGGGCTTGTCCAAGTAGGTACCACAGTCACGCAGAAGATTGATTTCTGAATAGCTTCTGATTGGTTATTCAAAGAGACATGTGCGGCTGATTACGTAAAGTCAAAGTTTGAGCATCACTTCTTGGAAGATTTTTCATCTTATCAGTTTATTTTCAACAATGGATATAATATAGTTTAGTTTAGAAAATAATATAGGTAATATTAGTAAAGAATACAATTCAATCTTTGCTTAAGATAGCTCAAGGTATCAGGAGATTGAAATTTAGCAAAATAATTATATAATTTTTTTATTGCCTATAATTTTGAGTTATGCATTTGTTTCCGTTAAAAACACGAAATGTTCAATCACAAAAACTAACGAGCACATATATCACGAGGTCCAATCATAACACCATATGCACGCACATTTAAAAAACTTAACCTGGTAATCAAGTAGTTAATTAATAATTTGTAACTCAGTAATATGCCCGGTCGCCGTAACTAACGCGTTCCGAGATAAATGCGTGAACGGAAATTGACCCTTAATGACAATTCCTTCACTTCACATGTATAACATAACATTAATATATCAATATACTGCATTATATCACACAGAAAGTTATAGATCTTTTTTAGAAAGAAGTAAATGAAAGAAGAAAAGTAAATAAAAGTTTTCAAGAATGGCATACTATTTGTCTGTAGCATGAACGGGCCGGCTCGCCCGGGGAAGTACCACATTCCTGTAGAAAACCGGGGTCTGAATGGTAGCTTCGCTACCGCGCTTCGTAAGGTGAGAGTCTTGAGTTCCGGAGGCCCAAAACCCTCCCCCTCGCACTTTCTCCTTTCCTCCCCCTCCCATAATGACATTTTCCTTAAAGGTCGGCAACTCTTCCGAACTGCCTATAGTCCTGCGGATGTCTATGGGCAGCGTTAATTGCTTTCCATCAGGTGACACGCCTGCTCGCTCGCTTTGCCTTCTTATCCCATAGAAAAAGAAAAGATTTTTCGCAAAACAATTAAGCTTATTCTTTACTCGAAAAACGTATTAGTTTCTAATTAAATAATTATTACAGTACCATTAAGATTATAGGGAATCATATTTATTAATGAGCTTACTTCCTTCAAAGAGGGATAAATATTTAGGTCATGTTTTTATTTAACTGCAATCTGCATAGTTACAAAATATTTGTATTACAAATGAGTTAGTAATTGAAAATAATGTTCACCTTAAGTTTTTTTACATCGTTCTCCTTAAGTTTTTTTACAGTTAGTCGGAAAGAATTTCGGACTGGAGAAAACATGATTACGGAATCTCGCCGACGATGGTTCTGGCCAGTCTTGAAACCCCGCTAAAAGAGAAGATGCGTTGTCCTGTTACAATTTTCATTTTTTATTTGTTTAGAGGAATCGCATTTCGAAACGATTGTTGAAGCTTGATTGGAAGCAGACCGACCTGTGAAAAATAAAATATAATTCATTATGTTGAAGAAATAAAGAATTAGAACATTTATTTTGAATATTTTTTAAAATTGACTTTTGTTTTATTTTCTTTAATATTATTATTATTAATAATACGTCATACGTGCAAACATATTAACTTCTACGTAATGGACGTACTTCTCTATCGATATATCAGCTCACGGTGCGCTATTTATTCGTCACATTGTTTGTGTTGGTACACGTCATTACAGGGCTGAAAAGCCGACAGACGAAAATGGTAATTATATTATTAAAATTACGGCGATGATTGCAGGAAACATGTTATTTAACGTCGGGGCGATACAATCTTATCGACGCGATCCTAATACCCGACGTGTGGATATTATCGTGCTACCTGCCGAAATCACCCGGATACGAGGCGGATAACCGACACATGGCTGCGCTTACTATTTGCTTATACAGTCGGTTCACAATTCCAATTTACTTTTTTATTTAATGTATGAGTTCTAAGTTACACCTAGCCTGTACGAAAGTTAGCTAGCATTCGATAACATACCAAAACGTAATAGTTTATTAGCAACTAATTGCAAAGAAGATACCAACTGCTTTCGATCGAAAAACACAAAACAAAAGATTACAGTGAACAAATTTGTATTTAGGCAATATCGGAGCACCCTGTGTTTAGCGTTATTATCGAGACAAAGCGGTCTGTTTGTCTATCACGATAATCTGTGGACTGCTGGTTTCAATTCCGTGTTGTGTAAATGCCCTAATGGACTCCGGTAATGTGACACGCTTGACGATTCCACTCACAAATTGTTGTACGAAACTCTATTACAATCTAATGACAGCCACTGTCTAATTGCAAGGTTATTACGTTTTGTTGTGCTCGCTTAATGATAGTGCTGTGTAATTATTGGGCGAGGTGAAATCCTGAAGATGTGTCGAATTGAATCGTCGGCGGTGTAATAACCGCTCGCGGTTGCCGGATGCGCACACTCGAATTATCCAGATATCAATGAACGTGCTATTAATTTTTAATAGTCCAGATCCCCCCACGCCACTTCGATACTAATTCTTTACATTGTAAACAAAAATTCAATGCAGATAGCCAATAATTATCCGTAGTTGGATGGTTAAATACTGTGTATTTGATATAATTAAAGCAAACCAACTGTTTTGTAAGTATAGTAATTAGTAAAAGGAACTCTGCGGTTTTTGTTAATAAAAAGAAAAGAAATTTTAAATAATATAAAAAATATATTTAAAGGTATATTAAACGTGTTGTATAATAATTTATAATAAACAAATCTACATTTTATAAGTCATTTAAAATCTATACAAACATCATATTCTAGTTTCTTTCAAGGTTATATTTACTTTCTTTCTTAATAATAGTAATGAAAAATAGTTATAAAATAAACAACAAAGGAAGAGATTATAACGTAAATAAAATAAAAGTAGGTTTTTCTATTTTATTCAAGAAAAACGAACGGTAGCATAATACATAAATAACTAAAAATGTAACAAATTCAATAATAATTAATTGTGCAACCAACGAAATTATTCATATCGTACTTATATATAAGTAATGTCGAATAAAGTCTAATATAAGCAAATGTGTAGAATGTCTAATATAAACAAATTTGAAAAAAGCACCATGCAACAGTTACGTATTTAGACTATGATTTATTTTACGAGTATTGTAACTCAGTGACGGAGTTACCACTTTCGGTGTTAATGATCACGAATTCAATTCCCAAATCGTGATAAATATGTGTACGGCCTACAGGTATTTACTTCGAATCTGGATGTCCCGTCAATCCGTTTTAAAGTGGTAGAGTCACGCTGCAGACGAATACTTTGTCAAGAATGGCATATTATTCGTCTGTAGCATGAATGGCCCGGCTCGCCCGGGGAAGTACCACACTCCCGCAGAAAACTGGCGTCTGAGTGGTAGCTCACCTACCGCGCTTCAAACGGTGAGCGGCCGAGTTCCGGAGGCCTAACATCTTCCCCCTCCCGTTCACACTCCCATAATGACACTTTCCTTAAAGGTCGGCAACGCTTCCACACTGCCTATGGCGTTGCGGATGTCTATGGGCGGCTTTCCATCAGGTGACACGCCTGCTCGTTTGCCCTTCATCCCATAAAAAACACGTGGGTCAATAACCATTGATCCCAGAAATCGGGAGGTCTGTGCCTAATAGTAGAATATATACATGGGTTGTAAAAATAATTTATTTTAAGTTCTTAAAGGAGATAATATCACAAAAAAGTTTGTATTGAAATACAAATCAATATATTAAGTAAAAATATATTAAGTATATTCTACGTTAATTCTGGTATGTAGCAAACAAAACGTAACAGTATTATACAATTAAAAGTAAATTACTGATGCCATAAAACGAGGTTGAAAATGTAGCTATTGTAAATAGTAACATCGATATCATTAAGTACAAATGTGGAATATAGACTGATGCGATGTCGTCACGACTGTCATCAGGCGTTCCATACGCCATGAAAAATGGAAATGCGCGTAATGCCCCATATCGCACGATCTGGCCGAAGATCTGGAGCGACGAATACATTTCGTGAATAATTTAACGGACAATGGGCTGGCAACCATTTTATTCTATTATACCATGTGGCATGGAACGCCACGAGAAGCCATCGTTTAGGCTACGTAATATTGTTTGGACGATAATGTAAATGATATCTTTGGAATTATAAACGTTGTATAATTTGAAGCTGTGGACATAGTTCTACTGAAAAAGGTTTAAAATTTAAAGATAATTTTATTAAAGAAAAAACATCATTTAATTTAAAGCAACTTATGAGAGGAGTTGCGCGACTTTAATTTTAATTATTCTTCAATATTTGTGACGGAAAATGAAATGTTATATTGTCTTCTAATTTCCTTCATAAATTTCATCAAATTAGCCTTTTTCAAGATTAGCGTGTACAAAACGAAATTATGAAAATGGATTGTGAGTTTTGATATTTTTTATGGGATAGCAGGGCAAACGAGGGCAGAGATATCAACAAGCGCTGATTGGACTCCTCAAGGGAAAAGGAAGCGAGGCCGACCCAAACATACCTAGAAGCGCTCCGTAGGGGCAGAGATGAATCGGAATGACGTGGCCTGAAGTGAAGCGCGTCGCTCAAGACCGATCGCAACGGAGAAGCTGTGGGCGTTCTCTGCCCCACCTTGGGGACATAGGACCATAAAGAAGAGGGCAAACGAGCAAGCG
Organism: Baronia brevicornis; assembly: GCA_031353405.1. NCBI lineage: Eukaryota > Metazoa > Arthropoda > Insecta > Lepidoptera > Papilionidae > Baronia > Baronia brevicornis. Next base: position 587,929 of record JASFAT010002273.1, read on the forward strand.
TGCCGCCGGATGGAAAGCAATCAACGCCGCCCATAGACAACCGTGACACCACAGGAGTCATGGAAGCGTTGCCGGCCTTTCAAATAATATTATTTTTTTAATATTGTTCGAATTATTATCTATTTATTTACATATGTCTATAAAACTCTATATTTTTCAAAACAGATTCATAAAAAATCTTACTGCCGTTAATATTAAAACAAACTACCGCTGTCTTAAAAACAAATTGGCGACCTGTGAGGAAAATAACTGAGCAAGCAACTGTCTCATCTTTTGTTGGCTTATTTAGTTATGTCTAAGTCTAGTTATGTATTAAATAAATTATTGTGTACATGTATTTAATACAGAACTAGATATTTATATAAGTAATGGCCACCAAAGATATTACCTAAATTAGAACTCTGGGAAATTAGTTTTCGTATATGAATACTACATATGCGGCTTTACTTCATTTCTTTTACATTAATCAACAAGTTTTCCAGAGTTTTCTTTCTATTCACAGCGTTCTCGATAAATCATGCATGTAAGTTGTTTGCTGTGCACGCCACAGTTGGGACGGGGTTACCAAGCTTTTATTTTTGCGGAGCTTGAGACAGACCCGGATTGATTTACGGTGAAAGTGTGAGATTCTCTCGCCCGAGCCCAGTTTAATCCAACTTAACTTTGTATGCTACATATGACACATGTATCTTTATTTGTACATCTTTGTGATTTGGCCAAATATTTGTCATTCTGATACAAACAAAATATTATATGTATTATAATATGTATTTACATAATATGTCAAATAATCATAATTATTAAATATAAGTATACATTTATTTGACAGAATAATACCATTAAACGAAATGATGCACACATGTAATGATTTATTTTGTTTATACTTGTATAAGATTAATTGATTCTCCAAATCTACTTTTCCTTTAAAAAAATATGTGGACAGTCAAAAGTTTTACTTAGCTAAGATCCGCAACTTTTCGGTTGTCTTCTATACCTGTACTTCGGGAGTCTACTATACCTGAAGATGCCTTGTATTGGGGTGAAACACGTGTCGTTTACAAGGTGGAAAAATGGTAGTGTGTGTTTGGTGTTGTGTATAGTGGTTGGTGGGTGGAGAATTGATGGCCGATTTTCGGTAAGTTTTTGGTTTAAGTTCCAAATAAATCCATTTCATCCAGCAGAAAAACACACATTATTAATTTTCTGTTATTGTTTTGCTTGTCGCGGATCTTAGCTAAGTAAAACTTTTGACTGTCCACATAATGAAGAATTTCCTTATCTACAGGTGCTACGCTGGGCATGCAGATTTACCAGACATCTGCATTAGTAACGCTATTGCCTGCCAATTTTAATGAAAATAATGTCTATCCATTGTTAGAATAACCGTGTTTAGTGTTAACAAAACAAAACTGAAAATACCAGTGATTTTCAATATAAATCTATTTTGCATAATTTACCGGCACCTGACTGTGTGTAAATGTTAAAAAAACTGTCAAAAAGAGTAACGTTTAGCATCTAATAAACATAAACGTAAATTGTAGACGCTTCCCGATCATTATCGCTCCGGGAGATGTGCTAGTTCGCTAAATTGAATCGCCTACGTGCAGTTAAATACCAAAATAGGATAACGTACAATCGAGTGTTTTAACAGTTTAAAATCGTCGGTGCGATTTTATTTGTAAAAAGAGATATATCAATGAGTTTGTTTGTCGTATCGAATATCAATTAATAGGCATTGGTGCGCGCGTGGCTGGAAAAGTGTAAAATGCAGTGAGGCGGGGGGCGTTTTGTAAATCACGCGTCGATCCGCGCACATTGACAGCGTTCCACATTTACGAACCTGAAGCATGATCAAATAATGTAGCCATTTTGCTTAATCATAAAAATTAACCTGTACAAGTATTTTCATGCTTACATGAACTTGGGTTAGCTATTTTTTATTAATAATAAATTGATATTAATTAATATCAGCTACCTTCGGCGGTATTTTCGAACCGATACGACATTGGCACCTTCAAAAAACAAGCCTACACATACCTGAAAGGCCGGCAACGCTTCCGCGACTTCTGCAGTGTCGCGGTTGTCTATGGGCGGCGTTGATTGCTTTACAACATGCGATACGCTTGCTCCTTTGCCCTCCTATTTCTTTAAAAAAAATATCTTGTATATGCTTCTATATATTGTAAAACTCTTTGGCAGTACAAAGTTATTTCCGCAGGATTGGGAAACGAGACACTAACATCTTTTATGTTTATGTTATCTCTCTTTGGATTTAAGACAAGATTTGTATAATATATACAAAACTAGAGATTATAAATGTACATTACATAATACAGCTAAAAATGTATAATTTTCTCTCTTTTCATTAGAATTACCTAATTATTTTTGCGTTTTTACTAATAAAAAGAAGGCAAAATAGCACTTACTGTTTTATGTGAGTATGTAGGTAAATAGCTGTACTTAAAGTAGTAAGTTTGTGTGAAATGGCGCATAAGTGCGAAGGTCAACAACGCCTTTTATAAAACGTTCTTTGATGTTCTTTCTCGGATGATCTAGCAAGCAGAAGTTTTTAAGTAGTGAACTGGGGGGAAAGACGACAACTACACAATAACTCCGTGATGAAGGATATAGAACCCCGATGAAACAAACATCGTCCTAGCGGGGGAGGAACTATTAGCGATTTAAAGGCCGCGCAGGCGAGCTCGAGACTGGACCACTGTCGAACTTTCAGCAAGAGTATGTTCTATTTGAAACCATAGTATGCTTCTATTTGAAATCACTTACTTCACCACAGTTTTTATTACAATGCACCCAAAAAGTCTTTAAATAAAAGGTCTTTAAATTTTTTTTCTGAATGGTGCTACAAATTCACATGTTATATGTAATAATAGAATAATTTCAAAATAACCAACAAAGAAAATAGTAATAAACTTATGATTTAGGTTAAAAAGTTTCAGATAGATGAAACTTTATACATATACAAGTTGATAGTTTGTAGCAACATAATTAAAAATTGTATCACGAACATAGATATGAAAGTAAAGAAAAAACAGAACATTATGAGTTGACCATGCGTGCGGGTAAACATATTTCATGTCATACATTGTATGTTGGCATAAAATGCAGAGGCAAATATCGCAGGCAACTTTTGCGATATTCCAAGAAGTCTATTGCGAATAAACAACCCGCTAAAAAAGTATAACAGAAAAAAAAGAAAAGCGGCATTTGGCACTGGCCGGCGTGAAAAACTGCTAGTATGGACGCAGCGTAAAGAACACCGCTGGCGTCAGGCTTGCACCCACGGCCTATCGCTACACATGGCACGTGAAAATTATTGCCGCCCGGATTTTTCGAGAGCATTAATGCAAATTTATCGAGCCGCGCAGCGCTAATTGCGAGCGACGCGCTCTCGCTGATTGTTTTCTCGTCCGATTTATGGCAACACCTATTGCAGATTTAAAGCTTTAATTGTATACGATTCACGTGTTTTATTGGATAGTCGAGCCCCAGTATTTATTCGGCCACACTCAGTTGCGGTTTCGTTTATTGATTTTTCCAGGATTACATTGTTTTCGATGGACTCACGGTAGCTTTTGTATATGGATAAAATAATCCAATAATAATCGAAATTTTAAATACCTAACTATCTGTTTTTTTGGTTAATTCTGTCATGAAAATAAATATATGTATGAACTTCAGGTATTTTAAGTCATTCAAATGTAGTGTAATAAGTTTTAAGTAAGAAAAACGTAGTGGGTTAATATCCATTCCTTCAGAAAAAAGCTTCAGTTCTTTGGCCTTGTGAGTCATATATGGGTTGTGAAACATATTATGGACCCAGTCCCTTTTGTAAGTATATCATAATACAGCCGTAATTGTCCAATCTAAACGTTGTCTTCTTTTAAATATAAGGAGTGTTGCTAAAATCCCCAAATTTGATGGTTGGATTGGGGATCGTAGATTAGTACTACGTTTTTGGATATACGCTATGCTCCATACACTGGTTACGGGATTACACATAATCGCCCTTTTATTTGTTATATTATATTTTGGTCTAAGATAGTTATTTTAAGTGCCATTGTAAAATTAGCTTACTCTATATACTCAGTAAGATTTTTTACTGAGAGTTTACTAGCCATATGGAACCATTTCATGTAAAAATCGTATAGATGTCATTTTACGGGAATTTGACTAAGTGCTTATGGTTCCATGAGTAGTGTTATAAAACCTCTTGTGTAGAACCAATAATATTTGTAATCTTAATACGTTAAGCCAATTAGTGGAAAAAGTTATTGTAGTTTGAATCCACTATTAATTCAGAACCATTGACGTTAACTATTTTTACTTTTTCAATTGAATTTTTACCTCAAAACGCGCCACCTAGCTCCCTTAGGTTTGCCGAGGCACGGTGTACATTTGAGCATTTTTCCCCAGTTCTCCAACAGATACGACAAGTCCATTGTCCTATTATTTTCTGAACTCGAAGAGCTATAAAGACACCGTCTTTGGTTCTCGGGCGGATGGTTTTCAAATCGTATATGTACATATAAATTCACCTTTTGATGAACAACAAATGACGCTTTGCTGTAAGCTGCAGGTTATGGTAGAAAAATTAAAAAAAAGGCCGATAACGGCCAGCAAAACAGCGTTCCCGTTCAACCGTCAGGCTATGATCGCCAAAATTCTATCCGTATTTCAACTTGTAAACAAATTTACCCAACTTGAGAGCTGTACTGCAGCTTTTGCTAGTGACAAGTTTCAGTTGTTTATTGCAAATTTTTCTACTTTTCTAGCAATTTACCAAAAAAAAAAGTTATTTAAGAGCATAACAGGCTTCAATTTTGAAAAAAAAACCAACAAATTACTTCGAAACATTCAAGGTACACGACATGTAAACTGAAAAGTGTCATTAGGATGTAAAAATTGCCTCTCAGCGAAGGTAGGGAAGTGTTAATAAATTAAGAGACGTCGCATCAGAGCGGTTAACAAAGTTAGCGGCGGCCGGGGGCATCCGCCTTTTTCGCTCAAGTTTCACGCGCCGCAGGCACCGGAAGTTTGGCCATTATTATTTTACGCGGGCAACAAGCGGTGTGATAATATCCTACGCCTCTACCGGTCCGCCAGAGACTACCTTTAATGGCAGAACGTGTCTTCTTACTTCTCGCTTAATAGGTATAATAATTTAAGAAAAAACCAAGATTCGAAATTAAAGTCGGCTTCATTTGAATCTGCGATGGTACGGATTTAAGAGAAAATTTAAGTATCTTTGAATTATCTCGTGCAATTCAAATCATTAAACGCCTAGTAAACGTTTAGATCTTATCTGAATATTTATGGTATAATTAAGCTCATCAATTTGAAGGTTTTTTGTCATATTTTTGGAAAAAAATATTGTAAAATATTAAAAGCTTTAAAAACATTTAGTTTACATCATTAATCGGCCGGCACAGCCGAGGCAGTACCACAAAATACCGACATTTGCAGAGTAGCATTGATTCTGAACTTCATAATTTTTTGTTCCATTACTTCTTCCATACTTATCTCTTATCTCTACCTCCCTCTCTCATCATCCTACATTTTTTGCAATAGACAACAACGCACCTGCAGTGTTCGCGGTTGTTTTTGTAATAATCCAATGCTGGGTATTGGTTCCCCCAGAAACGAGGGGTTTTGGCACCACCTCATACTTATCACACGGATTTGATGACGCAGATTAGTTTTGGATTATTCGAGAACAATTTCACTTAGATGTAAAAACAATTCTAAAGCTATACGCTTGGTTTAATAAAACTTCACTTACTATAAAGTATAAAGAAAATGTATTTGTTACATAATTAATTATAAATTCTAAAGCAACTTCTAAAGCATTGAAATCATCTCTTGATCATTTTATTATGTAATGTTATCGTTATTGTATGAAGTTATATTTAAAACACCATTGTGTATATTTACATACTGAATATAACGCTAATAAAATCAAATTTCAAATAAAATCTGATTCAATAGTCAACATTTTGTGTGACTTTTCAATTATGATAAAACAAAGACATTATTAAAATGCCTCTTTGTTATCGTCTTCTACTAGTACCGGTTATAAAGGATGAGTAAAACGAATCAAAAGAAATTATTTAAAAAGCTTTATTTCTGGGAAATATCATCTGAGCAACAAATCAAACTTACATGAACTAACATTAACATATAACGTATTATGTCCAAATATATAAATTTTAGTGACTGTACAGAATGTCTGGCAATCTCTATACAAAATATAGTTAAAAAAGGGGTTTAGGTGGCTCGCCTTGAAATAGGTCCAGCTGTGGACTACCGCAGGAATGATATAAAAATTATTGTCGGAAGGTTTTTTTGTTCATATAACTTAAATATTTTTACAATATAAATGAAATTATAAGATAAAGTAGTAAGTAACATTTGTTTTCTTACACATTGATCCACATCTCACAAATTTGTAATCATAAATGTATTTTTATAAATATGTATTGTGCTGATACGTAGTACAAAATAATATGGAAGAAAAGTTCTTTTAGAGACGTTTAGATTCGTAAAAGTGTTGAGATTGGGCATCGTGTCGCGCTGGTTAGTAATTTAGTAGTTGTTTCGGCAGCATAGCCACGGGTTGTATCTTATGTGATAGTTTTATGTTATGGCGCACGGCGCGTACGTCTTATTAATAAATATTTATATGGGGTCGTAAACTTGGACAAGGAGTAAGGTAAATGAATTCAGCAAAAAATGTAAAAAGGCCTCCAAACTTTTGAATGCACGTTAACAGCGATATTAAATAACATCTCTATTCACCATTAAACTGGCCATAAAAACGTATGGTTGCTCAGTGGTGAACAGAAAAGGAACGTATTATCAGAAAGTAGTCATGGAAATGATTGCTACTTTAAAAAGTTAATCATGCTTTCATATTTATGCACATGCTATTTGGGCACACAGAGACGATGGATGCAAGAAGACTGATAAAAAAAAAATACGTTGTGGATGTGGATGGAAGGGTTGGTAGGGAAAGACCAAGGAGAACATCAATCAAATTGCTGAAGTTCTCAAGAAAAGTCAGGTCAAAAGTATCCTTAACCAAGGAGCTTATATGAAGAAAATGATGAGTGTGGATGTAGCAAAGATAGTGTGCCGGAATCTTAGCAGATGGAGATCTGTGGTCTCTGTTTACCCCTACGCGAAACAATCGTGATCATATGTGTGTATATATGTTTCAATGTATTTTGACACCATGGGTGACATTTGTTTTTGCCTGACTAATTTTGTCACAGTGATAACGATTATTAGTTCTGATTTGTGATTTTGCTTATGTTAAGTATTTTTAACGAACTTTCTCTCATACTTCGACAGTCATGGAACTTTCATTGTTTAAATTTATCTCAGCGTATTAAAAAGTTCATGGTATAAAAAAATCTATTGTTTTTTTTATATAATCTTATATTATTTACAGTATTCTGCGAATGTTAATGTACACTCTCATGTGATTACGCATAACGTGATTGAGGAAATCATATGATAAGTCACCGGTGATTTGTGATATGCTCCATGCCTACCGGAAAGGCGCTGCGGGATGAGATTCAAGTGCACACTAAGCGTATTGAAATATTCAATTTTATAACATTTCGTTGCGATAACATCTTGGTCTGTCGATTTGATATTTTCGGCGGTAAGGTAACATTATATGTCGAGCAGTGAATGGCGGGAGGCGGCGTGCTGCGCGCGCGCTACGAACCTCGTAACTTAGCACTTAATCATTTACACGGACACTTTATAGTGTCCTACGGGTAGGTAGGGCGACTACGATTCGTGCGGTCGTAACATCAGAATGGATGATATACGGACTGTAAACGGAATTCCTCGTATCAGTTACTATAATTTGTTGATTGTATTTCAAAGGTCTATTAAAACGAAGGAATCTTACTAACAGATAGTTTTGAAGTTTAACTTATTTTATATATCTCAAGGTATTTTAAATCACAATAGTATTGTGAGGTTTATGTATTGGACACTTTAGGAATCATATATCTATCTACACGTAGAATAAAATTGTAATGTACGGATCACCCGTACTTATATTATTTGAAGTATACAAAATAAAATTATGAAATAATAGTTTAAGGTGTACCTATGTATGTATAAACAGTGGCAATGGGCTGGTAATGTTTGTTAGAGAACTGACAACCGCTGAAGTATAGTAAGTAGTGCTGTAGTGGAGACCGCGTCTTTACTGTGGACTGGACACCCTTCGCCCAGATGGTGCGACGATCTGCGCAAGGCGGCTAGCAAAAATTTGATGGGTGAAGCCGAACATCAGGTAAGGTCGTGCGTCTTGATATAGTTATCATAAATATGATTTTGATGTATAAACAACTACTACCAATAAGTTGTTAATAATAATATTGTGTTATAATAATAATGTATTATAATAATATATGTTGTAACCTTTACCTAATTCAGTTATTGTAGCATTTTCAAGCAAGCAACAAATATGGAAGGCAATGAGGAGTTTAAATAAATGGAAATTAAATTAGAAATATTTATAATTGGAAAAGTTGGTGCGATTAGAGGAAAATTTGGATGCAGTTTCGTTGAAATATAAATCGATAAGGGACTCACAGTTAAGTTTTTGTCAGTTAAGTACAACGAGTTAAGTTTCGCTGAGTAATTGAATGCAGAAATGGTCAAACTGCTGAGCCAAGCGGCCCTTGACTGATACAGTCTTATTAATAACGCAATCAATATTATTCTCTCGTATATACAATCTCATTCTCACCTACAATTAAGCTACAAATGAAATTTGAATGAAGCTGAAGCATTGTAAAACAAATAAATAAAGCACACAAAGTAATATACACGCAAACGGAGCATGGGGAGATAATTATCTGTAATTTAATGTCATTTAAAGGAATCCATTGATATAATAAGCTTACACTATTTGTGAGCTGGTTGTTTTTTAAAAAAAAATTGGATCTATTGAATTATGCATGTTATACGCAGATGACATGGATATATGTATACGCAGACTCGAAATAAATGCGGGAAAAGAACACGTGACTTTCGATTCCAAAAGCTAATACGTTACAACTGTGCTGTGTAATATATTAAAAATATCATTAAATATAGCATTTTTAGGAATTGCAATTTTATTTGTGTAAGTATAAAATTCATAATTGCCCAGTGCATCGAAATGAGTTATCTTTTTCACTTGCAGACGACTAGAAGTATATCAGTGCAAACTTTACTTAAAATGATTAAAAGCACACATTGAAATGTAAATACACAAATGGGCATGGCTCGGCGGTTAGCATAAGTCAGCCAGCTGTCCGAGGTGGGGTTATAAATCAGAGGTCGCTTGCCCCCGTGTAGTGTGTCATGTTGTGTCGCTGCGTGGGCCGACGGTAGCCCGCACTAAATCTAGACTTTTCTCAATGCCCCCGTATTGCGTTTCATATACTACATTGTGAGTTAACCAAAAATAAATTAGAAATACCTACATTTCAACAACTCTGTGATGCTTCGCATCAAAGATAAAATAAGAATAAGAAATGCAGATATAAGAGAGCGATGTAGAGTAAAAGAAGGTGTCGTAACAAAAGTTGACAAAGGTTTGGGCACACAGAGAGGATGGATGAAAGACGACAGGCAAAAGAAATTTACGTTGCGAATGTGGATGGAATGAATGGGTCGGTAGGGGAAGACCTTGGAAAACATATCTTGATTAAATTGTTGAAGTTTTTAAGAAAGACCAAGAGTCAAGAGTACCTTTAACCGGCGGGCTTTAATGAGGAAAATAATGAGTGTGGAGGAAGCAAGGAAAGTATGTATGTATGTACGAGTATGTCTTTGATGCCATTACAACATAAAAATGGCGCATTATTTCGGAGTTCATTATTTCGATATTTTTATAGCTTATAGGTATTTATTCTGAGTGTTACCATGTTACTCTTTTCCCCTTTCTTTTTACTTATTTGTTCTCTTTACTTCTTTCTACCTCTCTCATTATGTTCTGCTTCCTCTCCCGTTATTCACACCTCTCACACCAAGGTAGGCGATGCATCTAAGATGCCTTTGGTGTTACAGATGTACACGGTAATGGTGATTGTTTATCATCAGGTGACGAACTTGCTCGTTTGCTAAATCGTGTAAAAATGATATAAGCATACGAGACAACCGTACCGTATATTTCTTTTCAGGCATTACTACTCTGTGGAACCAGCTAACTCCATCGGTGTTTCCGAACCGATACGATATTGGAACCTTCAAAAAACAAGCCTACACATTTTTTAAAGGTCGGCAAATTTCTGCAATTTCTGTGGCACTGCAGGTGTCTACGGGCGGTGTCGATTGCTTTCGATTAGGTGACATGCCTATTCATTTGCCTTCCTGTCCCATTAAAAAAACATACATTAATATTTATGAGTGAGAAAATTGAGATTTATAAACGCAGCCAGTCAGTAACCTCGCGAAAAACCATAAGGCACCGATAATCTGCATTCATACTGACAGAGCTGTGTGCGATGTACCAAGACATATGTAAAATGGCCAAGACCAAATTATGAGTCCGCCAACAAAAAGCACGTTAGTCAACGTACGACTACCTACCACGTTATTGACGCAGTTCATTATTTATATTAACAATTCAGCAGTCAGTGGCCAGTCTCGATCCGGACTTATTGCCGCGTGAATGTGCGTGGGTATTTTGTGCCCTTGTTAAGCGCTGAGGGCATTATAAAAATGATTCCTTTATCCGCGCAGTGACACTCGCTGGATATTGGTTGTTTAATTTATGATCATCATAAAAAAGGATTCGAACCCGTGCGGGTTGGAATTTCATTCATAAGAGGGCAGAGGCGTTCGCCTCTTTATGGATGGATGTTTTCATTAATTTGACTCGGATTTGGAAATGCCACCGAGGTGTCGGGTGTTAGATCACTATCTCCCGATGTCTGGTTGGCGTCGTTTTACACCGACTACTGTTTATCGTAACCGAGAACTGAGAACATATTTCCAAAGACAGTTTCGCTAGAGATGACGGATCTATTTCGTTAGTCGAAGACAATGGTGGTATTTTAAAAGCTGCACGTGCTATTTTAAATTAAGGCCGTGTAATACGCCTTTACATATTCAATGGGAACAGAATTCCTCAGGAGTTGAGTGCGTGACTTAATTTATTGCAGCGATCAGCGGAGTACGTTCCTTAGACATTTGTGAGGAGCTGCAATCAGTCATTTCAAGACAGTTGTGGCGATGTGGAAGGAGCGCGGCGGGTGATTGAGACTCGACTACAGACTAAAGAAATCTAAACAGTAGTCCAGTTAATATAAAGTATTGAAATTATGATACTTAACCCGAAATATAAAATTAGTATCTTGTGCGTACTTTTCCATATCATTTTGCTCGTTTTTTAAATTATTATATGTAGTTTCGGACCGACTTGACTTATATCTAAAAAAAAACAATGTGGGGGTATATTTAGTAGAGTGTTTTTAATTAGATATATATTTGTATCATCAATTGCTACTTTCTTGTCCTTTGACACTGCGTACCTACATCTTGTTTATTTTAATGTGTTAAAACGAAATTTAAAAAATAAATTGAATTTACTTGAAATGTAAAATTTATCTGTGTATGTAACAATGACATTTGTGCATAGAAACATTAATGTCGATTTCTCATGGTGTATCGAAAAACAATTAAAAAACATATGAGTCTTTATAATTGTGTATTTTATATATGTATAAATTAAGCAGCAATAATAGAGCAGTGCGGATACGAGGCTGTGGCGCTGGCTCATCATCTGATAAGCGGACAATAAGTCGATGCGCGCACCAAATAAGCTTGGACACTTATTAGTCACCTCCGCGGCCCAGCGACCTCTGCGGCGTACCGACAGATCGCCTAATCCACTCAAAATATACGGGGGACACATTTGTCGGCCCGCAGGCATCTTGATCGATAGCGCTACTCGCTACAAAACGATAGATAAAAGCCGATAAGTCACAAGAAATATGACGCGAACAAAATCGGGAGATATACGTAATAAGATAAAAG